>CM031237.1:9668221-10136880 GCA_018340775.1 Taxus wallichiana var. yunnanensis
AACTAAGTGAAATTATTTTAAGATGAATGTAAATAATTCGAGTGGATCCTATGTTTTAGTTACCTACACATGATAACTTGAGTGTGAATCCCCTTTAACCCCTTTCAACACAAGAGTGTTAGCTTGACAAGAAGTATCAAATTTACCTAGAGTTACATGAAGATTTTTGGAGATAAGGTTATTTAATCACTCTAGTTGTGACCTTAATAAGGTGTGTAAAATTTATATATGAATGTCTCCTTGTAACATGCATCTAATACTTAATTTATCAAGAATCCAAACTTGGTCGAGTGTGAAATCATACTCCTTGGGACCTTTATGATTAAAAATTTAAGTGAAATAGATGGGATATACGGTTAGTTGTAATAACTTAAAAACAAAATAGAGAAAACCTATAAATTAAATGCTAATATGAAAACAATGTGTCATCTATTTACCCAGTAACTAATAAACTTCCTTTGTTTCATGTGAACCTTCCTTGTTGCAACTGAGATAAATTACAAATCCAAACAAACATACAAATTAGAATACAAATCCTTAGAACAAACACTAGTAGCCTCATGTATGCTCATATGTTCCTATCAACAATCAAGCTACATCATTCTATTGCGATAAGATAAAAGAAAAGTCGATGGAACCACTGCAAGCAAAAAGTTAAGTAAGATAAAAACAATGTATCCTAGATAAATAAGAATGAAGGGCTCCATGAAAATTGATTGTCAAATAAGTAAGGTCAATAAAAAATATGACTGTAATAAATGTATGAACTAGGAAAGTGTTGTGTTAGGGATGGTGCCTATATGAGAGTTTATACTATAGTGGAATTATTGTGTTGTGCCTTGTCATTTGGGAAAGGTGGCCTTAATGTATTTCATGTTACCTATGTGGGATAATGGTTGTGCAAATGTCTCATGAATAGGTGTTGTCGTAAGAAATCCCTTGTGTTGTCATGTATCAAGCAATGTAAGTCAAAATAAATAAATTATTTGGGTATTTTTATTGTTGTATTTGTGTGTCAAAATTGTGGGCATGACAATTCCCTAACATACATGTATGCAAAATGTGTGAACATGCTCTAGGCATGTAAATTGTTCGACTAAGTTTCTAATAGAAATGTTTCCTCAGGGACTTCTTTAATTGTAGGATATGTATAAAATGGGTGTGTGTTTCTCACAGTGTCATGTGCAAATGGGAGGTTTGCGGTGATTCATGGCTATCACATACTCCTCTTCTGTAGTCCATCTATTGGTGAAATAATTTGTTGTGTAGATTATTGGTTTTCACCAACAGTCATGACTTAAGCCCCTCCTTGGGTATGGGGAGGCTACCATTTATTGAATGCAAAATAATTAGAATTGTGGGGTGGTCGTTAGACTGGGGATCACTTATGAATATTCAACTAAACTTGTGGTAAACTACTTGTACAATGTACAAGGGATGAATTTAATTTGAAGAGATGTAAATATGAGATGGGAAAATAGAGAGAGGGGGTTAATGTTGTGAGTAAACTTACAAATTTCACACACATTAGCTAGAGTAGGTCCACATTCAATAGGAATAAATCAACCATGTAAGCAATAGAAAGACTAATAAATCAGAGACACAAAGTTCTATGGATTCATTAATCAAAGACACAAAGTTCCTTCTTGGTTTTACAAGATTGCAATGCTTGCAAAGTTTGAGGGTAGAGAGAGAGCGTAGAAAATCATAGGTAAAGAGAGAAAAAAATATAGCTTTATTGTTTATAGTAATAGTGATATAAAACCCAAAAACTAACAACATTCAGAAACTACCAACCCTTTGGAATTGAGAAGCCATTCCAGTTTATAGCTTACAAATTGTCTTTTCATCTCCCCTCCCACACGATTTTCACATTCCTCATCACTTGTGACCTTTCATATTTTTAGGGAATAAAAATGAGCATTTTATTATTGATGAAAGAGAACTCTTACAATGTCAAATTAAATGTCACTTAAGTGAATAAGAAAACATAGTGAAAAAGTACATTCTTAGTGAAGAATTACAATTTTAGAGAGATGGAGGGAGAGAGAAGAAGAGAGAGAATGAAAAATCTGAAGACGAGAAAGCCTCTTTTTAATGAAGGATATGCTTCTGATGGACCTTTGAGGAAATGCTTCATGAGTGAGATTCTTGGATTTTGACCTCTTATTGGACTGAAACATTTTTGTTATAATCTCCTTTTTCTATGAGGTGCAAACACATTATAAAGCGTTTAATAAGTGTTCGAAAACAATATTGTGATACTTCCCTTTGAGTGACCCTGTGACGACATCTTGATCCTGAAAACATGATGGTCTTGGGCACCTCATTATCCTATAGTTCAAGTGACAATATTTTACGCACTAGTTCATGCTTTATTGACTCATTCCTTTCCACAATGTGATTAACACGATGTCTCTCCTCTTATAAAGATATTTCAACACAAGGTCAGAGTTGGAATATGGATATCATTACCTTCCTCCTCGTGACTTCTTGGAGCTTCACAATTCACCTTAGTGACAAAGATATCTCCTCCTTGGATGGAATCAACCTCAAGAGACCAAAGTACCTTCTTGTTACTTGTACTCCTTATTGAAAATGTATTATGCTATAAATGAGGAAAGAAGAAACTCCACATTTACCATCATACTCATCAAACACATTCCCATGCCAGATCCTAAGAAGATGATTGAAAATCAAGGCTTACCTTTGCAGACCATATTTGATATCACTTTCCTTTCATGGTCCACATCACTTAAACATGATGATGCAAGAGCATCAAGAAGTCGAGAGTCATGTTTGTAGGAAGAGTGATTTATTTGTGTAAAGAGTAATTATGCTTCTAAATGTAACAACTAGGTGTGTACGAGGTTGGAATTAGTTGTTTTCAAGCCTTATTTGGATATAATGATGTGTCATAGAGTTGTAATAGGTGTGTGAATGAATTGCAAGTATTGGGGGATGTTCTTTCATCCTAATATAATTATGGTATGTTGTTAAGATCTCTAAGGAGCTAGAATAAACCATTTTTAGTGGTCTAGTTAGAAATATAAGAGATCATTCTACGAAGGTCAATGAGAAATATAGAGGAGCAAGATGTAAAATAGGTTGATAATAACTAAAGAAGGAATAATGCAGTGGTTCATAGGTTCTTGACTAGAGATCAGTATAGTGTTGTCCCTGATAAGTTTAACAATCTCAATCGTGTTTATGGGAAGCAATTAAATCCTTGAGGCCAATTTCTTTGTGTGAATGATTATAGGTATGAAAAGTTTGAATTAATATAAATATTATAGACCACTTTGAATAAAGTATGTTGTAGATCGGTCGCAAAGAAAATTTAGAGGTTATTCATACAAATTCAAATATTGGAAGGGCTTTGTCATAGTCTAATCGATCCTCCAAGGTTAAAAATTCAGTAAAAGGCCTTGAATTTAGTAAGAATCGAACATTATTGTGCCTTTGTTTAGACACAGTCATGGAAATCTGCAACTAGGGTTCGAAAATGAAAATATCATCATTCTATCAATCTAACCCATGAAAAATCCTGAAAATTTGAGGATAAGTCTGTTTGGGATCGTGCAACTATTGAAAAAATAATTAAATTGAATGGTTGCTTAATGAAATAGAACTAATTACCGATATTTGGAGAAACTGTGGTAGGCACCTAAGATAACATTTTTACAAAATTGATAGAAATAACAAAATTGGAGGTTTGTGTTCTTCAAGGGAGTCAAGGTAAGTGTTGTAAAGCATGGAATTGTGTTAATAGAAGCAAGAATAACCTTCTATCAGGGAAATTCAGTTATATCATAACAGAGAACAAAAAGGGACATAACAGATTTGGAGAGATTAGATGGTCAATAATGTATAAGACGCATTTCAACGAATTTGGGCTTGAATTTAACAAAAGGATTGATTAAACATTTAAACAAGACTATCATCAATCTTTCAAGGACTACAATATATCTTGAATCATCCCAAGAATAGTGAATAGTAAGGACAAGCCTATAAATTTAAAGGCTTACAAGTAATTCATGACAAGAGTTGAGTTTTAGAGAAATTAAAAAGTTATAACACATCCACCAATTAGTGGTATCAGATCACTGAGATTTTAGGGAAATACTTAAATTGTTTGAATAAATAATATTTAGAAAGTTTTTAAAGATTGTATGCATATGGTTCTAGGTAGACAAGAGATGAAGAAGAGTGGGATTGAGAAGCAAAAACAACTTAAGCTCCAACAAGAAGCTAAGTCCATAAAAGAGGACCTTGAAATGATGATGTAAAATATGCAGGAAGAAATGAGACGCCTTATATTCAAGGTACAGGGATGGAATCTTCCCATTAGGAATTTTTTCAAATGGCTAGTGCAAGAACTTGTAAAAATAAGGAGAACAGTTGGTTTGGAGAAGAAAAATGAAAGAGATGAAATGTTTCCAAGAGGAGAGAAATATGAAGAGTTGTCTGGAGAGAAACCAAGAAGGAATTTGCAAGAAATGCAACAAGAGAGAGAAGAGATGCCAAAGGAAGAGGCATCCATGGAGTCTAAGGGGTCTCAAAATATTTCTTCTAACTCGTTTCTCTAAATGGGTGTTTGCAGGAAAAAAGGCAACAGGGGAAGAATTCCAGTTTGAGGCATTGAACCTTGAGGATGAAGAAACATCAAACTATGAATTTGTTTACATCAGCATGGAACAACTACTTGAAGAATTGAAACCCGGAGAATAACATAAATGAAGACAAGTGGAGTGAGGTTATGGAGTCTCAAAATGAAGGATATAGTACACACTAGGATGATTTATACAGTCAACTACAGTGGAAGACAACCAAGGAGGCAGGTGAACTCTCAAAGGATGCAACGATGTTAGACTTTAGTATTGAATATTTTCATTTCATTGACAAAGTGAAACAAGCCTACCAAGAGGCCAAATGTGAAGATGGAAAGATAATGATATTGGAGCAGTTTGAGAAGGTAATCATGCATTATATTTCTGTATATAACAAGGCTTGTGATGATATGATAACAAACAATCATGAGGCATGCGAGATAGAAGTTAAAATCATGGTGGAGAACATAGAAGAACAAGAAACCAACAGGGAGAAAAATTAAATGAAGGAAAAATGCAAGTGCAGATGCAGTAGGAGGACAAGAAAAAAGGTAACCAAGTGTAACAAGCATATCAAGGTGGAAAATTAGGAAATATTGCAAGAAGAAATTGGAAGGAAAGAAGGAAGAAAAGTTAAGCATGCACTTGAGGAGGAGCTCAAATTTTCCCATCAGGGGAGCCTATTGCAAGATCATCAAGAAGTCAGAGAATCATGTTTGTAGGAAGAGTGATTTCTTTGTGTAAAGAGTAATTATGCTTCTAAATGTAACAACTAGGTGTGTAAGAGGTTGGAATTAGTTGTTTTCAAGCCTTATTTGGATATAAGGATGTTCCATAGAGTTGTAATAGGTGTGTGAACAAATTGAGAGTTTTGGGGGATGTGGTTTCATCCTAATCTAATTATGGTATGTTGTTGATCTCTAAGGAGCTAGAATAAACCATTTTTAGTGTTCTAGTTAGAAATATAAGAGATCATTCTATGAAGGTCAATATGAAATATATATAAAGGAGCAAGATGTAAAGAGGTTGATAATAAATAATGAAGGAATAATGCAATGGTTCGGAGGTTTTAGTGTTCTAGTTAGAAATATAAGAGATCATTCTACGAAGGTCAATGAGAAATATAAAGGAGCAAGATGTAAAAGAGGTTGATAATAAATAATGAAGGAATAATGCAATGGTTCAGAGGTTCTTGACTGAGATCAGTATAGTGTTGTACCTAATAAGTTTAAAAATCTCAATCATGTTTATGGGAAGCAATTAAATCCTTGAAGCCAATTTATTTGTGTGAATGATTACATGTATGAAAATTTCAAATTAATATAACTGTTATAGACCACTGTGAATAAAGTGTGATGTAGATCGAGTTGCAGAAAAAATTCAGAGGTTATTCATATGAATTCAAAGATTGGAAGGGATTTTTCATAGTCTAATCAATCCTCCAAGGTTAGAAAATTCGTAAAAGGCCTCAAATTTAGTAAGAAACAAACATTCTTGTGATTCTGTTTAGACACAGTTGTGGAAATCTGCAACTAGGGTTTGAAAATGAAAATCTCATCATTCTATCAATCTAACCCACAAAAAAACCTGAAATTTTAAGAATAAGTATGCTTGGGGATTGTTCAACTATTGCAAAAATAATTAGGTTGAATTGTTGCTTAATAAAAGAGAACTACTTACCAGAAAATTTGAGATACCGTGGTAGGCATCCGAGATAATGTTTTTATTGCAAAATTGATAGAAATATCACAAATTGGAGGTCTGTGTTCTTGAAGGAGTCGAGTAAGTCTTTGTAAAAGCATGGAATTTTGTTAATAGAAACAAGAATAATCTTCTATCAGGGAAATTTAGTTATATTAGAACAAATAACAAAAAAGGGACAAAACTGAGTTGGAGAGATTAGATGGTCAAGAACGTATAAGACATATTTCAATGAATTTGGGCTTGAATTTAAGAAAAGGATTGATTAAACATTTAAACAAGGCTGTCATCTATCTTTTAGGGACTACAATATATCTTGAGTCAACCTAGGAACAATGAATAGTAAGGACAAGCCTATAAATTGAAAGGCTTACAAGTAATTTAGGACAAGAGTTGAGATTTAGAGAAATTCAAAATTTGTAACACATCCACCAAATTATGACCCTGTTCCTTGACTACTAGGATGGATTGAAACACAAAGTCTTGGAATTCACCTTGAGACTAAGTTTTGAGAATGTGAGGGATTTGTTTCTTGTTTGAACCATAAGACAATTTTATAGCCTTGTAATTGTCATAAGAAGCAATGAGATAGGAAAAACGTGAGTTTATACAAGCTATTTGAGCTTAATTGTGAGACTTTCTATTTTTGGAAGTTCTTGACTAAGATGGCTATTTTTAGTAAGTTTTCACAATTTTCACTTTTTCACGGGTTTTACTTGTTTGGAGTAACAAGGATGTTGAGAGTTTAGTGTATTATAAAATTACTATATTTAGACATATGATACCTTACACAACTTACTATATTTAGATGGATATCGGATTGGAATGAAAGCGGTCTCAACTTTTTAGGTTTTTTCTTAGGACCTTCCGCTTTGGTTTTGAGGTTTTTATTGCGAAAAAATCGTAAATATGAAAAGTAAACTCTAGGGGCTGAAAATTTATATTGTCTATTGTAAATTGTATAGAGCATCAATGATAGTGCTCTTACAGTCAACTTGAAGGATTTTTGGGAGGATTACGGTGGATAATTTTGGTAGAAATTGAGTGCACCATTTTAAAGATACATGAGAAAAATTTATTTTCTCAATATTGATAGCTCTAAATATTTATAACAACATCACTCTGAAACAATCAAGTTTTGGAGGTAAAAAACAACACCTTGAATTTCAAATAATGATTAAGTGTTCAATAGTTGGGAGTTACTCATTCAATCTTGTAAATTTGAACTCATCTTTAACCATGGAGCTAAACTATGGTTGAGAGATGGGTTTGAGTGTGATTACACCATAAATAGGGTGTAAAGCTAAAAGGGAAAATGGTGGAAGAGAAGTGCAATTTGAACCGAGATGATGCCAAGTATTATCTTATGATGCGGTGGGGGAGATGCACGGGGCTGAAATTGGATTACGGGGATACAAGATGGTTCTCCATGTGTCCTATGGTTGAGTGGAAGGATGGGAACACAATTTTGTGTCTTGCATGTCCCTTTTTCTATTAGTGAAATAAAGAGGACACCATCAAATTGAAAATGTGCCATGGGGAGTCTGATTACGAGGAGGGGTCAATGAGCTAAGTTAACATGCAAGATTGAGGTTACCTAGGTTCAAAGTTGATTATGACAAGTTGCATAGAGAAGGGGTTGATGGGGAGTGCACTTATGTGTCCCACTTATCCCCTTTGCACCTTGAGGGCAATCCAAGTAGACATGTCATGGTTAAAAATGTGCCATGAGGCATGCTCATTATGGGAATGGGCTATGTTGAGAGGGGTAAGCTTGCACATCTCCTAGCACAAAAATTGTCACTTTAAGTGACACAATCTGTCATCCACATAGGGTAGTACACTTTGGTGTCCCCTATAAATTATGGAAAACTAAACTTAAATTCAAGATACACAAACATAGTGCAAACCTCCTGTAGCCTTCAAGCAACCTTGAGTAAGGTTGTGAGAGCTTTGAAGCTGTGTAACCTTGTAAAATGACTTATTTATGGGTGCTATTGAATGACCTCTAAACGTAGGTTAACCAATAGTATGAACACAGTTTTGAGAGCTTCCAATATGTAGATATTGGAATGTAATTTAATAGAGTAATTATATTGTGAATCCAAGAGGTTTTGTAAGAGTGTAAGTCTAAATTTTATAGAGGAAGAAGTGATTAAAAATTGGTTGAAATGGGTTGAATGCACATGCTAAAAATAACATTTGAGGAGGTTACAACAGTTCTGGGACATTTAGGGGAAATAATGAAATTAATTCCAGATGTTGCATCTGCAAAGGTGGTTGCATGTGTAATTTAATTTCCCCCATCTTTCTAGGATTCTAGAAGCGTAGTTGACTCAGATTAGGATGTGGAGTCCAAGTGGGTGTTGACTGAGAATCTAAGTGGAAGTTGACTAGGATGTGCACACTAATTAATCATTTAATTAATAAATGATAATTAAACTAGAAAAGGGGTACTAAGGATTAATTTAATTAATCCAAAGGGGTAAAATACACATGATTAATCAATTTAATCAATCAATCACAAATGGGTGAATAATTAGATGTAATAGGACAATACTGGGAATAGGTGAGTGATTTTGGGGTGTCTACATTTTCCCCTCTTTAAAGTGCTATTGCGAAAGTAATAATGCTTTAAAGATAGTAGATGTATGTAGAGTAGCAAGCAGAAAGCAATGAAGCATTATGATGCCCCAACAAGTAGGATATCAAAGGAATGCCCCCTCAAGCAGGTGGGCAATGGATAAAAGCGGTGGACAACCATTTGATAGGAATAAGAAAAGGGATTTCAACAAGGATGGGAAAAAGACTGCATTTGTAGCATGAGCGTCATTTGAAGAATATTTTTAGAGCAACCTTATTTTTGCTGATGCGCAATAGAATTGTCACCATGTTATGAAGGAATCAAGATGGTTAACCCAGATGCACGTAAAAAAACACACAAAACAAAGAAAATATTAAAAAGGAAAACAAACCCAATATACAGAGTAGGTACAGACATCAAGGTTATAAAGGAACCAAGATGTAATCACACTATTTGCAAGTGGTCTAAAAAGTAAACATCAACAATGCAACACAAAGTTGATAAAAAAGACAATCAATTATGCCCCTAATGCGTTCCACAATGATGATTAAGTAGATGCAAATGCTCCCAAAGTGGGAATAGGATCAGACTGGAAGAGCGGATTAAAATGACTCCTTATAAAACTCTTGTTGAATCCGTTGTGCAAATGATCGAAAATAAATTTCCCCAAGAGAATTTATATTGTGAAGGAAAAACAATTTTGTGACTTGCTCGAAGTAGAGTTAGCATATCATGTAAAGGGAAGAAAGTGATAGTTGTAAGATTGGAACAATCACTAGGGTAGTAGATAAAGGTATGAATTTATCGATACTATGTTGAAATGTTGAAAGGTTTACTTCAAGGGTTTTCCAATCATAGGATTTCTGTGATAAGTGAATGTTTGTTTGAATTTTTTTAATAATTTTGATGTTTTTAGATTTTTGAAATATATGATTTTTTTTGAATTTTTGTGATTTTTTAAAAGTTTGAAATACAAATGCAAAAATACATGAATACATAGCAAAAAAGGAAAACATTCCATGGCTTAAATAAACTAGGAGGAAAACACAACACATGAAAGTGACAATAAAACATGAAACAAGTATTGCAAACAAACCCAATATGAATAGGAAGGAACCACACCAAAGTTATATGTGAACTAAGATGTGAATAGATTTTCTTACAATTGGTTTATAATAAAGGTAAACAAAGTGAAAAAAATAACAAACTGAAAGAAGAAAAAACATCACCACAATGTTGACAAACCATAACAATACAACAAAATGTGCAAAAACGACATCTAATGACACTCCGAATGTGTTCGACATTGAAGAACTAAACAAATTTCAATGCCCCCAAGCGATAGCTTAGAATGCGAGAGGATTGGATTGGGCCAAAGAGTGGAGTGATATTTAGATACTCCTAAAGATACTATTTTCTAATCCCATTAAAGTTTGACCTGTAGTAGATTAAAATGTAAAATCCAAATTTTCCCCAAGAAAAATTATATTGTGAAAGGGTTAATGATTGATTGAGACAATGACCTAAGTGGCAATTATAGTGGAGAAACTTCTGGGAACCATAAATTATGTACCAGAGCTCCAATTGAATCCATTCAAAATGCAATAGAAAGTTTGGAACGTGCAGAATATGATGGAAGGGTGAGGAATTTTCGATAAAGTTTGGCCCACGAAATCTGTATGTAAAGGCCTAAAATTGTAATTTTAGTAGTGTTGCCTAAAAATAGTAAATTCTAAACATAGTAAATTCATGAAATTAGCGCCTATGTAACTCACGGAAGATGAACCACCTTGTCTCCCTCTAGATTGGTGACCTTCCACATTATTCTAGGTGTCTCTTTGTATTTATAAAAATAGTATAAAATCATATGTAACCTATAAGGGTAGGGAATAAATATCCTCACCGCGATATCTATTGTAAATATAGTCTTTGATCAATATTTACATCTCTTTTCAAAGACAATTTTAAGCACTATACATCTCTTCTTAGAGAGAATTTTTGTTTTCATTTGGCACAATTGTTATTATGTCCTTTAATTCTGAAACTCCTCTTTAATTTTGGATCAATGATAGCCTCGAAGCATATATATACACCATGAGAAATAAGGATGATTGTCAAAACATGATCGGGAGCGATCAGGAGGAGTGCCATCAAATGGAAAAATTGTTGGACTATGTTATCCAGTTGCTGAAAATTGGTCAAATATTTTGTGAATGTTTTGATTTTGACATTTGTATGTTATTTTTTGGATTTTGGAACAATTTTATATTGTTTTTTATTTTTTGAACAATTTTGTATTGTTTTTATTGTTTGAGAAACATATTTGAATGTTTTTAAGTCTTGTGAAACATTTTTGAATGTTTTTGTATTTTATACCTCAGTAAAAGGGGTGCATTGCTTGAAAGTAGGTGAAAATAATTAGAAGTATTCCATTCCATTGGAAAAAAATTAGATAATAAAATGATAGGGTGTTTCACTTCGCTCATGATTTCATGCAACTAGGAAGACGAGAGGGCTCATCACCGAGAGTCAAGAAGGATATGAAAATGAAATGAATAATGATATAGAAGTGAAGATAATGGATGTGAAGACACAAGATGTAACAATGCTTGATATGAGAAAAATGTAACTCATCCCTAGTCAAGATTTTCTAGATTGATTCCAAGATGATTCCACTTTATAGGTTTTGACTCAAATAGATCCATAGATGGCTAGGACTGATTGGAAAAATCCGGTTGAAGTAATTATTGTCTCTCTTTAACATGAGAAATTAAATTAATTCTTGGGATATTTTTGATTAAGCACTTTAATTAAGATTTCATAAAGGATTTATTTGTTGATTAATTTTTGTTAAGGACCCCCTACATGTTACCCCATGCCATCAGTAAAAGGAAAGGGCTTAACACTAAAAACAAAATGTAGGTGAGTGAGGGATTTCTCTATTCCTAGTCTCATATTTCCAGTAAGAAGTATGGACTTATCACCGAAGACTGGTAAGGATGAAAGGTGTAATGATTTAATATTTTTTTGTATTTTTAAAAATTAAATTTACCTTGTATGTTGATAGTGTGTTTATTGGGATGGAACATTTTGTCCCCAAGTCTTAGCCATATGTGACTAGTAGGATGCAAGGGTTCAACACTGTAGACTGAGATGAGCAGTAAAAAAGGATTGGGTAAAGAAGTTCAATGCTTTTTGTTAAAAATAGAGCTTATTTAAAAGGAATATTTTCCATCAGTAAGCTCCGAGACAAAACCGTAGGTAAAAATATATGAAATGGTAAAAAACATGGAAAAAATTAGACACACAACGCCTAATAGGAATAAGGTTAAATTGTGTTGTGATAAGTGAAGAATGTGAATATATGATAATAGTATAATTAAGATATTTACCAATAGATAGAATGCTTAACATTATTTGTATGCACTACCATTTCCGATTTACAAACAATGCTTTAACACGAAGTTTTATGCTCATTTTATGCTTTTTAAGTTTTCTAAATTTTAATGAGATGATAATTTGAAATGGACTCATCTAGAAAGAGATCCATGTTCATTAAATTTGAAGGGTCATAAAATACGAGACTCGTGTGGATGAAATCCAAGTCAAGAGAGGGGATCAAAAGATTTTATAAGTCCTAAAATATGAGACTTTGGTAGAAAGGTTCAAGTCAAAGGAGGAAATCCAAATATTTGATAAGTCATACAATACGAGACTTTGGCGGATCAAAGGAATGAACCAAATGATTCAACGAGTCATGAAGTACAAGACTTGAGCGAGACGGGTTCCAAGTCAAAGGACGTGTGATTAGATAAGTATTTTATGAAATCGAAATACCTATGTGATGTTAGTATAGACACAAAACCACAAAATTTGGGTATTGTTTAGTCTTGGTCTCATACTACTATTCATATGGTTTTTGAGTGAAGAAAGTACTAATTAACTCATGTCCTTTGGCCATTTCATTTTACTTTCTATCGTCATTTACGAACTTCTACATATAATTTCCCAGTTTGTTTTATCACCCTGCATTCATCTTATCCATGAATGGGTTGCCCGATCCGAGATTGAGGTGCCCCAGGGCACCATGATCCTCTTTGTAATTTACTCTCTTCTTTTGGGCACTTTATAGCCGTTTGATCTTTCCATGTTTTTAGTGGCTGACCTTTTCAAGGTTAATTATGAAATTATAACAAGATAACCATATAAATATAAAGTTAAGAGACCATAATGAGGGACCAAGCACTAAGAACTACTATCATACACCTAAGGTTGCATCCATCTAAGGCATCAAGAGCTCCATTTGCATCCATCTAGCTCCATCATAAAGGACAAGGTTGGTTCACCATGACAAACTTCATAGGAGGGGAGTTTATTCTATTCCATCCACCATTTACTTACATTTATACATCTATATATTTCTCGTTACTCACAAAGTGCAACTAACATAAGAGCACACGGGGCATGATTTACACACACACACACACACACACACACACACACA
This sequence comes from Taxus wallichiana var. yunnanensis, assembly GCA_018340775.1. Lineage (NCBI taxonomy): Eukaryota > Viridiplantae > Streptophyta > Pinopsida > Cupressales > Taxaceae > Taxus > Taxus wallichiana. The sequence continues at coordinate 9,681,621 of CM031237.1, forward strand.
CACAGAACTATATTTGGGTCTAAAATGTATTGCAACGTTTAGTTAGTAAGTCCACCATTGTGTTCATTGAGGAAAATCTGACCCCTTCATATGCATCTTTCTTTTTAGGGTTTTGAGGCTTGGTTTGGGGTTTTAGAGGTCTTCCCTTCATCTGTGATTATCAATGACATATGGCACAACTCAATGATATACACGCGATAGATAGAAGTCTTCACATCATTCAACGACCCTACAAAATTGGTTTTTGGACCTGCTACTTAGACTAGGGCACCCAAATCTCAAAATAGGCCACCCCATAAACCCCCATCCCTCTCTAAGCGCTTTGACCTGCTCGAGAAAACTCGGATTTACACTTTCTGGAGCTTATGTGTGGCTATTTCTACATTTTTAATCTAGTCTATTAATGTCACACGATCTTGAGGCATCATCGAATCAACTAAGCTCTTTCTAACCCTCTTTACACATTATGGTTTCAAATTTTTATTTACTTAGTTTCTTGGGTCAACTCCTTTATTTATTTAGCTATTATTTACTATTGTGCATAACATCTAGATTAAACTAAATTAGGTCCCCTATATTTCCATTTTAGTTTAATCATTTTAGTGAACTTGAACTCGATCTTCATGCTTTGGATCCTCATTTTTCCTCCATCATGGCTCCTAAGGTCTATGAAGTCTCTTTGCTTCAATTGATTCAAATGTACCCATCTTGTAAAGATACTCTCCAAAAATCCTAGAGACTATATTTTCCTATCAACATGTTGCATGCTCAAATCAATACTATTTTTGATCATCTTTATAATGACTCTCTTGAATCGAATTTCAATCAATATATTTTCCAATATATTCAAGCTCTACATTCTTTATTTCATATAAATTTCAAACTATGGAATCCATGATTACATCTCTAAAATATGAAATCCAACATCTTAAGGATGCTTCTCAGGATCATGTTTGTTCTCCTTCTACATCTCATCTTCATTCTATGTCTTCTACATGTGCTCATATTAGTGAACCTAAAATCTTACCACTCCTTCTCAAGTTTGAAATTAATTCTAATCAACAAGATGTTCTTCCGATATGAAAATAATCGATTATTACTACACGATCTCGAACCCTTATAGGCTTTAATTATTTTCCGACAATTTGCTCCTTTTAAGTAATCAATTTTAAAAGATAATGCAAGACAATAAGACAATTGCACAAAGATTGATTACGGAGTTCGGAAATTGCCTACGTCTCCGGGTTCGTGGTCGAACCGTTCCACTAGTCAAAACTTGTAAGTTATAATAGTACTTTCACAAGAAAACCTAATGGAATTTTACTTTCCTATCAATACACTAGTTCTTCGAAAACTTTCGATGATCAGTCGAATTATTTTTCACCTTCCTGATGCACAATCTCCTTCAGCTTCAAGTGGCCTTCCCGATGCTATCAATGCGACGCTAGCACTCCGGTCGACAATCCAGGATTTGTAAGTAATTGGTGTGGCTCAATGGGCCTATTGGGTAGTTTATAATTTACTCCCAATCACAATATTTAATTTATTATTGCTAACAAATAATAGGTCAATAATAATCAAAATAATAATGCCTAAATAATTTATGTCTTCACACAACAAAAATTTCTCATTCGCCTTCCGAGCTCGAGCTTGTCTTCGTATTTTTGTGTGTCCCCCACAATAAGCTTAACAAATAATAAGCTTTGGGTGTCTCCACAATAAGCTTAACAAATAATAAGCTTACGGTGTGTGTGTTTACAATGCAAATGGGCTCCTATTTATACAATGTTAGGGCCAAAATAAAATGCAATTACATATAATCTTTAGGCTATATTTAAACCTTAGCCTCACCCGTAGCAAAATTAATGGGATTACATACACATATAGGGTGATTTGCATTTTTAATGGGATTAATCCCCACATTAGGTGGTGTTTTGTTTTGATAAGGTTTTAACAAACCTTAGCCACCCCCATTATTCACTTGGATCTTTCCATGCATGGCATAAGCCCCAACACCGCTTCACTACCTTCTTCCCATGTGGATTTCCACAAATGGCTTTGAGCCCCCTCCAACACCGCTTCACCTTCTCCCTTCCACATGGAAGCTTGGCGATAACATGGTTAAGTTGGCGGTTAGTAGAATTATGTGGGCTTTAATACTAATGTATAAACATTAATATATAGTGGTTTGGCATATATGTGTGGTATTTGGAATTTGGGAATAATGCGTGGCAAATAATTACAAGGTAATTTGAAATTCGACCCACATGAAATATGGCGAATAAGACCACCTGTCGACCGCGATTGGAAAATCGAACCAACCATTTCATGATTTTCAAAGACCAGTGGATAAAACCCTTCAATTTTTCCAACGCCTTTTGCCACATGTCACAGTGCAATTGGTCCAATATTGACCAATTGACCAGAGTTGACTTTCCCGTTGACCGAACTTTGACCAGACATAACTAGAACTCCCGATGTCCGTTTGTCGCATTCTCACAGTCATTGGAAAGCTCTCGAGATGATATTCTGCACTGACACCATTTAGGGATGTTTAGGGAACTTTCAAAAATGATCCCCTGATCACACCTCCCCACTAAGAAAGGCTTTTTGTCCCAAAAAGCTTCCATATTGTCCTGAATCTGAAAAACTCTGCTGCCACCTCGGAAGTGTTGTTGTAGTAGACCCTTGGGTCTTCTCCTCCAACCTTCTCACTTTGACAAATTCTGCTCCGATCCTGGGACCTGTGGGTTATGGGCCCACGATGCTTCTGTTGTGCCACTCTGATATCTGAAGAAGACCTCCACACCTCCGCTTTATGGTGCTAAGTTTCTAAATGAAACCTCAATGCTCCTTCTATGCGGTGCTAAGATTCTTGATATCTAACAACAAGGATCTTATTTTACTCTATAACACAACTTGGCTTGAGTTGATTCCATAGAATCCAAACTGGTTTGAAGGAACTCCATGTTACGTAGAGCTATGATTGATCCGATGTCGATGATGGACAATGAATTGTCCCTTTTCAGACCTCAACACCTCTCGATGCACGATGCTAAGCCTCTTTCAAGACCTCAAGCCTCCAATGCATGATGCTAAGTCTCATTGCAGGACCTCAATGCCTCGATGCATCTTTGCTAAGCCTCTTGCAAGACCTCGAGCCTCCAATGCACGATGCTAAGTCTATTGATCAGCTACCATTCGTATGTGTGGTCGCAATGCCTTGACACCGAATGACATTTTGAGCTAATCCTTTGAGAGCTCTACTTGTTGACATACAATATACGGTACCATTACTTGCGCACGGTCACAATGCCTCTACACAGAATGAAGTTCCAACCTGACGTCAATGCTAATGATGATTCAGCTACCATTCGGCTACATGGTCATAATGCCTCTACACAGAATGAAGTTCCGAGCTGATCTTTGTGAACTCTACTATCTATATAAATGACAGATCAATCTCCAAGCTTTATATGAGTTAATTCCTATATCCAAGTTGTAACAGGTACTCACAAGCTTATTAGGAGATCTGTTTGGAGCATTAATCAAATTTTCTAAGTAAGAAAATCCAATGAGTATTGTAAACCTTTCTCTCAGCATTTTCTCATAGAATCTGATCTCCAAACTTAATACTGCATACGATTCATCAATCTGAATTATGCAATATATAATTGAAAAATTGTTGACTTACCCATTTTAAAGGACTTTCACTTTCAGGTATTACCTAGTCCTGGGTTGACTTGTCAACTGGTGGTGGAGTAGAAACTTCCTTTTCCTTTACAATAGGCCTTCATTCCATCTTTGGCTTGCCATTACTCTGATGGCGAGATGGATGCAGTTTCAACAATTTTCCACCCGATGCCCATTCCTCTGGCAATGAGCACAAAAATTCCTCTTAATCTCCTTCTTCTGGGATGAGGAACTCTTTCTGCCATTTCTCGAATCTCGCATGACGAGACCGGTCTTTCTCGATTTTCCTTGTTCTTGATGAACGGCATTAACTTCTTCATCGGTGTCCTTCTCTTCCAAAGATGTCGGCCACCGAATGATTATGCAATCCACAAAAAGTACATGGAAAAGAATTCCATATCTTCCGAAAATCATAACCATACTTCTTAAGATGAAAAAGCGGATCAGAATTTTTATTGTGATTATGATTATGGTAAGAAACTCGGAGGTGGAATCTCATTACCTCTTCACGATTTCTCTTACCACATCTTTTTGTGATGACGAAGCATAACTTTCCTGCTTAGAATCTTCTTGCAGGACTAGTGGGGTATTCACTTTGCTTTCAAAAGCTTGTCTCCCATCAACATTCTTGGAGCATTCTCCAATTTCCATTCCCACACTAGGAAAACCCAAACCTGCAAAATGAGGACGATCCTCGACCTGTATTGGGTTAGAAATGCCTTGGCCATTTTTACCAAGTCCTCTTCCATCAAATCCTATTTTATCTAGTAATTTGGATCCAATGCCTCTAGTATGATTTTCAAACAAACCAAAGACTTCATTACCTAAATCCGAAACCAAATGGGAGGAAGAAGAAGATTCCAGTGGTGAACAACTTACAGTGCAATCATCTGCCATGGTCACTGCATCTGAAGTTGAAGGTATTTCCTTTCTCTAATCACCACACTGCAACCTTGCCAAGAGCTCATCCTTGGTTTGTAGTTCTGATTTCAAACGAGCATTCTCCTCTTCCAAGGAGTAATACATGGATCGCAGGAGAGAGTTCTCTTCCTGGATTTGGTGATTATAAGCTTCAATCTCTTCGAGCTTCACCTGTTGAGACATCTTACCCATAGTGCACTTGTACCCTATTCACACAAATTGAACCAACTACACCAATCTTGAAGCAATCACTTTGTTAATCAAATTTACGACTCGATACCAAACATGGTCGAAAATAATCGATTATTGCTACGATCTCGGACCCTTATAGGCTTTAATTATTTGTTGACAATTTGCTCCTTTTAAGTAATCATTTTAAAAGATAATGCAAGACAATAAGACAATTGCACAAAGATTGATTACGGAGTTCGGTAATTGCCTACGTCTCCGGGTTCGTGGTCGAACCGTTCCACTAGTCAAAACTTGTAAGTTACAATAGTACTTTCACAAGAAAACCTAATGGAATTTTACTTGCCTATCAGTACACCAGTTCTTCAAAACTTCTGATGATTATTCCAATTGTTTTTCACCTTCCTGATGCACAATATCCTTTGGCTTCGATCGGCCTTCCCGACACTATCAATGCGATGCTAGCACTCCGGTCGACAATCCAGGATTTGCAAGTAATTGGTGTGGCTCAATGGGCCTATTGGGTAGTTTATAATTTACTCCCAATCACAAATATTTAATTTATTATTGCCTAACAAATAATAGGTCAATAATAATCAAAATAATAATGCCTAAATAATTTAGGTCTTCACACAACAACAATTTCTCATTCACCTTCCGAGCTCTGAGCTTGTCTTCGTATTTTTTGTGTGTCCTCACAATAAGCTTAACAAATAATAAGCTTTGGGTGTCTCCACAATAAGCTTAACAAATAATAAGGTTAGGGTGTGTGTGTTTACAATGCAAATGGGTTCCCTATTTATACAATTTTAGGGCCCAAAAAAATGCAATTACATATAATCTTTAGGCTATATTTAAACCTTAGCCTCACCCGTAGCAAAATTAATGGGATTACATACCCATATAGGGTGATTTGCATTTTTAATGGGATTAATCCCCACATTGGGTGGTGTTTTGTTTTGATAAGGTTTTAACAAACCTTAGCCACCCCCATTATTCACGTGGATCTTTCCACGCATGGCATAAGCCCCAACACCACTTCACCACCTTCTTCCCACGTGGATTTCCACGCATGGCTTTGCCCCCTCCAACACCGCTTCACCTTCTCCCTTCCACGTGGAAGCTTGGCGATAACATGGTTAAGTTGGCGGTTAGTAGAATTATGTGGGCTTTAATACTAATGTATAAACATTAATATATAGCAGTTTGGCATATACATGTGTGGTATGTGGAATTTGGGAATAATGCGTGGCAAATAATTACAAGGTAATTTGAAATTTGACCCACATGAAATATGGCGAATAAGACCACTTGTCGACCCGCGATTGTCAAATCAAACCAACCATTTCATGATTTTCGAAGACCGGTGGATAAAACCCCTTCAATTTTGTCAATGCCTTTTGCCACATGTCACAGTGCAATTGGTCCAATATTGACTAGTTGACCAAAGTTGACTTTCTCGTTGACTGAACTTTGACCGGACATAACTATAACTCCCGATGTCCATTTGTCACATTCTCACAGTCGTTGGAAAGATCTTGAGATGATCTTCTGCACTCACACCATTTAGGGATGTTTAGGGAACTTTCAAAAATGATCCCCTGATCACTTCCAAAACTCATAAATCATAAATTAATCAACTTGTCACCTACTCATTGCTATCCTCCTTACCGGCTTACAAAATATCAAGGTCATTTGTATTGTAATTATCATCGAATCAATGGAAATAGTGACAATGATTGCTATTCTTTACAATGAAGAATTAAACATCTTGAGCGTCAAGGTTTCATCTCATTCACCTTGCACAACGTTTTGCTACATGGTCCTCTCCACTTGTTACATCTCAATGGGTTCTTAAATATGATTCTTCTAATGAGCATCATGCCATCATTTCTAAAGAAATTCAAGAGATGCCTAAGCAACCACCCCTCAAAATCAATGTAACACTTCCTCTTGTGTCATCTACGGAATCAACTAGTCAACATAAACAACCTCCTTTAAAAAGTAGCTCAACACCTCTTCGTCTCATAATAAATCCACCATCTTCTCCTATCGATTCTTCTCGTAATGTCATCAACTCTACATTAGCTCCAACCCATCACTTTTGTCAAAGAAACTTCTCCTCACATTGCTAATACATAGTTCAAATTCTACCACCATCACATGCTCCTACTATCACTTCGGCCTACCATTATGTTGGACCTCATTATTATCACGACACATATAACAATTTCCCATAATGGCATGGTACCTATCATGTCGTTGCATAAATATCCATCATCAAAATGCTTGGGGGGCATTGCACTTATTACTTCCTCCCCCTAGCATTAACACATCTCCCATACTTGCATAATCATACATCAATCTCTTATCATATGCATATTTATCTACACTTTAGTGTCATCATTACCTGATGAAAAATATTGTGTTTTGGTTCACACTTGAATATTGAGGGAACACTACACATGAACCACACATATTGCACATTCAACATTACACATCACGTATATTCACACATTTTGAATTTAGCCTACTACATCTTGCATTTGTTCCACATCATTCATGTCTTGACATCTATGCATCTACACATCAGACATACTCTACACACCATACTAGTGTTCATCATATATGTCTCACACTCCTATTATCTACGAGTCTTGCATTTACATACTATTCATACTACATATTGTGCATTTCATAGTGTTAGTATATTTACACATCTTGCATTGTACATTCCACATCGCATATTTGCACATTTTACTCATCACGTGGTCGTCTATAATCATCGCATATACTACATCTCTTCACATGCACTGCACTCACTACCCTATGACACATTCTAGTTCTAAGGTCCATACTCGACTACTGAGGGTTTACAAATCGAATGGACCTCATCACACTTACACGTTCCTCATTCAACCTTCTCTCATTCGACATTCCTAGGTTAGTGATATACGCTATAGGCTAAATGGTCACCTATTCCTTCATCTTGTAGTGGTATACGCTTTAGGCTACATAACCACTCCCTCTATTCATATTGTAGTGATATACACTTTAGGCTAAAATCATCACTCCTACTCTCATCTTGTCGTGATATATGATTTGACTATAGGGTCACACAAACATCATCTCTAGGTTGCATCTCATCACTACGCATACACACTCATCACAACAGGTTAAACACAATACACACTTCTACCATTTCCTGATGATGTGCTCTCATTTACGGTTCATTCTTGATTTACGAGGGGAAAAACAAATAAATGTCATTATATACAAATCCATTCACTCAAGATCACGCAAATCCCATCATCATCTTACATTCAATTCCATCCATCAACAACATGTTGCATATCTTGGTCGTATTTACTCTTGCTTGTGTGTTCTTTTACATGTTTCATCTTATTACACATGCTAGATAGATCTCTTGTATGTCATTATATTTATCATACACACATGCGTGCTCACACCCTTCTCTAGTTGTGATCACAAATACATGTATTTTGCATGCAACATGGATGTTCACCTCTACCAGGTCCCACAACGGTTCTTTGGGGGAATCTACATTCATCTCTTATAGGTGTTATTGTTTAATTTTATTTCATAACACATTAATTTATTTAGTTACACACGATTTTAAAATATGTGTTATCTTTCTAAGATGCTAATGGGTGCTTCATGTGCAACATTTTTTTGAGGATTACTTGCTTCCATAACTATCTATTTGTTTGTCTACCATTGTTTGTCTCTTGTTTTCTATTATATGTGGGCCTTTCCTTTGTTTGGTATACACATTTGTTTGTTTCTATGCGGTGTCTTACGAAATTGTGAGTGATGTACCATGTTTACAACCCGCTTCAAAGTGGTCTATCTACATGTTTACTTGTTTTATAGCTTCTACTTTATTTGGTAGGTCACACTTTTCTTCTACATGCATGCTTATTTGTACTAACACTTGTTTCTAGCCACTTATTTGTGAGCACCTTAGTTTTTAACAATCACACTCCCTTCCCCATATAGGCTATAATTTATCTGGTTTGCCCCTCTTTTTGGGGCTGCATCCTCCTATCCATGACGTCGCATGTACCCCCAAAGAGGTGGGTATTATTTGGGGTTTAAACACTACACAACACTCTACACTAATATAGTTTAATTCAATTTTCCATCCTTCACATTGTGGGTTATACAATGAGTTGGTTCATACCAGTCTACAAACCCCATACACATCATATTTTAAAGGACATGTTGTCCTTACCATGTTGGGGGTAATTACGAGTTAGAGGATCTGTGCTCATTTTTATTAACTAAGATATAAATTGAAACTAATATCTACATAGCTTAAAAAACAAATGTTAATTAAACAATGAACCATCAAGATAAGAGCTTAAAGGAAACGCTTCTTCAATACATTAATGAAACTACATGCTAAGTTATTTCCTACTCTCTATGATTTCTAACTTAAACTATGAACCTATGAAGAACATAAGAAATCAAAGTGGATTTTTTCTTGATCTCAAGGATTGAAACTGGAATCTCACCAAGAATGGCTACAAGGCCATTTTGGATCTTCCCATATTACTCAATTTTGAGTGAAAGGATGCAAGATGGATAAGCTATTTCCAACAAAGGAGAATGACTCAAGATCAAAATTCTTATAGTTTTCACTATTCAAAGCATGGTTCAAGAAGAAAGGTAAGGAGGTTTCTTTATATAATTTGCATGAAGAGGCAAAGAAAACAAATTGATAAATGTGGGATAAAGGTAAAACAAGATTATGAATGGATAAGGTTACTTTATAAAAGGTAATCTTGATTTAGAAGAGTTTAATTTGTCATTAGTAAGTCATGGGAGTTGGGGTTAATTAATCAAAGGTGATTAATTAATAGGTAGAGGTAATCTTATAGAAGGTAATTAGAGGAAATTTAGTATGATTTGTGAGATGTAAGAGAGGAATTTGATCCAATAAATAGTAATTTATTGATTTAGAGTTGTGAGTGTAATTAATTAACCCAAGTAGAAGCAGATATTAATTAACGAAAGGTCGTTAATTTACATCCTTAATGATAAGAAAGCTAATTAATTAATGAAAGGTCGTTAATTAATGAATATGAAGAGGAATGTTAGCTAATTAGTAGAAAAATGCTAATTATTACGTAAATGATGAGAAAGAGGATAATTAGTGCAATCTTAGCATTAAAGCCTACGCAAGTGGATTTTAGGTGTCTACATTTGCCCCTCTTTAGTGTGGTGTAAGTGACGCCACTTCAAAGATAGTAGACAAGTACAAACAAATAATTTTTTTGAAGAGATAGAAGAAAAAATTAATATAATGAAGGATGCCCCCTCGAGTGTTGATGGGGTGATGAAAGAGGGTGATCAATGATTGAAAAGATGAAAGAACATAATAGAAGAAGTAGAAGAATTGATCCCTATTGCCCCAAGTTACTTTTGAAGAAAAGTGTTGATAGAAGGAGAGTGATATGGAAGAAAAATGAAGATGAAAAGAGATGGATATAGCTATCATCTTGTCGATGTAAAAACCAACTTTATTTCATCATTTTGCTTATGATCGACGTCATCGGTCCTTATTAAAAAGAATGAACAAAAGTGTAGTATGACATGAAAAGTCATATACGAACAAATGTCCATAGCTAAAAACACCAACTCTATTAAACATACAAAATGCAATGCAATACAAGACAATAAAGTATGCCTAACTCCCTAAAATATACATAATGAAATGCAATATGAGAAAGTAAACAAGCTAACCTAACCAGAGAAACATAATACAATGTTTTTGTTATCGAGCTTTGATTCTGACCTGTGTGAATTAACGATAAGGGTTAAAAGATGGTGCCCCAAACAAGGATACATACGAGGGGAATAATGGACGAAACTTGGGTCCTATGAAAAGTAATGCACTATAAAACAATACCAAGCAACTCATTGTTCCCGCAGTCTGAGACATAGTAATCAAACCAAATTTGTTAATGGAGGTATATTAAGATGATCTGTGAGTCACGAACAATAATAGGCGAGAACCAAAGAGCGATAGTTTATAGGATGATTTTTATTGTTTTTGATTTTGAAAGTTTTCTCAAAACTATGTGCAGAGAAGACAAAGAAGCGTGTATTCCCCTACAATAGATGGGATGTACTGAGGAAGAATGCCATACTTATGCACAAGGAAGTAAATATGAGAAAATTACCCAACGATTAGGTGGGAGTATTCAAAGGAAAAATCTTCACGCACTAAAGGGGGATCTGTTAGGAATAATATTGTGAACATTAGATATTTATATATTTGTGTGTGTGCAATATATATATTGATGTAAGTGAGTTGTAACTCACGTAGATAAGGTTTGTTGAGTAAGAATAGGATTGTGAGAGATAAGTGGAGGATATTGTGAGATGAGGTTGAGATTATGTAGGGATGTGAGATAATGGATGATTGCATGAAAAGAGGAGTACACACTCCTATATAATGTAACCTTTACACAGTGAATAATATATCCCGAATGAATTGAAATAATTGTGTCTATGTTCACACTTACATGCTTTCACGGTTATAATCTGAGCAAAATTATATCATTGGTATCAGAGCAGGTCAACCATTAGCCATGATGTGAGTCGTGTGCTAGTTCTTCAATGGTGACAATGGATTGGATTATTCCTGCGTGAGTATACTCATTGCGACTGAGATAGGATTTTATTTGTTATTACAAATTTATGGTTTGATTCTTTGTGTATCAGAGGATGTCAATATTACTGCGCATTATCATTGACTTCAACGGATCCATTTCTTACATATGCTTGCGTCCAAGTCTGTAGATGTAAAGTCATTCGCCTTATATCATTCTTGGATCTGCTGTGCTCACGTCAGATCTATAATATACGTCTATTCTGCGTGCTTTCAAATTTCAGGAATAGTGATCTCCAATCGCCATCACCGTGATTCATGAATTTTACAGCAGAAGAGTTCTGTGAGTCCAACTCGTTATTCCACGTCCATCCATACGCATATGCCACGATGGAGATATTTATGTAGCTCGACCAAAGAAGATTATCATTCTAAGTTTCTGCATCTAGATTGAAGAATTGGTTCGGTTTGATTTTTAGGATGATTGGGATCATCAACATTGCATCGTTCAAATCGGCCAGTGAATGATCTTTTTAAACTTGCAGATTAAAAAAAAAATTGTTTTTTGTGGGAGAGAGAACTTGATCGACCCAAGGACGTGTATCATTATATATATTTTTATATATTGAAAACGCCTATGCTCAACAGAGAAGCGCAGTCTGTATAAAATGAAATTTTAGACAGCAGCGTGAAGCATTTTTTTGATTGGAATCACCTTTGCTGACTGTATTTCTATTATTGAATTGTCTGGTGATCGGTTTGTGGCAGATCTGATTCAACACCTGCGAACTGTACGTGATCAATTCCTTTGCCACTTCTCAAAACCGTTATCTGATCCATGCATGATTTTGGAGGCGATATTCTTTGTATCAACACGTCCCAAGTTCTTCCTTGATTTTGGTACAGTCCTGATCTGTGCACCATCGTTCTGATCAATTGTGATCTCCTCTGCATCAGAGGCATATCATGTTTTGATAGAGAGATTGCTCAATCCTCTCAAATCTCGCTAATCCTGCCAGACACGGATCCTCCATTATTCTGCCATGGCCGTGTGGAGACATGTTATTGGAGGGGATAAGAGTCTTTGATAGACTCGTATAGTTACGTGGATCGTGGTATTCCTTCTTTGATTCTGCCTTCAAGTGCGTCAGCTATATATTTATGCCCATCAAGACAAGGTTTATTTGCATATATGAGTTTGTGAGTTATTAGCTCAATCACCGTTGTCAGTCCAATCTAGTCGTGTCAAGAAAACAAAGTCTAAATTTGTTAGGTCTTTCTCAAGTTCAAAGTCTTGCAGTCTTATTTTATATTTGTACCACGGTGAAGTTTTACTATATGGTGGACCATTATTCGTCAATAGAATTTTTTGTTTTGTGTGTTAAGTTAAAAATTTATAGTCAAATTTATTGTCAAGTTTATATATTGTATTTCCAGTCAAGTCCTCTAGTCTTAGTCAAAAAAAAAAAAAAAAAAAAGTTGTATTGTCAACATTGTTAAAATTGTGTTAGGTGAATATAGGTAGTCAATGTCAAATAGGTGATTTTAGGAATTTTTGCATTAGTCATTGTGTCATTGTATTAAGTCCGAAAAATAAAAAAATTTGCCCGCATTTCAATTTTGGACGCATTTTCGCTTGTACGCGACGTCCAAATTATTGAAGGTATTTTTGAGCTCCATGATCAAATCCAGCTGAGTTAGCAGCATTCGGATGGAGGCCGGAGGCAACGGAGGAAGGAGGTTGATCAGCGACCTCTCGTCAGGCACCATCGACGAGGCCGCGGTATTGATTTGGTGGCCAAGTATTTCAGTTGTGTGTTTCATTGTTTGTAATAAGAACAGATGTCACATTCCTGTTCAGAATTGTATTTCCTTTTATAACCTCCTGATGTAAATATGTGATAGTAGAAAGATAAAAGCACAAGAAAAAGCAGCATCATGTTTTTCTTGAAGAGGATGAACAGAGGTTCATGAGCAGGGGCTCGTACCTAGGACAGAGGTCCGTTATTATCGAAACGAGGGGTTCGTATTTTTACTCGAACAGAGTTCGAAAGTGTACCAAGATCATGAGCATGCAGAGGCAGGCAAGCTGTAGAAGACGTGTGAATGTTTTTCTCTACATTGTTCACATTAGGGGAGTGTATGTGTGGAAATATCGAATGTTAACAATAGGGGAGTGAATGTTAGGAATAATATTGTGAACATTAGATATTTATATATTTGTGTGTGTGCAAATATATATATTGATGTAAGTGAGTTGTAACTCACGTAGATAAGGTTTGTTGAGTGAGAATAGGATTGTGAGAGATAAGTGGAGGATATTGTGAGATGAGGTTGAGATTATGTAGGGATGTGAGATAATGGATGATTGCATGAAAAGAGGAGTACACACTCCTATATAATGTAACCTTTACCTGTGAATAATATATCCCGAATGAATTGAAATAATTGTGTCTATGTTCACTTTGTTTATCTGCATTTCACGGTTATAATCTCAAAGCAAAATTATATCGGGATCAAGGTAATTATAAAATAGGTTCAATTATGAGGGAGCAAGGATGCCCCAGTGTAAGCCGGCCAAGAAACACATAAGAGAAAGGAAGTAGAAAATTGTCTTATAAAAAGGGGAAAAAGTGCACAAAAACATGACAAAGAGGACATCTGATACACATGGATGTTCTAAATGATTTTCAAAGAACAAAGGATGTTATGAAAATATTTAGATGGAGGTTGATGAAAAAGTGATTAGCCCAAGGCAGAAATCATGAGACAAGATATGCGCTAAAGCAAGAGTTTGAATAAGGTCTAAATGATAACACTTGATAACATACTAACCTGTTTACTCATTGAGATCCCGTGTGTGCACATGGAAATGAATTACCTCTTGAAGGAAAGAGTTGATAGATAGTAAGGGAATACACTAGCCAATGTGTAGGAATGATTTAGTTTGAAAGGTGATTTGTGAATGGATTATGGAAGGAGAGCCATACATTGCTCCAATGCTAACCATGCGTCCATAGCCTCGATAGAGATGCATTTGATTCTAATCACAACATTGCTCTATTACTAGTCAGGCATCCATAGTCTTGGTAGAGATTATTGGAAATACCCCAAGAGAGAGTTATATATCAATTTTCTTTTGCTTTATCTTTTTCTTTTATATTGATTGATTTTGATTCTTTTTCTTTCTAAAAACTTATTCCATCTCTCTTGTTTGACAAGGGGTTAAGAACCATTGATGGCTTAATGGAAGGATGTGGAAGTGATTATGATGATGAAATTGGCTAGTATAAAAAAATATGCCCAAATATTCTTCCCGACAAGTTTATTATATGTAGATATTGATAGGATCTCTAAGAGGTCAGTCGTTCTTTAATTTACCAATGTGATAAAAGACCAGGGTTAAACAGATACCATAGAGATAAATGTCACAAAATGTGTGTGAATAGGCTAACCACAATAACATCGAAGGGATGAAAATGGTGGATGACTTGAAGAGGAATATGAAAGAAAGGGAAGAAAGAATAGCCATGTGTATGCAATATACAGATTGCAATGTTTGATCTTTGTACCTTTTATTATATTTTTCTAATGTTTTAATGTTGTCTCATTTTTTTGTATTTTTGAATTGTTTTATGATTTTTTGAGTTTTAGATTTTTTGGAAGTTGGGATCAACATTGTCACTTTGCATAATAGGATCCAAAATGATGTGTGCGAGTTCCTTAATAAGGAGACTAAACACATTTTTTTATCAAGAGTGATATTATCCTTGATCTCGAAGATCGTGGTGAGTTCACACTCAAAAATGACTATGATTTGTTTTGAAACATGGGTTTTGTATGTGGAGCTTGAGTTCCCTATCCATAGGTTTCAACACTTTGCACCATACTTGATGGGTGCATTGGTGTGCATTCACGGAATCAAATTTGATTTTAGATTTTATGATCATTTGAGTTGTTGACAGACTTTGGAGCTCTTTAGATTTTGATCTTGGCTTAGTAAAGAACACCATGTCGAGTTTTTATAAGCTAATGCATGACTTGTTTTGTAGTGCCCACACTTTTTATAGCTCAGTTACTTGTTGTTTCTTTGCTCATAGACATGTTTTGACAGAGATTTGTTATATCTTGGACATTATATTAGAGATTTGATCTTATTAGACATGTGTGGACATTTAGGCGTATAGCGCCAATTTAGCTTAATTTCTATGTTGTCACATTATCATATGATGTCATGGATACTAATGGATATGATGTTATTTTTGGAACGTAATTATATTGATGGATACTTAGTTGTTGCATGTTGGGATTCTATGGTTATATGTCACTCTATCATTTTGTCTAACTTTTGGTGAATTGAGTATAATTGTGCATGTTGTCACATTTTGATTTCAGTAGGATGTTAGGCTAGTTTAGAACTCATTGATATCTTACTGAGTCGTTGATTTATATTTTATCGAGACAGTGCACGGTTAATGTGTGTAATGAGTGTGCAGTGACAGGGTTATAGGAGAACGTGGGATTCAGGCCAGCTACACAACTTTGCACAAGCAGCCCATGGGCTAAGTCCTAGCCATGTTCATTGTGTGGAACCTTAGTATTGGAGTTATTGTTTTGGGCACCATGAGTGACCCCCATTTTTGTATAATGTAATATGTCTAGTATTATTAATTTTGCTTAGGGTGATTAGTTTATGTGGTAAACTTGTTTTTGGGAGTTAATGATCCCACTTTCATTAAGTTTTGATTTTTTTAATGATGTACTTAATTAAAAGGGTTTAGGGTCACATGTGAACCCTTGGGTGGTCCCCACACCCTCTACCCTTGTGCCAAAAATGTAAAACCCGAAATTGGGTTATTTTTGGTATTTTTAGGGACCCCTTTTTAGTTTGGGAGTTCCCTTAACATAAAAATGAGCCCTTGGACCCTACCTAATAGGTAGGGGGCTTATTTCCAAGGCTAGAGGGAGTTTTCCCTCCCTTTTTGCCTCTTGTTTGGTCACATCCATGTAAGGGGTGTGGATTAGAGTGCTTGTTAAAAGTTGCACTTTGTAATTGTCTTGTTAAAATTTTGAGTAATTTGGGAGAAGAAGGCAAAAGAGATTTTTACCCTTTCTCTCTTTTGTTTTGGCATCTTTGACCTTGAAGGAGGAGAGGTGTGACACATGTCACCCCCTCACTTGTGAGGATTTTTACTTACTCCTCTTCAAATTCCCTTCATGGGAAAAGAAGAGAACCTTTTTTTTGGGCTTTTGCTTGGATGCTTGGGTGATTTTGTAGCTAGAGGTTGCTTGGGACAAGGAGTGGAGAAGTTGGAAGTTGGAAAGATTTTTGGAGAGCTTTCTTTGAGGTAGACTCTTAAGTCTTATTTCATGTGTTGTATTCATATTAGTTGTTAGATTGTCTATTTGAAAATGTTATTGTGGCATGTGGATTTTGGTTATTGTTTGCTTGTTTTACTCCCTCCATCATATGTCATGATGGAGTTTTGGAGTTTGTGGGGGAAGAGAGAGGGATTTTTCTCTCTCAATCCTTAGGCTTGATGGACAAGCCTTGTAGGGTTTTAGTGTTTCCCCTCAAATGGTTGAGGTGGGGAAGTTGATTCATTTGGCTTGAATCTCCTTCCCCATTCTTGGTAAGGAAACCCCTTTAGGGTTTGAAAATCCTTCCAAGAAGGACTTGGAGAAAGGGTAGAGGAATAAAGAGGGTTTAAATGAAATAGGAGCAATAAGGAGGGTATGGAGGTATTGTTA
The DNA here is from genome assembly GCA_018340775.1 of Taxus wallichiana var. yunnanensis. NCBI lineage: Eukaryota > Viridiplantae > Streptophyta > Pinopsida > Cupressales > Taxaceae > Taxus > Taxus wallichiana. The sequence goes on from CM031237.1 coordinate 9,698,815, forward strand.
TTGTGCTTATAATATTGGTTACAAATTTTGGAGAATCTCCTCTCCTCTCTTCCCCATTGGTTTTAGAGGTAGAACTTGGTTTCTCTTCTCTTTCATCTTGTAAAACTTGGGGTCTTGTTTTATTCTTGTTTGTTTTCATGTGAATGTGTCTTTGTTTGTTCACCCTTACTCTTGTGCAAGTTGTGGTTAGTTGTCCTCTTTCCCATGGGCTTGGGGGAGGCTAGCATGCATCCCAACCTTGGGAGAGGCATGTAATGATGCCTATGGTTGGGTGGCAAACAAGCTCTTTCTCCTTGTGGTTTTCTTGAAGGCATGAAGATTGTATCTCAAGCTTGGAGTTGGTGGCATCTTGGCCTCTCTTTGTTCTCTCTTTTGGTGTAAGGCTTTGTAATCTCTAAAGCATGGCCATGTGGGATGATTCCTGGGCATGAAAGAGTTCCCATCTTGTGTTTTGAACACCACTTGTAAGATTGTATTTCATTTGTAAATTAAGAGCCTTCCCTCAATCTTGGAAAGGAGTTGATAGTTTATCTCTTTATGTATTTAAATCTGATTTGAAATATGAAGTAATGAGTATTGAGAGATTGTGCAAAAGAAGAATTGTAAAATATTGTATTTCTTTAAAATACATTTAATAGAAGCATTTTTTTACATCTCTTAAACATGCCTTGTCTTCGGAATTTTATTTGACAAAAAGGGATTGTTATTAGAAAAGAAATCTATGTTGCTATATGAAGTTTTCTAGTTAAACATTGGAAGAAACTATTATTATTTTGGAATATACATCTTTTGAAAAGTATCATGGATTTAAAAAAAAAAACTAAGTGGAGCTAGATTTGAAAAGACATTATATTATTTGTTTGGATTTTTTTTTAATTATTTGGGAGTAAATCTGAAATAATTATTTAGTTACCACCTTTGAAAAGAGAAGATTGTCAAATAGGAAGTTGTAGGATTTCATATTGTATGGAAATATGACTCCTCTTGCATTATGCCTCATTCTTGCAAATATTCCTCCTCTTGTAATTGTTTGATATTATTATTAAATGAAATGAAAATTGTTTTAGATCCCTTTCCATGAGTAGTTTAAAAAAAAAATGGTTTTCTTTTCACATCTTAAAGACATTATACCTATTGTGTGTGTGTGTGTGTGTGTGTGTGTGTATCGATGGATATACTTATATTAAACAGATAAATGAAAATACACAAAAAAATATAATAACAAAGATGTGTGTGTGTGTGTGTGTGTGTGTGTGTGTGTGTGTGTGTGTGTGTTAATAAGTTATATTTATATTAGTAAAAAGAATTTTTTTTTTTTTTTTTTTAGGGAGTCGATTGCTTTTGTTTTGACTTTTTTTTTTGCATAGTGTTGAGTGTGGGGGAGGGCCAAACCCTACCCCCACACACCCCGACCTACTCCCCCAACCTTCCCGCGTCCCTCTCCACCACCGTCCCCACCTACTCGACTTCTCTGCCTTCTTTGCTGCCGTCCCGCAACACCTTTGCCCGTGCCTCCCACACCCCCGTCCCCTGCTGCCCTATCCACCCGACACCCTTGTCTCGACCACCCCTTCTCTTTCCCATGGTATTTCTCCCTGTTCCATCCCATACCCTCACATCCATGCCACTTCTCCCCACCACCTATGTGGAAAATCTATCTCGCCACCTCCATCCTATATAAAAACAATTTTTTTATATAAACTTATCTCGTATCAACAAAAAAAAGAGCAAGAAACCTCTCTTATTATGTTTTGAACCTCTCAAAAACAAATGCAATGCTGGTTTAATAATAAAATAAAAATCTCCATAGCTCTTCAACACAACCTGCAAGAAGAAACAAATCCAAAATGAGAGAAAATAACATGGAAAGTAAAGAAAAGAAAGTGATAAGGAAGTTTAGGGTAAAATCAGATCTAGGGTTGAGATCTGCTTGATCCTACGGTCCAAAATTAACCCTACTCACACAATAAGTCAAGAGGATTTTGGTGGGAATGGTAATTTAAATTAAAAGGGGAATGTGGGTAAATATATGTAATGGGGGATGAACTTATTTAAGGATGAATAATTATATTTCAATGTGGGTGAAAATTATTTAAAGGAAATATGTGTGTGTGTGTGTGTGTGTGTGTGTGTGTGAAATTTAATAGGAGCTAAATAAATAAAATTAATTAGAAATAAATGTTTTAGCAATTCGGTTAAAATTAGATTGTTATGAATTTAATTATTTAATGAGAACGGTTAGGCGAAACATTAGTTCCCCTTCAAAAAAAATTCACCAACTTTTTAGTCTGTTTTCTGGTGTCTGAGAGGCGAGGCGCCATGTTTGATCCTGAGAAGTGGGAGAAGAATGTGGATGTTTAGAATTGATGTGAGAAATGACGGTGGGATTGCCACAATATTTGATAGAAGAATAATGTGATGTATGAAAATGATACGATGCAAGAATTGAAGAAGAGGGGATACTAGAAGGTGAGCCACAAATAAAAGATGAAGGGATACTAGGATGTGGTCCAAGAATAGAAGAAGAAGGGCTACTGGGATGCGACCCATAGATGTAAGATGATGGGCTACTAGGATGTGGCCCAAGAATAGAAGATGATGGACGACCCGGGGGTGACTCATACATAGAAAACAAGGGGCTAGTTGGACATGCCCCAAGAATAGAAGATAATGGACTACTCAAAAATGTCCCACAAATAAAACAGGGAGTGTTACTAGAAGGTGACCCACACCTAGACGAAGATGAAGGGCTACTTGGTGTTGACCCCATAAGAGATTGTGATTGATGAATTGTAATAGACAAAGAGTGATTGGGTGATGAGAAGATAGACCATGGATCAATACAAGACCCAGGAGTTTCATCACATAATGAAGAATGTGAAGATGGAAGAATAAGATGAGGATCAATTTGCATGATCTTAGGCTCTTCCTCCATTTCTTGATAAAAGGACTCAACCTTTTCCTCACAATACGTGGACACATTGAATTCTAAAGACAATCCTTGCTCGTAACTTGTTAGAGGGATATATTCATGTGCCCTTATAAAGGCCATGATCGCTCCTTCATTCTGAAAGAAATCAATCGGTATGGGTTACCGATCGACCACGAGGGTTTGATTGAATGAAAAAGGTTCAATTGGTGTGGAAGACTTAGAATATGTTTGATTATGATTGATAGAAGAAGATGACTCAAGAGACGAAGAAGATGTGGAGCTAGATGTCTCGGGAGTAGAAGAAGGTGGTGTGGACCTACCTATACGATGGTATATCATCTGTAAACTAGTAGGATTAAGTCCAAACTCTCTGATTGTGATGCATGGGTCAATTCGAAGTTCGAATAGAAGGACTTTGAGTCACACGAATCTTCAAAGAAGGAAGACTTCATGGGGTGATTGATGAAGAAGGTCCCGAGAAAGGGGAGGACCGTGATTATGGAATTGTATTGGATGAATAATAACAAGGTTTCGTGAAGAAAGAGAGGACCGTGATTCAAGAATTGTATTAGATGTTTGATTGGAGGGATTTGGAGTCACGCATATCTTCAACGGAATAAGACATCATTGAGGCAACAGAGATAAAAGGGTCTTGTAAAGAAAGGGAGGACCGTTACATAGGAGTTGTATTAAATGTATGATGAAGAGGATTTACGGAAACAAGAATATTTAGAGGAGGAGAGCATCATTTCGGTGGCTGATAATAAAGGTCCTACGAAGAAGGGGAGGACCATGACTTAGGAGTCAGATTAGATGAATCCAAATAGTAGTTTGGATCCAAATCATCAGAAGAGTTAGAGGAAATATTTGGATTGGAATCCTCAAAAGAAGATGAAATTTTTGGATTAAAATCAAAAGAAGAGTGGGGGAACCCGAATAATAATTTGGATCAGAATTTTCCAAACAATACCACTGACTATGAGATGAAGGTGAGGAACGAGTTATTAGGTTGGGTTCTTTAGACGAAGAACCAAATGAGGTTTGGTCATGATGGGCGTCTTTTGATGTGAACACCAAAAATTTGATTCCTTATTGTTGTATGTATAAGGGACCTTGCAATAATCAATCATTGTTGGCGTGTGTTGGGTTCAAAGGCCTAGACCTATATTGTATGATCAAACTTCTTCAAAGTGAAGAAGGTTTCATGTTGATTTGGGCAACATAACGACAACGAACTAGACATTTCGTAAAGATGGGGATGCTTGTGTGATTTTCCAAAAGGGAAGCTAAGGAAAACATACATCGTGATGACTCAAGATTGATAATCAAACAAGGTTTGGAGGTGTAAATGTTAAAGGATTGATAAAAAAATTAGCAACATAAAGGATACAAAGGAAATATTTCCTATGTTTGATTGATGCAAAAGTTTCTCGATAGGAAATGTTTTTGCCAAGGTTTGAAATATGTGTTCAAAAATGATCATGAACTTAGGAAAAAACAAGAAGATCAAGAGAATCAAATACCCAAAGGATTGTCTTAGAAATGAGCTTATAAGGCAGATAAAAATAAGGAACAATCATGCGGGTTCAAAACACAAAGCCAAATTAATGACTAAAGAATAATGAATGATAAAGAATCAATGGATCAAAGTGATTATCTAAAATGGATAAATCGATGTGAAAAATGAGGCACAATCACACAAATTTGTTGGTAAACCAATCAATCAAATGGATTAATTCCTAAGTGTCTGATCAATCAATAGTTTGACATGTAAGATGACCAAAAAAATGTCACCACTTATGCCAAGTTAAAAACGAACAAGACGTAAGTAATAACAAAAGGTTGATACGATTTCCAAAAGGTATACTAAAAGCAAGTTTAGATCCAATCAAGACCTAAATATCAAAAAGTAGAAGTTACAAACATGAATGATGTAACAATACCACTAAGATATGTTAACCAAACTTTATGGAAAAGTAAGGTATTATTATCAAAATAATATTATTACAACGTGCATAAAGGTAACAACAACACTTTTCAAAATCAAGGTAATGTTTGAAGGAAAACTAAGGCTAGAGTATACCAAGCAATTGTTACAATGTGTGTAGCCTAATGTTATAATCTAGACACTTAGGTCGAGTTTGCAAGAAATAAGACGTAAGTATCAAAAATTGTGGCGATATGATACAAACAAGATAACACCTCAAAAGAGAATCAAGTGATGAATCAAGCCTAACTATGATGATGATCTTGACTTGGGTATCAAGATCAAATGGTTACTAATGATACGAGTACGTGCCCACACACTTTAGACATTTAACAACCCATTGCAAACATGGATGAGCGTAAACGAACATAAAAGTGGTGACACCATCAGTTGGCAACACACGTGTGGTCACTCCTCTTTTGATCAACAAAGTGTCAAAAGAAAGTGAAGGAAGTAGTACAAGTGGGGATGAAAAATGTTGGCCTCAATTTGGTAGAGTTTCACCTCACCTTAGGGTGAGTGAAAAACTAAGCAAAAGTAACGCTTCACACGTTTCATGATGAATGTTGGCTCTTTACAACAACGATTTGGTCAAGTTGGCTCCAAATATTGAATGAATTTCCTAGGTGGTTCGCTCAACTAGGTGTCACAAGTTATCTAAAAGTGATCTTAGTTTTCCAAGGTTTCCTAGGATTATTCCGCTTTACTTTACCCCCTTCAAGCACAGTCAACAATAAATTCATCCATCGTGTACTCTCACTGGGGTCGCGATACAAATAACTTTGATGCTAAATCTTATGTGTATACTAGTCAAGTACGTTTGCAGAGAAGTTCCCGTTTCATCCACAAGGTTCCCTCTTACGTGGAATACTTTGGGGTTCCTAGGACCACCCCCGTTTTTGTAGCTTAAGGCTTATGCTAAAGGGGTTATGTACTAGTTTTAAGTGGACGGGGCGTACCCTTATCCAAAACTGTAAATAAGGTGTTTTGAATGTGGTGTGTTTTATTTAATCTTTTAGACCTAATGTGGTTTAGTTGTTTTCCATTTGGTAACTTTGTAACACACGAGTAGTTAGATTTTTTTTTCAAACTCCTTTCTTTGACAAGCATTTTTAGGTCCTGCACTCAAGCGTAAGTAGTTCTCCAAGCAAATCACATTATTTAAAAGAGGATTAAGAGTTTCTTTTGATTCTCAAGATCATCCAAAGATGCAAGAGAAGAGAATACACAACAAATAATCCAACTAAAAAGTAAAGGAAAGTTTTGTAATTAATGAACCATATAAAAATTGTGATAAATGTTCATTCCCTTAAACCAAAAATGAAACATGAAGTTTCCAATTAAATAAATGTTAGAAAATGAAGATTAAAGTTACTTTTGATTCTCAAGATCACTCTAAGGTGCAAGAGATGAGCATACACAAAAATTAGCCCAACTAGATAGAAATGGAAAACTTCAAATCAAAGGACCATAAAAAAATTTCTTTGTGAAAGGTTCATTCCCTTAAACAAAATTAAATATCAAATTTCCAAGTTAATTCAAATATAAGTATAAAGTTATGAGACCATATAATTTATGAGAAAAATATAAGTATAAAGTTATGAGACCATAATGAGGGACCAAATAGTAAGCACTACTATCATCACCTAAGGTTACATCCATCTAACTCCATTACAAGGCACAAGATTGATTCATCTACATCACACTGCATAGGAGGGAAGTTTATTCTATTCCATATACTATTTTATTACATCTTTACACATAGTTTTGGTTCGATACTTTCATAAAGTGCAACTAGCACAAGGCACCTAGGGCATGATTACACACACACATAGAACTACATTGGGTCTAAGATGTAGTGCAACACTCAGTTAGTAAGTCCACCATTTTGGCTGTTGAGGAAATTCTAAACCCTTCATATACATCTTTATTTTTAGGGTTTGATACTTGTCTTAGGGTTTTGTAGGTCTCTCATTCATCACTGATTTCTAACAACATACTACAAAATCCAGAAAAGCTAGTGTGACAAGAAGTGAACATATGCGATCAATTAGTGACTCCTCGGAGGAGGTTTGCAAAGTTTTTTCACAAACCAAGGTGACCATATCTCATAATAGGGCACCCAAAGGCACCAATGTACCTCTCCAGGAACCCCATTCCATCCTATTGTTCCAGATCTATGTTTTCTAGAGCTTCTGTGTATTCATTCCTGCATTCGGTTCATCCAGTTTATTTTGCGACACAATCTGAGGCATTATCAAATCAGCTAAGCTCTTTCTAACTCTTCTTGCACTTTAGGGTTTTCTATTTTCATAGCTTATATTTCTTGGGTCATTTATTTTAAGCTTATATATGTTATCTACTGATTTTCTTAATATTAGATTAATAGTAGAATTAGAATAAATTCCACATTTTAGTTAATCGAAATGCAATCTCTATAATATTATAATATTGTAAATGCGATGTAGTGTTTATTGTAAATGTTGTAATGCACTAGAAGCTCTATAATGCTATAATTTTGCACCCACTTTCTTTTTATTCTTATCTAGCTAGTGGTTCATTTTGGAGGTGTTGCTGGTTTTTTTAAGTTACATGATTGAAACTCCTGCAACTCTTTCCACTTTAGTAGTTTCATCTTATAAAGCCCAATGCTTACACTGGGATATTTAAGCTGAAACTACTAAGGTGCAAAGTGACCACCTAATAAATATATATAAGCTAAAATTATTAAAGTGGAAAAGACCATCTAATAGAAACATTTTGCACTATGATGTAAAAGTTGAAATTGGTAAACTAGCATAAATTATTTAATGTTAATCATGAATGAGAAGAATATTACATTACATGAGAAAATTTAAATAAAGATAGACTTCACTTCTAAAATTTTATTTTAATTGTGCAACTCTTTCCATTTTCAGCTTATAGATCCCAAACATGTCTCTGTAGTGTTTCTAATCAAGGATCAAGTTATTAGATTTATATTGTCTTGCAATTCTTTCTACTTATAAATTTGAGTGTAAGGATGTTTCTGTTAAATGAAAACAAACTTCATTTCTTAGAACATTCTAATCATGCAACTCTTTCCATTTTATCAAAATTAGAATGTTACAAAAAAATCATAAATAAAAAATATATTTGGCACCTAAAAATCAACAAACAACACATTTAAAACATTTAAGCACCATAAAATGGTGCATACAGTGCGTTTAATGTTGCTTCCATCTCCCACTACCCACCTTCCTTCATTGATAAATGTGAAGTGACTTCACTAACACGTCATTTCAGTATCACTTTACCTCTATTACACCAACTTTATTTTCATTATTATCTCGATATTGGTTCATTTTGGAGGTGTTGTTGGTTCTTTTAAGTTGCATGATTGAAATAAAATGTTAGAACTGAGGTTATCTCGAGGATGAAATCCATAAGTGTGAAATGACTACCTTGTCATGTCATTTCAATATTGCTTAACCTTCTTTGAGTTCCATATTTTTAGTGTTATTGTATCTTTCCCAGGTATTTTGGAATACTCGAGCATATTTGAGTTACATGATCGAACAAAATGTTTGAAATGAGGTATGTTATCTCAGGGATAAAACCCACAAAGCGTGAAGAAAATGTCTTGTCATTAATTTTTAGTGAAGTGAATGCATTATTTTTTAATATATTATATTAATTTGAATTTTGTAACTCTTTCCACTTTACTAGTTTTTTTATTATAGATCCAAGTGCAGGATATTTCTCTACTTGTTCAAATTGAGGAGTAATGGCTATTTTTTCCCATTCTTGTATATATTTCCTACAAACTTATACATTGCATAAAATTTAAAGTGAACATTCTTGCATTGCTTTCTTGTGAGCTTAAACATCGCATAAAATTTGAAGTGTGGACATTTTACTAACCACGAATAAATTAAAGACCACATATCAATTTCCAAGTTATACGACAAGGAAAGAAAATGAGAGGACATAGTTTGTTAGGAGAAAGCCTTGTGCAACAACAAAGAATAGAGGGGTAAATTTGGATTATGTCGAATATGAAGAATTTATTCAAGAGGAGATGTGTGCCAATGAAATGGAATATCGACCAAATGTCAAATTGAGAGGAAATGTTGTTTCCACAAAAATGCTTCCTACAATAAAGGATGGACTAAGGCTAATATGTACGCTTCTACGAGAGATGTAGAGGATAATGGGTACCCCATAAAAATACAACATATAAATGGGGCATGAATTCAAACACTTTGTCCAATTGGCTAAAATGGGTTACGCTCAATGAATATAAAGGGATACTCACTATTTTATCAAAAAAATTAATCAAAATTCATGCAATGGGGCAAGGGCTTAGCTAACATGTGTCATGGGCTTGTAGCTCGTATTTACAAAAATAGGACAACCCATTTACAAATGAGGTTCTTGATGAGTTGTGGTGGAAAGGGTTCAAAAGGTGTCATGATTTTCAATTAGACTAATGGGGGTACTTTTATAGAGATAGGGTTGTAATTATTAAACCCAATATAGTTGGTATTTTTATGAGAAATTGAGAAATGTGTATGAGATAAACCAATATGGGCCTCACAAAATATAAAATTGTAATGAAACAAGATTTAAAGCTTGAAGGAATTATGAAATGAAATTCGTTGCCAAAAAGGATGAAGAAGTGTACTTGTGTCTTAAATAATTTTAAGGTAATAGAATGGATCAATATCTTAGCATATCTTAACTTAGTTGGGAGAGTATCCCAGATTCCACCTATTCAAAGCAAAAAGGACACCGCACAATTTTATTTTAAGGTGTGAAATAGGGGCATGTATGGATACACATCCCTATGCATGGATGACACAATTTATTTATGAATTGTTTACATGATTTTTCATATTTATACCAGTTGAAGTTTCATATACAAATTGACATCTTCTCATATTTAATAGTCATGTCAGCTATATTGCACTACCAATAATTGAAGAGGTAAGGGATTTAGGGATTGACCTGCGTATATTGTCGACACATACTAGCCAAAAACTAAAACCATTAGATGTAAGTGTCTTTGGACCATTTAATCCCTACTTCAAGGTTGAGAGAAAATCATGGATGAGTAAACATTACGGTCTACGTGTTAGCAAACAAAAATTGGCCACTTTAGACAACTTATCATTCAAGTGTGCACTATCTCCTGATAATATTAAATTTGGTTTTAGAAGAAGAGGTATATGTCCCCTTAACCCTAAAGTGATAACCAATGACATGATTTTGATTCAAGCATTCAATGTAGAATAACATGAATTTATTGTTGTTTCAAATATCATCAGGTTGGCTGGCTTTAATGATGAAGAAATTCAAGTTACTATAATAGTGATGCAATGAGATCTGAAGAAGAAACAATTGTACTTGAAGGAGAATGACCAAAAAATGTAGAAGGTTTTCATATCCAAGTATTAAATAAAAGCTATGAATCTCACAACCACTAACCTCAACAAGCACCAACAATTGAAGATGTATTGACTGACCCTTTCAATAAATGAGATGCATCTTTCTCTTTCAACCAACAAGGTTTAAGTCTACCTACCCAAGTAAACTTGAGTTGGTAAAGGAGGTTGTAGTAAACATTGGCCTTAATTTTGACTCCATTCAATGAAATTTGTCAACGTCAATTTCATCATTGCCTCCTCCTCTCCCAACATAGCTAGTTCATTACCATGTAAATTTTGGTGCAAATGAAATAGGTGATGAAATAACACATTTGGGCTTAAATAAGGATGCAAGATTACCGACATGAATGATGATATAGATTGTATTCAAATAGAATTGAACACAAAATCATCATATATTTTTAGATTTCTAGTTGATAGGGTTGTTGAAAAATCATGAAACAATGCCCTAGGGTTGGGTAGAATCCCAAAATCTCACATCATATGAGTATAGGAAAATGTTGGAAGATTAAGGGACCCATAAGAAGATGAAATAAGAAAAAACTATAATGTAATTTTTATGTTTCATTACAACATTATTTTTAAATAAGCGTAGAACTTAAAATTTGACTAAAGCCCAACACATGACACAATATAAAGAAAGGGGTGATATTATGGTTCATAAACTTGATAAGGTTAAACAAACAAAACCTACAAGTTGTTTCCATCTTGTTTGTTTCCCTTTTAAAATATCAACCACCACCATAACTACTCTACTCTAGAACATATACAAAATCATACTCAATTTTAATCTAATAACTTGCTCCTAAATTACAAATGCTATAGAGACAAGTTGGCACCAAATACTATGATTTGGAATTGAAAAGAGTTGCATGATTAAAATAATCATTTAAAAATGAGGAATGTTTTTCATTTATCGAAACATCCTTGCACTTGGATTTAGAAGTAGTAACTCGTAAAGTGGAAAGATTTTCAAAACAATCTAAATTTAATAACTTTCTTGTCAATCAAAAATCTATAGAGACAGGTTTGTGATATGTAAGCTCAAAATGGAAAGAGTCAAATGATTAAAATAAATTTTTAGAAGTGAGGTCCATTTTGATTTAATTTTTTTCATGTAATGCAACATTCTTCTTATTCATTATTAAAAAAAAGTAAATAATATTTTTCCAGTTTACTAGTTTCAACTTTTACATTATGGTTCAAAACGTTTATATCAGATGGTCTCTATCAACTTTAGTAGTTTCGGCTTATATATTCCAGTGCAAGCACAATGTTTTATAAGCTAAAATTAATAAAGTGGAAATATTTTCAAGATTTTTATCATACAACTTACAAGAACCAATACCAACCCCAAAAATGAACCAATAGTATATTAGAATTAAAAGAAAGTGTGTAAAGGAGGTAAAATAATACTAAAATGACATGATAAGGTAGTCACTTCACGAATACAAGTTTTGTCTATGAGATAATAGAACTCATTTCAAACATTTTATTTAAATCATGCAAGTCAAACATGCCTCTAATTTTCAAGAAAACAATAAACTCTGAACCATATTTTGTTAGGAAATAGAGAACAAATATACCAAACAATTCCTCAAACCATAGTAGTAAGAAATTATATAAACAGAATTATACTTGCGAAAATATAATAAAGCATAAATAAATAATGCACAAAATAAGACAAGAAAAAAATTGATGTGGTTCACCCAATGTGGGCTACATCCACCAAGAATTTGCTCGATTTTACTATCAACAAGAGTAAAATAACTCTTACATCTTGTCTCGATTATGAACTCACAACAAAATTCCAAAGATGCTTACACCACATATAAACCACAATTGACACCCAATTTCTTAACCTTGATCACTCTTGATCACTCTTGATCACCTCTTGATCACTAAGACTCAAGACCTCTTGAACACTCAAGATATCTTCAAGATACCATAACACCTCTATTTATAGGATTACAACCTTTTAAGAAGTCCTAAAGCTGACCTAAAAGTTTGAAAGTCACGACCTTTCAAATTCCCATTGGGACTACTGGAAAAATGCATCACGATGTTAACAACCAATTAACAACAACGGCACAACAACGTCATAACAAACGATTCGCAGAATGCTTCAAGTCTCCAAACTTAACCGTTTGAACTCCAACACTTTAACAATGATTCGAGAAGACCAAAACAGGCTCCACACCCCAAACATATTTACAATATTATAGCATTACAAAGCTTCCAATAGATAATAGATGGTCTCTTTCCACTTTCTATGTTTCAAATTAGCTAGGGGATCAAAATAAACATATTATATTACTCCTCATTTAGAATAGGTATATAAACATTCTTGGAATCAAACAATGTATAATCATGTTTAACTCAAAATAACTAGAAGAACCTCCAAAATGAACTAACATCAAATAAGTATGAAAAGAAATTTGGTGCAAAGGAGGAGGTAAAGCAATACTGAAATGACATGTTAAGGCATTTTCTGCACACTTATCGACGAAGGAAGGTGGGAAGTTGGAGATGGCGGTAACATTAAACATGTATGGGTTTTATCCTCGAGATAAAAATATCATTTTCAACATTTTATTTCAATCATGCAGCTCAAATATGCCACCAATATTTTAGAAAACTAAAATATTGCAATAATAGAGAAAAAATGATATGTGGCTCTTTAATTTAATGTTTTAAAGAAAAATATGAACCTTTCAAACTTTATACAATGTATAATATCACAGGTAAGCTATACAAGGATGGAAACAAAATATATATTAATAATCAATTAGAATAGATACAAAAATCCTTACATTGGGATATATAAGGAGAAGCTAGTAAAGTGGAAAGAGTTGAAGATTCAAGTTAGTTCAACATATTCAAAGAATGCAATACCAAAATGGAATGAGAAGGAATTCACTTCACACTTGTTTTTTATCCCTTAGATAATAGATCTCATTTGAAAATTTTATTCCAATCATGTAACTCAAATATGCATGTATTATTCCATAAAACTAAGCAAAAACGGCAATAAATGTGTGTTAAATCTCAAGAACCTAAACAAATATGGAAATAAGCAAAGAAACCATAACCCAAAAAATGGTATATACAAAAAAATAAATCTCATGTACAAAATAAAAGATCTATAAATTATGATGGTGTGAAAATACATCATTTACATAAGTTTTTATGACAATGTTACCTCGACAAGAGCATTAATGAAAACGGCAATATCAACACCTCCACTCTACACCCGTAGAACCTCTAGAATGAACCGATACTAGATAATAATTATACAAAATTTAGTACAAAGGAGTATGTAAAACAATACTAAAATGGCATGTTAAGGTATTTACGTTACAATTATCATTGAAGGAATGTAGATAATACAGACAACAACATTACATTTGTTGGATGTAATATTTAAGGTTTTTAAATGTTTTAAATACGTTGTTTTTCACTTTTAGGTATCAACTCTATTTATTTTTTATTTTATTTACAATTAAATATTATTTTTGTAACAACAAATGTGACCAAATGACCTACTAAAATTTGGAAGTGTGAACATGGAACCCAAATAAATGAAATAAATATATAAATACCATCAATGCAAGTTTTAGTTATTGTTGATGGCATGGAAATCAATGGTAAAAATTTTAACTACTTAATCCCTTGACATAAGTTTAATGTTGAGCTTCCCCTATTATGTCCCACACATGGCCCATGTTTTGAAAAAAAAAAATGAATCACATAGGTTATTTGAATTTATTTACCTCATTGATTTCTTCATTCAAGTAGACTACTTTGGAAAGGTATATACACATGTTATGTGTTTGTATACATCTTAAGGTAAACGTAAGTATGTCTAGTCAACAAATTAGTCGCGCCTTATTGGAAAGTCATGACATTTGTTGAACTTGAGCTATGAAACATTGCATAATGGAAAATCAGATATTAGGTAGCATTCAATCACCTACATAGGTGAATTTGGTTTTCTGCATAGGTGTGTATAGTTACCTAGATAGATACTTCTCTTTATCTATACAATTTGGAAGGAGTGTATAGAGAAGAAATGATGGCGAATAAGGAGGCGTTGGTCTAGGACATTCAATTTTAATTGCATAACTACTTGAGTGAAAATTACAATAAATTTTATACTTTTCTAAAACCAGGCAATGAAGCATTGTTGAGATCCATAATTGTGGGAATTGATGTTTGTTATATTATAGACTATTTATCACATTTTAATAAGAATAATTACATGTATGGAACAATATTATATTTGAATTTATAAAAATAATTTTAAACACCCATGACATGCTTGTATCAATGTTTTTAGCGTTAAAAGAAAGTGAAATTAATTTTTATTTTAAATTTTCAATATTTACAAAAAACTAACCAATAAAATTATTCCAAAATTTATCAGCCAACAAAGCCAAACCTGTAGTTCCTGCTCAATAACTTGATTATGGAAAATTTATCACAAGAAAAAGTTTGTATTTATGTAATTCTTTGAAACAAATCTAATATGACACAATGTTTTGGTGAAATTGGTGAAATCAAAGTTGCCTTTCTATTATGGTTGCTTCAATAAAATGGTAAAATCCAATACAAATTGCCTACAACCACTCCACTCAATGTATACAAATAAATAATGGCATGATGAAATATCCTCTTAGTATCTCTATAATGGGCAATCTAAATTAGGATAATGAGAGGGTTCATACTAAAGATGTACACCTTGAAGTTGTATGTTGCAAAGAGACATGGAACTTGAGAGACAATATCCGACACTTTATAGGAGATGCGAGGTTTCAAAGCCTAGATATAAGATAGAGTAAAGACATATAACTAGCTTATGATGAAAATTTGATAATAATATTGGTGTAATCAGGTTGTAACAAAAATATGGATTCTTATGCCAGGGTTATAAACATAGGTTTTAACGATCGATAAGTTATAAATCAAAAGTGTGGATTATAAGGTAAGAACCGATAGATAAATAATGCAATTGATCGGGAAAATTATACTCTACTCAATAACATATGCATGATCACATCAAAAAACATCCAAATCTAAAATAACATAAAGGAAAATAGAGGTTAGAGATACTTACTTGATTACGGACACCATTTGTGTTAACTTCCCCAAAGGTTAACAACACCTTATGAGAGAGTTGATGTGGGGAACACAAATGAATACGATAAGACCTAGAAAAACCTCTTTTAGAAGAATACAAAGAATCCAAAGGATGAGAAAACCATAATAATTACAACTCATATGATTGGAATCCTAAGTACCTAGTGCTCCAATTTGATTCACCCTAAATTTAAAAGTGTTGAGTTAATGATTTTTATTTATTCCAGGGTTAAGTGTTAGAAACATTAGTATATTTAGAATCTTAATTATAGATCAATGTGTATATCAAGATTTACTATTATTAGTAGTTTACAAGATAGAATATTATAAATGATTGTTAAGAAGTTGAAAACACTACAAAGAGGGTGCACTTACTTAATTACAAACTCATGAAACTTATCTAGTAGTGTTTTATAATTGTACAAGTTGGTAATAATCTACAGTGATTTGTCTTTGAATATGAGAGTGTAAACTAATTAAGGATGAAACAATTTGGGTTATATGAAATTGTTGGATGGTTTAATACATGGTGAATGGTTCCATGTAATGATTAGATGTTGTTTTAAAAATTTATGTACCCTTGTGGTTAACTATTGTAGAGAACTCAAATTTGGTAACTCCCTCTTTGACACTACTAGTTTTGATGATGCACTCTTGCTAAGATAAGTACAACCTTCCCTTTCCCATTTAACACATTTTGAGGTCTTTTGTTTAGATTTTTTTTATCTTTGCGCAGTGACATGTTGTCAAAATATAAGAACACAATGCATAAAATCCATAGAGAAACATTAGGAAACAACTTCCAAAACTTCAGGATACATATTTTCCTTCCATGGTCAAGGTCATATAGTTTGGTCAGGATAATATATTTGGTCTTGGACCGACATGTCCTTCAACTTTAGTTTCAAATTCATATTCTTTGTTGGGTATTATAATCTCTTTGGGTTGGAATTTCATTGATAGATCATCTATAGAACCATATATAAGCAAGTAAACACTACCTCATTTGCTAACTTGGAAATATAATGAAACTACATTGATAAAATCACTTCCCACACTTGTAAAAGGCACCCAAGGCTCCTTAATCTTGTAATAACACATCTACAATCATTAGGGAAATAATATCTATAGTTTTGAATCTTATTACCAAGTTAAGAAAACAATATCTCTTATCTATAAGCAATCAGAGATCCCTTCCCCAAGTGTCTTAACAAGAGCATACTCAATTCAAGCATGGTTAAAGATGGTTGTCAAAATCGGTTTCATTCAATCGGATATCACATGTCAGGTGGAGAATGACATGCGGTTTGAGGCCTCTTTGGAGTAGTGCATATATGAGTGGTGCACGTGGTTAATGTTATTTTTGTAGGAATTATCATCCACATCTAGGGTTTTAGATCATGATTAGAGTATTCAGATAGTTTCGTAACATGATCACAAATTAGGGTTTGTGAATGACATATAGTTCTGGGCAATCGACATTATGTAGAAGTTATAAATCCCAGAACCAAATAGGTCCAAGACCATTAAAAAGGGTCAAGACCATATAATAAGACCACTGTAAAGTTTTATGATCATACCCCAAGTTCATTTCTAGTTATAGTCCTAGAAATGAATCATCCTCAAGTTTATAACTCCCTTTTCAATAGGGCATCCTTCCATAACTTTCCATAATCATCTGTAATTATCCCAGTGTACTCAATTCTTTGTATTGTCAAGTTCATATCTTATCTAGCATATTAGTTATTAATATAAAATCATTATTTTGATTGTGATAATTAATATTAGAATTTTACTAATCAAAATATCCACTTGTTATCCTTTTAATCATTTAGTGTACTTAATTCACTAAAATTAATTAGGTTTCACGTTAAATCTAATTACAGTGTAAATTTTTGGTGAACCCCTCTTGTGATTCGATCTTAGCATCAACCCTTGTTGCCTTAGGGTTTTCTCCTTCCTTATAAGTATATGGTACTTCTTCTTATTAGTTATCTCATCTTATTTTAGATCGCATATGGTCTCTTCCTATGCCTTTTCAGTGTAGTGCTAGCTTTACCAATATTTTTTAGTGAAATATTATATGATTTTACTCTCATAAGCATTTTAAGAACAATGGGATGGGTATCATACTTCAATTTTTCCTGAAACTCCCTTAAATTTCTCATTTTTCCTCAAGACAATAGGGTGTCTACATAAATTGAGCTTCCCTGAGAATTAAACATGTCTTGTAGTTGTGAAATATTTTATGATTCCATCATGTAGAGAGTATTCAATATTTCCAATGACTATTTGTTTTCTTTCCAATTCATCACAGAACTCTTGAAATCCTATGCCAAATTTTAGGTATTGTTTTGGACTGCAAGCTCCTTACCCTGAAAAACTAGCTTTCACTGCAACTGTTCCTAAACCTCCAAAATTTCCCTAAAATTTCCTAAATCAGTTCAATTACTCTCTAAGATCTCAAAAATACCTTTGGATGATTGTGGGAATTCAGATTAGTCCCGAAGGATGCAGACTGTTTAGGAAAGGCTAAAAATAGCCTTTCTAGTCTTACCAAATATTTCTCTTTTGACAACACTTCACTGAATGAGTTGAATGGCCTTATAAAAACATTTTAGACATCATGGAAAGTTTTTAAAACAATTTATGAGGACCTATAATGTTTGGATGGATATGATACATATAGAGACTAATCTGGATGAGGGTTCAGGAGGGTTTTCAAGCAAGTTTTTGACACTTGGGTTTCGTTGTCATGGTTCAAGATTTGAATTTTTAACTTTGCAAAAACACATGAAAATAAATGGAATTAGAAATGTGTGCTTATATGTAGTTCTTAGTCTCTTTAACATCCAAAAATCATACAATTCTGCCACACATATGAGTCACTCATGCTAATGATCAATTTCTGCCATCTCAATATTTTATGTGTTTAGCATATGGTGCTATTAGTTCCTTTGTAGTTCGCTTCTCACATGCTCATGGTTAACTCAATATTGAAATATTTGAAAAATCATATTTACAAGAGTGGATCATTGTTAACTAGACCTTTTCAGCAAATGAGGCACAATGGATGCCATAACAAAGAAAGGTAATTAAAATATTGTGTTTCAACTGCATATCTGAAGGTGAAAAGTGTGTGGCTGTAGAATATGCTCTTATCAATTTGGCTGGCACGTTACATTATTTGTGACATTCCATAATGTATTTTATCAATGCTAGTGTAGTGTAGTTTTCCATTTTCCTGCCAATTATTGACTCATAATTGTATATGCATAGTAATCCTCTTTTATTTTAGCCACATTTCTATCATTCTGTCACTTTGCTTCCATAGGTTGATCCTACTCGTGGTCAATAGTATTTTAATTGTCAAGATTAGAGTTGTGTTCTTCATCGCATAGTTATTATTCGAATTGTGAGCCATATTTAAGATTTACGGCCAAAATTTTTCGCTACTTATCAATATAAAAATAGGTGCAATTATATTAAGTACGCGATCGAAATTTAAATTTTAAGGTCCATAGTCTTATTTTATAAGGTTAGTGAAATTTTATTAAGATTTATGTTGTTATTGTCATCAATAGTGTCCTTTGATTCATCTAGGTTTTAAAATTTATCAAAGTAATAATTTATCAATATATTTAAAGGTGTCAAAGCCATCATTTTGTATTTTCATTTTAATCATCTATCATGGCATTTTCAAATACCATTATTTGGGTAAAAAGAGTTGTTTACATATATCATCATAATAGGATCATAGTGTCTTGAAAATGGATAACTTAAGTCTAATTAAGAAATTTGAAGGAAAATATTTCCATACATAGAAAATATAGATGCAGTTACACCTGATAGAGAAAGATTTTTTGGATGCCATCAAACAAAATGCGTCAACACCAAAAAATGCAACCAATCTTCCAAATTGGACTATCAAGGATCAAAAATCCTTGGGAACTATTGGTTTCAATCTATCAAAATCATACCTTCATCATGTGGAATTCTTGAAGTCAACAAAAGAGATTTGGGACTTTAAATAAATTGTTTGGATCTGAAGCAAAAAGTGCCAATACAACAGTGAAGTAAATATTGTATGGATTGAAGATGGAATAAGGTGAAAATTTGGAAGATCATATAATAAATTTTCGCTCCATACTCAAACAACTCATGGGTATTAACAAGAAGGTAAAATATGATGATACCAAAGTAATGCTTTTGAATAATATGCCTAAAAATTTATCTAATATGGTTTTCAATTTGAGTAAGCTAAACATTGGTTTAGAAGGAGGAATTTCTACTCTTATGGATCAAAATGATTATTTAGAACCAGAAGAGGAGGTGTTATATGTATGAAACAAAGCAATTACATTTTCAAAAAAGGGAAAGTATAATTCAAATCACGTTCCTTCACAAGGAAAAGTCAAATGTTATTATTGTAAAGAAGTAGGACATGTAATTTTGAATTGTAAGAAGAGGGCACATTATTTCCTTGATGACAAGCTCAATCAAAAGGATTATATTGTTGAAGAATACATTGAATGGGAGGAGTGCTCCATGGATGAGGATATTTACTTCCCTAATGATGAATAATTTCTTTATTAAATAACTTCAAATTCACACTAGAGGTCGGAGGCAATGCATGAAGGAGGGTGATCAACGCATCTCGTCAGTCACCAATGATGGGGTCACATACAACATTGGTGGCACCTTTTTTATATTATTTC
Organism: Taxus wallichiana var. yunnanensis; assembly: GCA_018340775.1. NCBI lineage: Eukaryota > Viridiplantae > Streptophyta > Pinopsida > Cupressales > Taxaceae > Taxus > Taxus wallichiana. The sequence goes on from CM031237.1 coordinate 9,719,020, forward strand.
ATTTGTTTAGTTTAAGTGGTGTGTGTAGAAATAAAGTAAGGTATTCATTCCTTTATAAAGTTTGAAACGAGGAGCATGTGCATTATGGATGTTGAGAACAATTATATAGAAGGACAACTAACTATAGAGGTCCTCTGGCTGCGGAGATCCTCTAATAGTCAAACTTCTTCATTGATTGGCTGGTGAAAGAGAATTCGCTGGAAGTGAAAGTGATAACTATTGAGTTCTCATATGTAGGTGTATTGGTGGAAGTGTGATCATCTAGTGATGGATTCACTGTGGTGAAGTGAGTGATCATGTGCGGTGAGATCTAAATGGTATTATGTAGACCTAGAAGTATGCGGTGGCATACAATTATATTTTTAGTATGATGGTGTGTTTTTTCCCGTGTTCACATTAAGGGGGTGACATTTTAGATATTAATAACATTCACACTAAGGGGGTGAATTTTAGGAATATTATTGTGAACATTATGATTTATATATTATATTATATATGATAATATTATTATATATAAGCATATAATATATGAGTTACTATAAACAACTCATATGATGAACCCCTGTTTAGCCATGTTTTATCCTATGTGAACCACACGTTACAATGATATCATTTTGCACTATGTATAATATTGATGTTTTATAATTAATACTTTACTATGTTATGGAAGGAAATGTTGTGCATATTTTTTTTATTTTTGTCTTGTTATTTCTTTTTCAAATATGGCTTGAATGAACCTCTTATGTGTAGTAAAAATGTATTTGGAAAATCATATCTTAAGTCATCACAGGACTCATTTATGCACTAGCACAGGACTCATTTATGCACTAGCACATGACTCATTTATGCACTAGCACAAGACTCACCCTACAACACAAGACTCACCTTTGCATTAGCACAGGACTCGTTGTCGAGCACATGACCCACCCAGATCACTAATTTGGACTCACTTGAACACAAAAGTGATAAATGACTCGATGGATAAATAATGAGTTGATATAGCTGGCACATCAATTAACACAATGAAATGAGCATGAAACGTGTAAAAACATATGATATTAATTATAAAATGGTAAAATGATATCATGGTAACACAGGGTTTCACATAGGATAAAACATGGAAAAATAGGGGTTCATCACTCCCCCACACTTAAGATCTAACAGGTCCTCCTGCTACCTATTCAATCTTTCAACGATCCTTGAACAATTGTATTCATTGGAAAAGGTCTGCCAAGTCTCATCCAACTCAGTGTTACAAAAACCAAAGAAATTTATGACTTCATTCCTCTAAGTTGTATAAATACCTTCTGGTTGATCATATGTGGAATTCCTTTGTGACACTGGTGATATAACTAATGGAGGCCTATACCTCATTCCAATCCACTTATCTTGTATTAAAATAATCTTGCATATATCCTTGGTCCTTTTTAATGACCAACGGAGGTTAGTGGGTGAAATCACTTCCTTCTTTTTATAGTGCTCAAGCGAGAAGTTCAAATCTCAATTGGAAATAAATGAAATTAACATTAAACATTGGGAGTGCTTGCTACCTAAAATCCTTTACACAAGTTTTCAGAATTTCCTTATACCTATCCACCAACTGTAAACAAAATACCTGGGACTGAAATCTTGTGAAAAACCAGATGGGGGCAGGAAGATCGTGGCTCATTAAGAGGCCTATATTGGCTTCTTCTTGGACATATGTTCCTTTGGCCTTTCCTTTATTGTCCATAACCAATTCTTTCTTTTCCTTTTTCCCATAGAAAATATTTTAATACTTTCTGAATAGGGTGTCCTATTATTAAGAGAAGATTGACCCTCTTTCCTATTGGTATCTCGAATAATGGCTAATTATAGTGGGATTCTAATCAATATTTTCTACTTCTTATAGTAAGCATTATTCCTTTTCCATGTTCTTAGAAAAACTCCTCTATCATTTTTGGATTAAACTCTTCATACACAAGCATGAAATCAAGCCATCGACCTTTTCAAAGATTTCCACTGACCTTGCATCAACTAATAGTTCAGTTGAATTAGTTAGTTCATGCATAAGTTTGAACCCCATGATTGGTGCATTACACAGAGTAAGTAATTGTGAAAAGTTGGAAAATAATGGAGCACAAGACTAGAGATGCAATGTTACAAGAGATGGAAATAAGCACAGGAATGGAGCTGGTAAATGTATGATTGTAATGAGGGGATTGGGAAGAAGACAAAGGAGACAAAAAATTATATATAAAACAACACAAATTGGGAAAGTTTTAATGAATCCCAAGGTGATAGTGATTAAAGGAAAGTAATTGTGTATGTGTGGGTGATTAATATGGATATGGATGGTGGATTTTTTGGGATATGTGAAGTGTGGGAAGACATTGGGAATGAGGAGGTTATCAATTTACACGAGTATAATAATGAGCATTCCATAAATTAACTTTACAACATTTAAGAAGGGAATAATCATGCATACCTAATTAATTTCACTTGTCACATCATTGGCCATCATTTAAATGTTGATTTGATCCTCCCTCCACGTATTGTTCTTCATTTATTATCTGCATGATTCAGGGGTGGTGACCACCATTGTTGGTTTTCAGCCACCTACACTTATTATTATTTTCAATTTTTTTTTTTTTTTTTAGTAGCCACATTGTTGGTTTTCATCCAATACCTCAGGATGATGGCCACCATTTCTAGTTTTCAACCATCTCCTCTTTATTATTACTAAGAAATAACTCAGTTCTAAGTTGAGTTGGACAAAAAATTTTTTCCAAACAATTCAGAGTTGAATCTTCTTGAAGCATATTCTGAATTCTTCTTTAGATGTTGGTTTGTGGTATAGCCTCAATCTATGTCCATTAACCAACATCACTTTTTCTTCTCACCATCAATTGGAATTAACTGAACTATCCATTTTTGAATACTTCTTCAATTTGGTATGGGCCATCCATCTTGTCTGCAACTTTCCTTGAAATCCTTATATTTTGAATCAAATAATAGAGCCCAATCTCCTTTTTGGAACTTCCTTGGCTTAATGTGTTTTTCATGCCATACCTACCTCTGATGTTGGATGATTTTATTTAATGTAATGAATGCTTGTAGTCTCATCTCATCCAACTCATTTAGTTGAAGAATCCTTGTCTTTTTGTGCTTCTATAAATTAATTCCACTTCAACAGTTGTTCTCAAGGTTTGAATCTCAAATTCTATGGGAAGAATGGGATTCTTCCCATAAACCAACTCATAAGGAGTGAATCATGTGGTTGTTTTCCAAGTAGTATTGTAGGCCCACACTGCTTTAGGAAGTTTTTAACCCAATTTTTCCTTGAGATATCCATTGTTTTTGTTAGGATATTCTCCAACTCTCTATTAGTAACCTCCACTTGACCATTGGACTATGGATGGTATGGTGATGACTTCTTGTGCTTCAAGCTGTATGTTTCCACAAAGGAACTAATTACACCTGACATAAATTGTGGTCCTTGTCTAAAAAATGGATCTTGGTGCTCCAAATCTCTTGAAAGATATGTTCATATAAAAAATCTGTAACTTTTTCATCTCTTGCATATTGTAGTGCTTTGCACCTCAGCCCATTTGGTGACATAATCTATACAAACCAAAATATACTCCTTCCCTTGAGAGGTTGGGTCAATTGGTCCAATGAAATCCAATCCCCACTTCTCAAATGGTTCCAAAACAACTTGAGGTTGGAGTGGCATCTCATGTAAATGTTGGCTTTCCCATCCTTTGGCATTGATCACACCTCCACACATACTTTTTGACATCTCTAAAAAAGGAAGGCCAATAGTAACCAGCTCCTAAGACTTTGTGAATGGTTCTTTGAACTGAATAATGTCCTCTTGATGGCTCATCATGACATGCCCTAAGTATGTCAAATATTTCATCTTCAGCTACACACTTACGCAAAAACATGGTCAGTCCACATTTAAAAATAATTCCATTTAACCATGTATACATCACACTTTGTTTAATCAATTGCTTTCTTTTCTTTTGTGTGAAAAAGGTTGGGAACTTCCTTGTAGCCAAGTAGTTATCCATATCTACAAACCAAGGAGAGATAGTAGAAATTACAAATAGATGTTCATCTAGAAAATCATCATTGACCTACTCTTCTTTTCTTGAAGTGGTCAATCTTGAAATAAAATCAGCCACCACATTTGATTTCCCTAGGCTTTCAATGATTTTAATATTAAATTCTTGTAGTAACAACAACCATCTTACAATCCTATCCATGCACTAAAGGTTTATTCATTAGATACTTAATAGCAGAGTGGTCAGTGTGAACAATCACTTCATAGCTTGTGATATAATGGTGAAACTTGTTGATTGCATATACAACTACAAGAAATTCCTTCTTTGTGGTGGTGTAATTCCTTTTAGCAGGGGAGAGGTTTTTAATATAATAAATAGCATGCATCATTCTCCTTCTTCTTGTTGTCCAAGGACAACCCCTACTACTTCATTGGAAGCATTTATTTGTATATGGAAGGGGAGCTTCCAATTTGGGCCTCTTAATATTGGTGTATTTATCAATTTATCTTTGATAGTATCAAAAGATTGTTGGCATGCCTTTGTCCATTCAAATTCAAAGTCTTTAGTTAGAGAGAAAACAATGGAGAAGTTATCTTACTAAAATATGAAATAAACCTTCTATAGTAGCCAACATGCCTAAGAAAACTTCTCACCTTTGTTTGGTTTGTGGGAGATGGAGCTTTACAATGATACTGACCTTGTCAGGTCTACCTTGATTCCTTCAACTGAAACATGATGGCCTAAAACTATCCCTTGTTCCATCATAAATAAACATTTTTCATGGTTTAAGGATAATTGATGTTTTTCACACCTAGAAAGGACTTTTTCTAGATTTTCAATTTCCTCTTGGAATGTTTCTCCATAAATAGTGAAGTCATCCATGTAAATCTCTACACAATCATGGTGAGATCAAAAATATTGCTAACATGGCTCTTTGAAAAGTGGCAGGAGCATTACATAAACCAAAAGGTAACACCTTATAAGAAAATGTTCCCCATGGGCAGGTAAAAGTGGTTTTATCTTGATCCTCAGTGCTACTTGTTATTTTTGATTGTACCCGTTGAACCCATCAAGGAATGAAAAATACCTTTTCCGATAAATTATCTAAGACTTGATCAATAAAAGGTAATGGAAAATAATCTCGATGAGTTTCCTTATTTAACTCCTATATAATCCACACAAATCCTCCATTTCCCATTATTTTTAGGAACTATAACTAATGGAGAAACCCATTGGCTATCTGAGATTGGATAAATGAATCCTACCCTAAGAATTTTTTCAATTTCAATTTTTACAATGTCTCTTAAGGCAGGGTTTATCCTTCTTTGTGGTTTCTTGACTGGTCTTGGAATCAATTGTGTAAATGTGGTGTGTACAAATATTGGGATGAATACCCTTCATGTCACTATATTCCCAAGAAAAGGCTTGAGGATGAGAGCATAAGAGTTTAAACAGGGTATTCTCTTCCTGACTAGTCAACCAACTATTGATTGATAATGTTTTCCTGGGAAAATAGGTAGTTGTTTGGTATCTAGATGAAGAGAATTTACAATGGGATACTCTCTCAATAATGCATTCAATGGGAACCTGTGGGGAAGTAATATATGTGAACAATAGTGATATTTTGAAAGATAGACTCGGTCAAATCTATATTTCATGAAAAAGGGAGATGATAGGTTGGTTGTTTTCATCCATCATATCATCTCTTGTTTCCATTAGTTGTAGCAGCATGACTAGAAATAAACCCAACACATGACTCACTTGTGCTCAGAGCACATGACTTATACTTTTCCAGTGTAGGACTCATGGTCACCATCCTAAATTTGATCTGAGTGTTCTTGAATTATGACCATGGCCAGAGAAGAGATGATGTCCTCTGATTCATCTGAATTATCCTTCCACCATTGTTTATTTTTTGTAGCAAAAGGTTTTGCAGTAGGATAAATTGATAAATTTTGGAATCATGTCCATTTTTAATCACCATATTTCCTATTTTACAATCAATGAGGGTGGCAAAGTTAGTGGGCTAACCAAGGGCATCCTAGGATTAAAGGGTATCCAATCTTCCTATTCTTCATTTTTATGATCATGAAGTCTACCAAATAATCCCATGATTCAATGGTGATGGTAACATCTTCTATAATCCCTTTTGCTTGTTTACAAACTAATTTTCCATTTGTAAAACTATGGAGGTTGAATTTGTGGTTCGAGGAGAAATGATGTGAGAAAAGTATCTTATGGTCATCACATTGATAACAACTCCTAGGTCAATTAGGACATTTGGGATCTAGACATCTCCTATGCAAATTATAACAATAGGACTTCCAGGGTCTCCATATTTAGGAGGGTCATATTCCCTTCCAGTATACTAGCAAGTTTCCCATCAACATGGATGGTTTTAGGCTGATTCTTTCTTCTTCCTGAGTCTTAAAACAGAGCTCTTTGATGGTTTTGTTTAATTCAGAATTTCCTTAAGATCTTGTAACAGAGGAATTCCAATACTTAATTTCCTCGTCCTGAATTAACTCTAACTCTGTTGTTCATGAATTACAGTGTTTTGTTTTTCCAAGAGTCTGGATGGAAAAGGAATATCAACATTTGGTTGAGGTGTTTCTTCAACAACATGACTGGGTTGTGTTTCTTCTAGATTTTCTTTATCTTTAGGGATTTCTTCTATGATAGAGATGAAGGTTTTGAGGTAACCTTCCTAAATGCAGTAAGATATTTCCTACAATCCATAAAGTTTACTATGGGATTTTTATCTATTCCATAGTGTATGTTGGGTTACCTTACCTCACATTTTTGGGGTTTTCCACAGTTTGTGTTGGAATCTGTGGTTGGGTAGGTTGTTTAGGATGGGGTAGCATTTATAGGCCCAATCAACAAAATTTTTGACCTTGGGGTCTTCTTTGATTATAATATTGTTTCCCTGATCCTTGAGGTACATTCCACTATTGTTGGTATTGAGGATTAAACTATTGAAATGGTGGAATGTTTGGGTGTGGAGCCCAGGGTTGTGATAGTAACTTGGTGGTGCATTCCATTGAGGACTCCACTCCTATGGGACTTGTTGAGTCCCAAGGTTGGGGTATGGCCATGGTGCATTCCATTGATTTGGGACCCATTGTGATTTTGGTGTGTAGGATGATTTTGATTTGATTGAAAATTCCCTCCTTGCCTCTAAGCCATATAGTTTAACTCAACTTCATCTTGTGTGTTTTTTTTAGATGGTTCTTCAGCAAGGGAAGAAATCCACATTGGTCTATGTGGCATGCTTTAGATCATAGACAAGATAAATGTTTGTCTTGTCTAAGGGGCAAGTCCTTAAGCCCATGTTTGTCCCTACATCTTGGAATAGTAGATGAACAAAGGCTCTTATATTCCTAGATTTCTCCCTATCCATAGTTGTATTAAGTTGAACTAAGAGGTTTGTTCTCAAATTTGTAATTTCTTCCCTTAGTTTGGATATATCACCATTGGCCATTTTTCCTTTTATGTATACAAGGTTGGGGTGAGTTTGGGAGTAATTCCTACAGAGGTCAATGATGTCTATAAATTCTAATTTTTCATGTCTCCTTTTCCCATAAGATTGAAGGCTTCTTGTGTGTCTTCATCCAATCCTTTGAGGAATAAATTTTTGAGAAGATTAATATCCAAACCAGTACCACACCTCCTGTGAAGGAAGAGGAACCGATCAAGATAATCTTCCACACTCTCATCCTCCTTTTGTTGAATTCTAAAAATTTCTTCCTTCTTGTCCCTCAAACTCTACAATAGTCTTGGTATTTATCCAAGAAAATTGTTTCCATCTCTTGCCAACTATGGATGGAGTTAGGGGTTAAGCCCATGAACCATCTCATAGTTGTATCCTTTAAAGTGAGGAAATAACTTGAGCTTTTGGGTATCTGAGGTATAATCATAGGTTTGACACAAGACTTTGAACTCAAATAGGAATTGATCAAGATCTTTTAAGACTAATCCCCAGAAGGTTGGTAAAATTGAAGGGGATATGTTTTTCATAGGGGCTTGATCATTAGGATCCATTTATGGGATAGGTAAACATTCTTCCAAGTGGAGGGTTTCCATTCTCTACACCATTGGGGTTATCTACTTCATCATCCATCCTTCCTTGGTCAACAAGTTTGTTCCACAAGTTGGTTTTGAGGGGGTTTTGAAAATTTACTCTAATAAATCTACCTCTATGGTCTCTAGGTCTAAACATAAAATCCTATCATACTGAGGATAATTTCCTAACTACTAATGCTTAACTTGATTGTTTTTGTTCCACATACTCCAAAGCACAAAGATTCTTGTTGTCACTACAAGGTCTTCTTACTTCAAAAGAAAGAGTTATGGAAATAAAATTTCTAAATGGAAACTTACTAGGAAATCAAGAAGCACTTCTAGCTAGCACCTTAACCTTTGATAACACCTTGAGATTTTCCCTGAAAATGGCACCAAAAAGTGATGAGCATCATTGATACTCACACTTTAGTTATATTATGTTTTTCAGTCCAGGTGGTGTGTCCATGGCTATTTACAACAAAGGGAATAGTCAAATTGTTCTCAATACTTATTTAATAATGAAATTAATTGAATACTATACTAAATGTAATTAGGAAATGAAATTGATTGAAAAAAAATACTATTGAATACAAGAATTAAAGGTACTAAAAATAATGCAATGTTGATAATTCAAATTAATGTGAAAATAACATAAAAAGAAATGAACAATAAATTATCCCTTCTCATTGGGGAGGAGTGGCCCTTTCTCCTTCCCTTCGATCTAGTTCAACGTTGTAAGTCACACAAGTAAATTTTTCCCCTAAATCCACACTTTATTGAAAGAAATTTATTTTATAATGATTAATCAAACTAAACTTTTTAATCTTTTAATCCTAATACATTTTCTCTTTTATATTAGAGCAGTCCTAATCTCTCTAGGAGAGAACTAGTTATTTGAAATTAATGACAACTACTTAACTGGAAGATACCTATAACAATACTAATTGTTTTAGAAGTTACAATCATGGAAGGATTAATCTATGTCATGTTTGGATTGAATTAATCATGTTAACTACAATGAGGCCCGTAATTGACTCTTTTGAGATAGTCAATCGGTCAACACTAGAAGATATTGCAGATCCTGAATTGATTCCTTATAATCATGATGATTATAAATCCATGAGTGTTTTTTTCATCATCACATCTTCAAGAAACTAGAGTTAAGTTGGGATTTCATGGACCTCATAATCTGCATGAAGGTTGAGGTAGTAGTACATGTTTCATGCTCATGTCATTGTGTTAATGATGTGCCATATATCAACTCATAGTTCAACCATCTAAGCCATTTATCTCTTTTTTGCATGAGTCCCTCATTTCAAGTGAGTCTAAATTAGTGATTTGATGAGTCCTGCACTCCATGGTGAGTCATGCTAATGCAAAGGCGAGTCTTGTGCTATAAGGTGGCATAGTAGTCTTGTGCTAGTGCATAAATGAGTTCTAGTGCTAGTCTAGTTAGTTAACTCATGTGATGACTCAAGATATGCTTTTCCAAATACATTGTTAATACTCATAAAGGTTCATTCAAGCCATATTTGAAGAAGCAATAACAAGATGAAAATAACAAGAATATGCACAACATTTCCTTCCAAAACATAGTAAAGTATTAATTATAAATTTGAGAAAGTGGAAACCTAAGGGAGCCCTGAGCATTACCATCATGCCAAAAGGATTTTTTCTGGAAAAATTTAATCAGCAAGAGGATTTGGAATCGGTGCTTCTGGGAGGACCTTGGTGGCTGGGTAATATGGGCCTTTTTTTGAAAAAATGGTATCCTGGATTTGACCCTAATACTGAAAATATAAACACCATCCCAATCTGGTGTAGGCTACCTGGACTACCATTGCATTTTTGGGATGATGAAATTCTGCTAAATATTGCAAAATCCTTAGGTGCCCCTATCGGGCTGGATGGGCCCACGAGAAACAGATCCAGACTTGCTTTTGCTCGTTTCTGCATTTTCTGCAATGGAACAGGAGTTTCGGAGCACATAATCTTGAAATCTAGATATGGGATATGGACCCAAAAAATTGAGTTTGAAACTTTGAGATGTAAACATTGTCATAGCATAGGACACTCTGACAAAAGTTGTCCCAAGAAGAAGACCTCTACAATGGAAGCTGAACAGCCTATGGAGGGCTCAGTTCTGAACAAGGATTGTAGGGTTCCTAGCATGGATAGCTGGAATGAAGACAAAGCCCCTAGTCAGAAGGAGTTGGAGTTCAATAGAAAGGGGAAAAAAGGGGTTTTAGAACTCAAATAAGGAAACATCTGGTCTGGCATCCCAAAGTCTCAGCAGCAGCTTTGCCTGAAGCACCTAACAAAGAGGACTTGGAAAATCCTGTGAAGGTATCCATGGTGGTGAATGAGCAAGAAGGCTCTGTGAAGATTAATATAGTCCCTATTGAGCAATTTCAGAGCAGTAAGGAAGTCGAGATAGATAATCAGTTGTGCATCATTAAGGAAACTTCGAACAAGGACTGTATGGTTTTAAAGAATCTTTGCAGAAAAACACTCCTAGGGGAGATGGTAAATCATTTGTAGATATACCTCCTTGCTCCAGCAACATATCAGCGGTTTCACCTACTTGCTTCAGCACCAGAACAACTGATACACACACACCTGACAGGATTCAGAAAGAACGTGAAGAGGGAGAAGTCACGCCTGTCAAGGATGAGGAGGATCCAGACTCTGGATTCACAAAGGTCATTTCAAAAAAGAAAAAAAGAATGAAAGGATTTGAAATGATCCCAGAATCACTCTACAGTGATAAGAAAAAGAAAAAAGACAACTGGGACACCTCAACATCCAGAACAACTAGATCTTCTACTAGACGATTAGTTGACTTTGGAGGAAGCACAAAAAGAGGAAGGCCCTCTAAAAAGGCTCTTAGAGCTAAGAGAATGGAGAGAGACATTGCAGATGGCATACAACGTCATAGTTGAACCATCAGGAAATTCCAACCAATCTTTCCAAATGAAGATTATTTCTTGGAACATCCGAGGCCTAAATGGAAACTCCAAGCAGAGAATCATCAAGGAGTTACGGGATTCTAGTAATCCTAGTATTTTGATTCTGCAAGAAACTAAAATGAAAGCTAAGACCCTAGAAACTAATAAAAAGAGTTTCTAGGATAACTCTGAAATGGCGGCTGTCGACTCCCAGGGAGCTTCTGGAGGACTAGCTACTCTTTGGGATAAAAGGCACTGTACTGGTACGGTTCTCAATGCTAGTATTAATCATCTTGCAATCAAATTTATTGCTATTGAGAATAATGGTGAATGGATCCTTTCTAACATTTATGCCCCTAATACGGTTAGTGGTAGAAGGAAGCTTTGGGCTGACCTTAAAACATTTAGAAACCAACATTGTTCTAACTGGCTTATTATGGGGGATTTCAACTCCCCACTAAACCCAGGTGAAAAGTATGGAGGTATCTCCAGCTTTTCTACTGGTATGGAGGATTTTGCTGATTTTATTGCTGAACATAACCTCTTAGATGTGGATCTTCATGGGAATAAATACACTTGGAATAATAGAAGGTTGGGAAAGGAGTTTATCCAGGTGAGATTGGATAGGGCACTAATTTCAGCGAGCTGGATTCTCAGTCAAGACTTCCACCTCTCTTCCTTGCCCAGAGTTGGATCGGATCACAATCCGATTGCTTTAAATTTTCTCAATTGGACTAAACCCACCAGAAGCTCATTCAAATTTGAAAAGATGTGGATGGAGCATGACAATATCTATGACAAGATAAAAGAATGGTGGGGATGGAATGGTGAAGGCACTGCTCAATTTAGATTGGTTCAAAAGCTCAAAAATGTCAAAAAGCAAGTCAAAATCTGGAATAAAAGCGTTTTTGGCAATGTGTTTGAAAATAAAAAAGTTAAAACAAAAACTTTAGGATCTGAAATAAAAATGGATACTATGGGGAGATCGGATGAAGATGAGGTCAATGAAAAGAATATTCTTTCAGAGTTGCATACGATCTGCAGCAGAGAGGAATCTTTATGGAGACTTAAATCTAGAGCTATTTGGCTTAAAGAGGGAGACAGGAATACGAAGTTCTTTCATATGACCACTTTGAAGCACAAAGCCTATAATAGGATCTTAGAAGTTTCTAAAAACAACGGAAATATCATAAAAGATCCCAATAGTATCAAGAAAGAAGCGCTTGATTTTTATAAAAAACTTCTTGAGGAGAGGAATATCATCAATTATGAAGCTATTTCTTTTATGTTGGAGGCCATTCCCCAAGATAAAATTGAGGAACAGAAATTTAGAAGTATCACCAAAGCGGTCACGCTTGAAGAGCTGCAAAGGTTGTATTTGCTTTAGAGGGAGACAAGGCTCCTGGTCCGGATGGGTTCTCCATAAATTTTTCCAGAAATTTTGGGAAATCTGTTCGGAGGATCTTCTCAGAGCGGTGAATGAATTCTATAGAATGGGAAATCTTTTGAAAGAGCTTAATAACACTCACATTGTGTTGGCCCCAAAAAAAATGGATGCTAAAGATTTCAAAGACTTCAGACCTATCAGCCTTGTGAATGCCATCTATAGAATTTTTACCAAAATTATCACTACTAGGCTTCAGCTCATTATGAATGAACTTATCTCAAGGCAGCAGAGTGGCTTCATCAAAGGCAGGATTATACAAGATGGAGTGATTATGGTTCACGAGACTATACATTCTATGGAAAATAATAAAAAGGCAAAATATGGTCCTCAAGCTTGATATGAATAAAGCTTTTGACAAAGTCTCTTGGGTTTTCCTTGACAAAGTCTTAACTAAATTTGGGTTTCCGGAAAAATTTAGAAGAATTATTAAGGCTTGTATCTCTACGGCCAGATTCTCAGTGGTGGTTAATGGTGAGCCTGTGGGTTTTTTCACTAGCAGTAGAGGGCTCAGGCAAGGGGACCCTATCTCCCCCTTGCTCTTCATTCTTTTGGCTGACAGCCTTAGTAGAACAATTGGCAAAGCTGTTAATGACGGGCTTTTAAAAGGCTCTAAGCCCACTTCCATCAGTCAAGCTGTCTCCCATCAGCAATTTGCAGACGACACTATCCTCCTTCTTCTGGCATCAGTCATTGAAGCTAAGGCTACCAAGGCTCTGTTGCTCTCTATGAATCTGCTTCTGGGCAAGAGATCAACTATGATAAAAGCTCCATCTTCTTTTTCAACACTCCTGAGGAAAGGCAACTTAAAATTGCTAAAATTCTGGGTTGTAAAATAAGTGCGCTTCCAGCCACTTACTTGGGCCTTCCTCTCGGCACTAGGAAAGTCTCTTGCAAGGTGTGGGATGATTTATTGGAGAGATTCCAAAAAAAAATGGCTGGTTGGAAAGGAGCCATTTTATCTAGTGCTGGTAAGTGCCTGCTCATTAAAAGTACTCTTCAAAATCTGCCCATTTATGTCATGTCGCTCTACAAGATCCCCTCTTCCTTCAGAGATAAGATTGAAAGGATTCAAAAAAAAAATTTTATGGCAAGGCATGGAAGAGAAGTTCAAATTTCACTTAGTGGCTTGGGACAAGGTTTGCACCCCGAAGTTTATGGGAGGTCCGCAGGTATAAAGATATTGAGAAAATGAATGAGGCCCTCATTGCTAAAATGGGCTGGAGAATGTTGTCTGAGGAACAACCCTGGATTGATCTAATCAAAGCAAAATACCTAAATCATCAAACTGTGTTCTCTTTCCTACAAGATGAGCACCTCCCCCATGGTTCCATTTTTTGGAATAATCTGGTCAAGAGCAGAAATTTCATCAAGCAGGGCAGTAAATGGAAAGTTGGGGATGGTAGGGATATAAACTTCTGGGAGGATAATTGGTTTAATGGAAATCTCATGGATAGATTTGGGATTGTTAAGGATAGTCTTATAAGCAAGTATGGCATTAAAATCAAGGACTATATTGAGGGAAATGGTACCAGCAAGAATTGGAAAAAACTTACTGTGGAGCGAAAGGATCTGATGCAAATTACTTCCTCCCTTCAAGATCAATTAGATCTTATTCCATTAAGTCAGCTGGATTCCAAGGATGAGCTAGTTTGGAATAATTCCATTGACGGAAATTACTCTGTCAAAACTGGATATAATAATTTCTTCCACAGTAGTCAAACAGAGTTCAATTGGAATAAGATTTGGATGACTGAATTAACTCCTAAAATCAATTTTTTCCTTTGGTTGGCTATCAGAGGCAGGATTCTTACCACTGACAACCTGAAGAGAAGAGGGTTTATAATCCCTAATAGGTGTCATCTTTGTAAGAAAGATTATGAGGATATCAGCCACCTGTTCATACATTGTGAGTATGCTACCAGAATATGGAGTTTTTCCCTCTCTAAATTTGAAGCTCTCTGGGTGGTGCCGAAGGATCTTAATCAGCTATGGACTCAATGGAACCCACCCTTTAGGCATTGTGTTGTCAAAAGGATCTGGAAGCTGGTTATCCCTCATTTAATCTGGAGGATATGGAAGGATAGAAATGATATTATCTTCAGAAATAAGAAGCAAAACTATAAACTTAGTATTGGTAAAATTTCTAATGGTATCAAAGAGAACATTGCTAGATTTAAACCCCCCAAGAACAAGAGATATCCAGAGAATGAAGAATACATCTTATCCAATTGGCAGATTGGAACTGTCAATAGTCGGAGCAATCCCGGGAATAGCATTGATAGATCTTTGATTAAATGGCATCCTCCTGATTTTAATTGGTATAAGTTGAACTTTGATGGGGCCTCTAAGGGGAACCCTGGGATTGCGGTAGGGGGAGGAGTGATAAGGGATCATAAAGGTAATCTGATTGCTGCGTATGCTGGGAAAATGGGAATTCAAACTAATCATTTTGCCGAAGCATTATCTGCTCTATGGGGCTTGAGAATTGCCCAGACTCAAAATATACAGAACCTCATTATTGAAGGAGACTCCCTGAATATCATTAATCTCCTTAAACAGTGCTCATCTCCAAGTTGGAGCATCAAGGATTTTATCTCAGAGTCCATAAACATTTGTCAAACATTCAATAACATCAGGATCATGCACACTTACCGGAGGGTAATAAATTGGCAGATGCGCAAAATTATGGCATTAATGTTAATCTTATTGTTTGGGATAATATTAGCATCCCTAAGCAGCTTAAAAACAACATTCATGCGGATTTCTATACGCAAGCAAAATCTTGAGTTGAGTTATGATTATTGGGTGTGGATCAGCATCAATAAAACCCCCACACGTGTTGACTTAAAAAACATGATTACGCAAATCCTGTCAAATAATCAATATAGAGTGAAGTATAGGGGGAAATCCAAGTGGAGTTACATAGATTTGAAAATCGCGCATGCGGGCTGCACTGCGGCTGCTAAAAGTTGGATACACGGCTCCACGGAAACCGAAGATAGTAGTAATGTGACTGATGACAGGGAGCGGACTAACAAAGAGGCCATTTTTCTCACATGCGATTTTCCGCAGGCTCTGATCAGCAGGCACGCAGACGTTCATGGGAAAAGCAACGGCTACCATTTCCTATTTTGTGCGGATTACAACAGTAAAAAGCACATTGGCTTCAGTGCTCTCAGGGATTTGGGAATTTGCTGCAAACAGTTATGCACAGTGAAGATGGGGGGTCCTCCTTGTCAAATTGAGCCTAGTGCGGACCCGGACTGGAAGGATAATATTGAGCTATGGAGTATTCTCAGCAAGGGTGGCATCACCAACTTCATAGAGAAGGTTCAAGGGCATGATCAAAGCATTTCTGTGCATTTTGCGAAGGATTGGAAGGAGCGGACTGTGGAATATGGGGGGCAGAAGATCTTGGTCAACGAGGAACTTATTGCTGAAGCGACCGGCCTTGGCATGGAGGGCTACCATTTTTTCAACAAAAGGGTTGACAGAGATGTTGAAGAGAGGAGATTTGTGGAGGGATCTGAGAAGCTGATATATGTTACAGCGGGCCTGCTTGTTAGCTCAATCCCTCCACCCTATGATGAGGTTACTCGCATGATGATACGGTTCATCTCCTTGGAAGGAAGGTTTGTCACTGTACCTGCTAAGCACCTTATCTTTCTTAACCACTTCCGTAGGAATCGCATGGTTTGTTTCCCCCATTACTTGCTTGAACTCTCTTGAGCGCTCCATTTTGGAGTTTCAAAAGCATACCCGGTGGTTCCTTTACACCAGGGGCTTATTTTGCTGCTGCATAAATGTTGTCTCCTCAAATACCCTGGCCTCCCATCCTCTCCTAGCGCAATTCTGCCGGCCTCTGCTGCTGCTAGCCCCGTTTCTCCATTCTCTCCCCCGCCACCGCTGTCTGTCACCCCCTGCCGACCGTCCAGGCTTCTTCTTCCATTCCCCCTACTGCTGCTCCCACCCCCCACTTCGCTTCCACCTCGGCCAGGCCGGTCACCAGGGCTTCTAGAAAGCTTAACCTTGAGACTCTTGCTATGGAGAAGGGTCCTCATGAAATTGAAATTGCACATGACCTACTGAACATTAGCAGTGCCAGTCCCCGGGATGTGCATATGGAAAGCTCTTCAAAAAGGCTGGAAGCCTTAGAGGCTGATATGAAATTGTTGAAGGATGAAGTTAAGAACTTGGCAAAATAGAAAGGTAAGAGGAAGAAGGAGGAGGAGGTGGATATTGATAACAGCCAGATTGATGATATATACAAGAAGCTGAATTCCTTAGACTCCCATTTAGGGAAGGCCAAAACTCGTCATGACTACAATATGGCCATCTTCAGTGCGATTGAGGAGTTCATTGAGCAACATGTCAAAAGTGTCTCCAATCTCAGCGGAGTTCCGGCAACACTTTGGGGCAATGATAAGGAAAGCAAAAGGACCATTGATCAGCTGGATAAGACTGACGCTGCCCACATGACAACTTTGGGTATGTTCAAATCCTGGAAGAATATCAAGACCAGCATCGACAAAGCTGCCAAGAAGTAGATGTTGGTGCTTTTGTTGTACTTGTCTATTTTTCTGCTTGTTTTTTCACGGTCTCTTTACTACTTTTTTGCAGTGTTTTTGTTGTTTTGTCTTGTTTGGTAGCTATTTTTTGGCTACTTTGGGCCTCATTAACAATAAAAAAATAGTGATGAGTTTTTCCTATTATTGTAGGAGATATTAACTATGACATTTATTTCTTGGGATTTATTATGTGATACTATTGGGTTTTAGTTTTTAGAGTGATTTGAGAAAAATGGGGCATTTATTTAATATTGATGGGTGTGGTACTTATATAACATAGTTGAGAAGCATTGTTTTTGTTCTTCATTCGTAATTATATAAGAAACTCATAAAAGGAGATGGTATAATTATAATGATAAGATATCATGTATAATGGTCAGCAGTCTTTGGGAATTTATTCAGAATGGATCTATTACCCTTCATTCAACAATGATAGGTTTTTTCTATTGTAGCATGACATATATTGAGGATTTTTTTATTGTGATTATTTTTGTGATATTTCTGGATTTTATTCTTTGAGTTGAATGACACATTTTTTAGTAATGATGGGTGTTGTACTTCTATAACATAGTTTGGGAGGACTATATTTGGTCCTTCATTTAGATTCATTTATTACTCTTTTTTGTATGAACTTTCATGTTGATTAATGAAAGGGTGAGAGACCCACCAACCCTATTTTACCGATAAAAAAGGGTTTTGTTTGGAGGATTAACAACAGATTTGAGCTTATTCATGTCAAGGAGCTTATATTCACACTCTTTCCATGTATGGAATAGATGATCATATGAATGAAACTTATCAAAGATAATTTATTATTGTAAACGAGTAAAAGTACTTTGTGTAAAGAGATCTTGAAGCTCAATATCGACCAAAATACTATTCATCTCAGTAAAAATAGTCTTGTAGTGTAGAATATAATCACTAATGTGCTCATTATAACCTTGTCATATTTTAGACATTTTATCATAGGAAATTGTGTCTTGTATATTGATAGAGAGTTGTGTAAGTAAGAATGCACAATGAGATCATAAAACCATGGTACATAAAAATATTTTAAACTTTGGGGAAGGATCTTGGTGAGTAATGTATCATTGTAAGTATAATATTAAGTAAGAAACATGGAATGTATAGAGATTTTATTTAAGATCACTCTTTCCATCATAGATAGGAAGATTAGGAGAAATGTAATTAATAGGAAAGGGATATAAGGACACTTCTATAATCAAGTTATGAATCAATTGAGTAGAATCTACTACATGAGAAGAAGTATAAAAACTTTGTTGTAATTAGAAGGTTTGATCTTGCCACGTGTGAACAATTTTAAGAGGACCAGGGAAAATTAAATTAACCATTAAACTCTACGTAAATAACAATACACTAAGTTAAATAACACTACACATATTTTACTATGGGAAAACCTCTAAGAGGTTAAAAAACCCACCAATTTTAATAGCTAACCATTAATGAGACACATCACAATTATTTATAATAATTTTTACATTATTTCCTTTTACCCCTTAATTTCTCTCGCATATTTTCAAGGCCCCAAGTTCCTAATTAATTGGTCGATCAAGTGTGTCCTTTGAAAACACCTTTTCAATCATAATTGGTTGAATAAATTTTATATAAACCCATAGGTTATATTTAACAAATAAAATTATACTTATAAATCTTAATTATTAATTATAATCTATCATTTATAGTTATATATAATATAAATATTAAATATAACATTAGAGCCATATAAGGGGTTAATAACCCACTTAATATTATATTAAAAACTCCCCCTTAATGTTAAGTGGGTTTATATGCCAACATTACCTATTTATACAAAAGGATTTACAATCTTTAAACCATGATGGGGGTTTTAAGGCAAGCATATCACTTTCAAAGATTTATAAACCTTCATCATGTTAAAATTACCTTTTTGTATTAAAGGATTTATAATCCATAAATCATAAGTGAATGATTTAGGCTAAGCATGATTTTTTAGACTACATCTCATGATTTCTCTTGGATTAACTACAAGCACCTTATGAGACTTTTATAAAGTAAGGACCTCATTTAAGAAACAATGCTTTGTTACAAGACTACATGGTAAACTTTAGATAGAGAAGTTTAATTAGATCATAAGGATATTTATAATACTTTTATGGAGAAGAAGTATAGAGGTGAAAAAAAACATATGGCTGGCCATTAGGAGGTGGCATTGTCTTGTACACTCCCCCTCAATCACAACTCAGAAAGGCCAATAATTTTTTGAAATTTACAAAACTTCACAACACCAAAATTTTTGTGAAGATATCTATAATTTGATCTTTAGTAGGACAGATGTAGACGTAAAATCACAGACTGTGGGTAATTATCTAGTCCTAATTACATACTACTATTCATATGATTCCTAAGTAAGAAAATTACTAACTAACCCATGTCTTTGGCCACCTTTCTTTGCATTCTATTGCCACTTTTGGTCTTACACTTTTATTTGGTCAATCTTCCTCTTTACGCTCTATATTTTATCATCTTGACAATAGCTCCCATCTAGGACTCCAATGCCAGTGCCCTCATCCCCTCTAGGCATCCCTATCCCATTTTTAATTTACTTACACTTTTTGGGTCCTATTTAGCTGTTTGAGCATCTTATATTCTTGGTAGTTGGCCTTTTTAGGGTTGATTACGAAATTCAAGCAAATGAATCATATAAATATAAAGTTATGTGGTCATAATAAATGACCAAGCACTAAGCATTAGTTATCATTTCCTAAGGTTCCATCCATCAAGCATATAAGAGCTCCATTGCATCCATCTAGCACCATCTAAGGGACACAAGGGCTAGTTATTCTGTATACACTTCATGGGAGGGAAGTTCTGTTACTATTCCATATGCACACATCTACTACATTTCTTTACATCTAGCTTATTTTCTCGATATCAAGTGTGGCACACACAAGAGCCACCTAAGGCACGATTTCGAAACACACACACATAGAAGTATATTGGGTTTGAGATGTAGTGCAATGCTCAGTCATAAGTTCACCATTGTGAAAAATGAGGACAATCTGACCCCTCATTTGCATCTTTCTTTTTCAGGATTTGATGTCTATTTAAGGGGTTTGTAGGTTCATACTTCATTGAAGGTTTCCAATGACCTCAATGATCTTGGTGTGACCTCAATGTTACCAAAGGAGAAAAATGTAAAACTTACAACACCTCGGGAAGAGGTTTCGTGAGCTTTTCCACGGACCCAAGAACCTAGAAACATGACTAAGGCACCTCCTGACACCCTCGTCCCTCTCTAGGAACCCATGTCTAGCTTATTTCTCCATATCTACATTTTTCTGGGTCTCTGTGTGACACTCCTGCTTCTCTATTCACCTAGTCAAGATTTCGTACACTCCAAATTTTATCGAATCAGCTAAGGCTTCTTACCCACCCTTTGCACTTAGGTTTTCACATTTTATTGCTTAGTTTTCTTTAGTGTAATTTATGTACTTAATTTTTATTCATTTACTATTACAATAACATTTAGATTAGGCTTATACATTTTACATTTTTATCTCAATCATTGGTGAACCCTTCACTCGAATCCACCTTCTCCTTAGGGCTCTTATTCTCTTATCACTATGGCTTACTCCCGTGGTAAATTCACAAAAGCCCACCATAAATACATTAATGATCATATCACTGAGCATCTACAAGACCTAGACTTGCTTTTATTCACTGCTCATGAAGAGGCCACCAATCTCGCTGAGCTTAATGTTATTTCCTCCATCCCCACTTCCATTACTACTTAAGTTCCTACCTCCACTATCCCACCTATTTCTCATGTTCCTATTTCTATTCCTACTCCCACTAACCACTTCACTCCACCTATTGTTTCACACACATGGAAAGTTTCCTCCGATGGCACTCAATATTTAGCCTCTCTTTATCAATACCTTAAAGTACAAATCCATTAATTGTAACAAAATTCTTCTTCTCACAGCATCTCCATCTTTGGATTCCACTTTATTACTTCACACTCCATTCACACCTGCCGTTTCTGCATAATCACTTCTTCCTAAAATTTTCACCCCCAAGATTCCCATTTTTAATAGGCATGGTGACCCATAAGAGCATCTCAAATCCTTTTATGTGGCTTGTCTAGATTTTGTAGATAATCACATTCTTTTAGCTAAGATTTTTCCTTGGTCTTCACTATTATGTGATGCGTTAGTTATATGACTTACCTATCCACTCGGTAACATATTTCACACATCTAGTCGATGCTTTCCTTACTCATTTTTATATCAATATTGACTCTAAGATCTCATACATGCAACTTGCAAAACTTAAAAAAGGATCCAAAGACATTTAGCGGACTATGTCTTGTGATACAAGAACAACCTAGCTAAGATGTCTAATGTGCTTGTGGACTCTTAACTTCAATATTTATTCATTCAGAGTTTTCCACCTCTCCAGGAGAGTGTTCTCTTCAAGACATCTTCGTCATTTGATCAACTATGTCACACTCTCAAGCTAAGCGAAACTAAACTATTATCTATAGAAAAACTTAAATATCAAGAGAAATCTCCCTCCTCTACATGCTTTCAAAGTAAGTCATCTTTTAAAATAACCACAAAACTCACGACGTTAAATTCATTGTCAACGTTGTCTCCAACACCAAATAACTTCAATAAACCACCTAAGTGTACATTTACAAAGTTGACTATTGCTCCACAACTTATATTACAAAAATTCTTGAGAGAAATATTATTACGCTTCCTCCTCTACTCAACTTAGATCCATCTCATCCAAAAGGTCAAAATTACAATGAGAACTTTTGATGTGACTATCATCAATGTGTTAGACATTCTAAAAGAAGTGTTTTAAACTTTGCAATATCATCAAAGAACTGATCGATGAAAAAAATAGATCTTCTAGAGCCTATGGCCTCTACACCAATCAATGAAAATCATAAGCTCAAAAAATTCAATAATCCACTTCCAAAATATGACAAGAAAGTGAATGAATCCTTGGCTAATCATGCATATCATGTAGTGCATGTTATCCAAATGTGCCCCTTATTTCTCATTTTGTGGCCAACTCCCTTTCATTCTTTCCTTCTATTGTGCCTCGATCATAAATTTTTACTTTTAAGGCACTCAAAACCTTCCTCGGAAATGCCACCATTAGATAGAGCTATTTCTCGCCTTTCCGGAGGTAAAGTTTTCCTCCTAACTCCTCATATTTTTCAAGTTATGGCCATCAACACGGAGTTTTTGTGTGGGAAATTTTCCCTAGAATGCCCGCAACCAATCGTAACTCGCCATGTGTCCAAAGCCAAAAATTATCAAAGCAATCCGTTTTTGGGCCCTTTTTGCCCTAAATCTTCAAACGATCATATCTTTTGATCCGTGAGCTCGATTTTCCACGTTATTTATATCATTGGAAATCATTGAAATTCTCTACATGATTCCATGGTCAATTTCTAATTTTGGTTCATTTTGAAAGAGAAAATTAAAAACAGCTGAAGAGATGCACGTGTCCATGGCCGTAAATGACATTTTCAACGACAAAAGATTTAATACAAGAATGGGTCGCATTCTCCTCCAATTTGGTCAAAATGATAGGGTATGGGTTTGTAAGGTCCCCATGCTGATTTAATGCATTTGCAATCAATGAGGAATGGGCTCCCACGTTTTTTACATTTTCTCTCCCCGCTCAACCCATGCAATGTAAAAGCCGATTTGGCTCATTTCTTTAGGGTTGAACACTTTTGACATTGAAAACTTCTTCTTTCACCCCCACAAGTGATAGTTGTAAGAATCAGACCTTTTCACAAATTTGTAAGTTTATACCTCTTCGATGGTGGAATGCAAGAGATTTTACATGGAATTGATAGTGCAAACTCCGTGAATGCTTTCGGTCCTCTCTCCTGTTTGTATTGTTTTATTTCATTTTAAGACCTCTAATTACATCTATCAGCTTGTGTATGTTTTCCCTTGTTGCATTTCATGAATTTGTGTCTATTTACATGGCAAAAAATGTTTCACCACTCCTTTTGGTGCATCACCATCTTTAGTTTAGTTTCATTTTTGCATTTTTATCCCTGTCTCCTTGCAATCTAGGGTAAAATTAGGATCTGAACCTCTGCAGTTGTGCAAATAATAGATCTAATCAGAGGAGTTTGAGGAACCAGCCTCTAATCTGAGATTCCTCTCTCATTTTACAAGTCCCACACTTGGAGAGAGGTTTCAATGTTGTGCAATCACACTGGATGCCTGAAACATCAACTTAGAAACCTGATTTGCATCCAGGGGTGCTGCTGATTTGCAACAACAATGCCTCCTCCTTCCTCTAGGGCTCTTGATTTCCTAGTTTCTCATGTTGACATTTCTCCACCAATAATTTCTTTCTTTGATCATGATTATCATGCTGCATTCTCTTTTGATCACTTGCACATTAGTGCTTCTATATTATCCATCCCTATCAATAACACCAAATTTGATCCATCATGGCCTACCAATGGTTCTTCTTCCACTTCTTGTTACTATTGGCTATCCACTCTCACAAATTTCATATTCGATGGATAGCTCATACGGGGTAGTCCAACCGCAAGTTACCGTCAGGGAGTCCCCTCTCACCATGTTTGTACCCTTCCTTGTAGAACAAACTACTTGAAGGGTGTGACATGTTATTATTTCTCAATTGGATTCACAAGTCTCGGTCTATTATCTCCATGAATCATTTACATCTAAATTTAATTCATATTAATCAAGTCATCTCTATCGATGGGGTTCCTCCATCTACTCTAGGTCAAAAACTCCTCGAGGGTGTCATTGCATCACCTAGTCCATCTA
Organism: Taxus wallichiana var. yunnanensis; assembly: GCA_018340775.1. Classification (NCBI taxonomy): domain Eukaryota; kingdom Viridiplantae; phylum Streptophyta; class Pinopsida; order Cupressales; family Taxaceae; genus Taxus; species Taxus wallichiana. The sequence goes on from CM031237.1 coordinate 9,742,939, forward strand.
TTTCCTATGGCTTATTGAACTTAAAGAAAAATCTGCTCCTAGCATGCTTGTGTTAGCACGCAACCCGCAAAGTCTCATTGCTTTGTTAGTCTAGTACATCGTCTAGGTTTGTCACTAGGACATCTCCTTTATCTAGGCACACTTCACCACCTCATTTTACTCCACATAGGTATCCATCACCTTTGTGCTCTACTTCACATAGGTCTCCATCAACTTCTCTCTTTGCTTTACATAGGTCTCCATCACCTCCACATTTTTTTACAAAAAGTCACCCACCATATACTCATTGGTCACATGCATATAGAATTCATTCACCTACATAGTGTCTATCGCATATACCACCACTCTCAGAGCATGGTCACATGCCTTCATCACCGTAAGCATCGGGTAGAGGACTTCCATCATTTAATTTGATCGGATAGATCATTCATAAACACACACTTGGGGGCATTACAATTATTTATCCCCTAACATCGACATGTCTTTTATATGCACATCATTTCACACCTAGATTTTCACATATACATCTTCACACCCTCTTGTATATTCATTTCCCGATGATTCACTCTTATGCTTTGGTTCAAACTTGACTATTGAGGGCTTATTATATGCATAAACCTCACTTACTACATTACACTCTACACATCACACTACGCACTACACGCACTACGCACTACGCACTACACACTACACACTACACACTACACACACACACTGCACACTATGCACTATGCACTACGCACTACGCACTACGTGCTCTACGCACTTACACACTACACACTATACACTAGAACTACACTACACTACGCACTACGCAAAGCACACACACTACATACTACACATCACATTACACACTTTGCATCTCACATATTCATATCCTTCTCGCAACATCTCCTTTACACATTAACGATATATATTTTTGACATCTACTTTCACATGATGTGGTCATTACCCTATAATGCACTCTAGTTCCATGGTCCATACTTGATTGTTGAGGGTCTACATCTCAAATGGACCTCACCACACTCACGTGTTTAATCATACACTCACTCATTCACTTACACACTTACACTCTAAGTGTTCTCACTTTTAGACGATCACATCTCTTTATTACACACATTCAAACCATTTCCTAATGATGCACTCTCATTTATGGTTCATTATTGACTAATGAAGGGGGCACACAAAAATGAGCCTCATTACACACATACATATTCACTCGGGGACAAGTTGTTCCTATCATTCACACTGCATTCCATTCCATCTCATCCACACAACATATTGCATATGTTTCGATGCATTTACTCTTTTACTTAGACTTTTACATGTTAATCTTATTACATATGATAGATAAATATATTGTATGTCATTATCTTTATAATACACACATGCACATTCACTTGATTTCTAGTTATGATCATAGATTCTACACATCCATACAAGCAACATAAATTATTGGCACAATACCTATTACCAATCCCACAGAGGCTCTGGGTCATCAAATTTCATACATTACAGGGTGTTATTGTTTCATTTAGTTTCATAACACACTTATTTATCATATTATAAATGGTTTGACATACTTTTCAACTTTTCTAATAAGCTAATGGATACATTATGTACAACATTTGTTATGCAGGTCTATTTTCCACCATGGTTATTTGTTACATTGTTTGTTCTTACTTGTCATTGTTTTCCATTGTTTGCAGGATTTTACCTTTGTCTTGAGTGCACACTCATATGATTTTGGATTTTTCATCCTTGATTGTCTTACCACATCATGAGTGATGTCCCATGTTTACAACCCTCTTTTAACACTCTATATTGTCTTCTTACATCTTAACTTACATATTGTCTACTTATCTTACATATTGTCTTCTACATGCGTGTTTGTCTTTTCTTGTACTAATACTTATCTCCTAGCCACTTTTTTTTTTCATGTGCCTTGGTTTCTACCAAACACATTCCCTTCCCCTTGTAGGGCACAATTTCAGCACATTGGTTGGTCCTCTTTTGGGTCACATACTCCTTTGGCGATGTCGCATGTACCCCAAATGAGGGGGCATCATTTGGGTGAACCACTCAACCCATACAATTTTATACATCCATTACATAACACAACATAGTACTAATATAATACAATTTTCAGTTTATGATAGGGCTCAAAATCAAACTTAGGTCCTTAGCACAACGATGCCTTTCTAGGATGCATGTAACCAGAGGGTAGTTACACAATGATTAGTAGTTCAATATAGTCTACAAAACTCCACACACATGATTTTATAGGGAATGCAGTTCTTATCACTTTCAATAATTTAACAAACCATTTGCAGTGGTGTCCTACATTGCGGTAAGTAGTTAAAGGTTGGAGGACGACACCATACTTTTATCCCTACACTTATTCGTTGATGTGGTGTGAGATCACCCCAAAACATTGTGGCTGATGTAATTGACGTGAGATCACCCAAAAAAATTGGTCTCTACAACATCTTCAAGATCCTTTTTATGCCCTTTTTCTCATCACGAATTAGGTGCATATGTTCTTTTTTCACATTTTCAACATTTTTGCATACTTTTTACATATATACATGCGTATTAGACTACTTGTTTGTTCTTCTCTTTTATAGGTTACTCTATATGGGAAGCAGTAGTCAATGTCATCAACATCATTCACAACACCAATAATAACATCGACATCAACAACATGTACATCACGACATTTACATATGTGTTAATGCCCTAGGGTCATTTTCATCATCACTTTTTACACTTTCTCCTCCTTAGCATCCACACTTCACATTTTTATCATTCCACGCTTTGTCTTATCCCTCAACACACTTTTGGCATTAATCTACATGGTTATCATGTACACATCTCTATCTACTTTATGTTACCAAGCTTTCCGCTCACCAACATAAAGTGGGGGCAAATGTAGACACAAAATCATGCACTTTGGGTAATTATCTAGTCCTAATTACATATTACTATTCATATGATTCCTAAGTAAGAAAATTACTAATCAACCCTTGTATTTTGCCACCTTTATTTTATTTCTATTGCCACTTTTTGTCTTAGATGTTTTTTTTCCTAGTCTACCTTTTTACACTCTAGCTTTTATCATCCTGGACACCAACTCCCAGTTTGGAAGCTAGTGCTAGGTACCCTTGTCCCCTCTTGGTGCCCCTATCCCCTTTATACTTTATTTACACTTTTTGGGTCCCTTCTATCCATTTGAGCATCTTATCTTTTTGGTAGTCAACCTCTTCAGGATTAATTATGAAATTAAAGCAAAGGAATCATATAAATGTAAAGTTATATGATCATAATAAAGGACCAAGCACTAAGCATTATCTATCACTTCCTAAGGTTACTTCCATCAAGAATCTAAGAGATCCATTGCATCTAATAGCACCATCCAAGGGACACAAGGGCTGGTTATTCCTGTAAAAACTTCATAGGAGGGAAATTCATTCTATTCCATGCACACATCTACTCCATTTCTTTACATCTAGCTTATTTGCTTGTTATTAAGTGTGACACACATAAGAGCCACACAAGACACAATTTATGCACACACACACACACACACACACACACACATAACTACATTGGGTTTGAAATGTAGTGCAATGCTCAGTTGTAAGTTCACCATTGTGACAAATGAATACAATCACACCCCTCATTTTGCATCTTTATTTTTTAGGATTTGATGTCTATTTAAGGGTTTTGCAGGTGCATACTTCATTTCAATTTTCCAGCAACCTCGGTGATCTTGATGTGACCTTAGAGTGACAAAAGGTGAACAACTAGGAACAACTTGTGACACCTCATAAGAGGTTTCATGAAATTTTCCGCAGACCCAAGTGCCCAGAAACAAGTCTAAGGCACCCATGGGTGCCCCTATCCCTCTCAAGGTGCTCCTATCTAGCCTACTTCTCTAGATCTACATTTTTCTGGGTCTCTAGAGTGACACTCTGGCTTCTCTTTTCACTTGATCAACACTTTGGTGCACTCAAGATTTTATTGTGAATAAGCTAAGGATTTTTACCCACCCTTTGCACTTAGGGTTTCACATTATATTGCTTAGTTTACTTGGGTGTAATTTTTGTACTTAATTATTATTCATTTAAAGCTACCATAGCATTTAGATTAGGCTTATACATTTTACATTTTAGCCTAATCAACAGAATTGGATATCTATATCACTGAAAATAACCTTCTCTCAAATGAAATGCATATGATTTTTATATACTTCATCCAATAATGTTGAATTGGATTCTTTACAAGAGAAATGCAACTCTGGCTATCACATAGGAGAGGAGTACTTCCTTTAACTTCCATGTGAATTTTTTCTAACAACTATTTTAGTCACATGGATTCTTTTGTTTCTTCTATTGTAATTCTATATTCTACCTCAATAGAAGAGATGGAGATTATTGGTTGCTTCTTGCTACTCTAAGTAATGACACCTATACCAAAATTGAAAACATATCCACTCATAGGTTTTCTATCTATGATATCACCAACATGATGATTTAATAAAAATATAATTTTGTATAAACCCTAATTGCAAATTCATGTATGATAAATAAATACTAAAGTATAGATTTGACACAAACAATAAGCTAGATAAATATGAAACCCTAAGTACAAGAGAGGGAAAATGACTTAGATGATTCGTACTATCTCTGGAACTGATCTGGACTAGAAAACTAATGAACATGATGGGAAGAATGTCGCGACTGAGGAAAAAAAATCTAGAATTGTCAGATGAGCCTGGACTAGGTTAGAGACGCCTATGCGCCAAAGTCTTGCTTCTAAGCACCTGTGACTATGCAAGGGCTTGAAACCTGATTTTTTTGGTGTCATAAGATGGTTATTGATAGTATTTGTTAGGTACTTGTATGTCGTAATATGATTGCAAAAGTCATCTGTAACCTGCAAAGAGATGTTGACCTATGAAACCCTCAAACTACATCAAATCCCAAAAAAAAAGATGTAATATGGGAGTTAGACTAACCTTGAAAGTCATCTAATAGAGTGAAATTATGAATGAGCACTGTGCTACATCTCAGACTCCATGTAGTTCTTATGTGTGGTGTGTAGAAATTGTTCCCTAGGAATCCCTTATGCAAGTTCACATGATAGCGGGCAATAACTAGATGTACCAATGTAGATAGATGTGTGGATGGAAAAATGAACTTCCCTCCTATGTGTGTGTATACATTCCCTTGTCCCTTGAGTGAGTGCTATATGAATGCCTTTGATACTCTTATAATTCCTTTGGATGCAACCTTAGGTGATGATTATATATGGTTAGTTCTTGGTCCTTTATTATGGTCACATAGCTTTGTATTTATATGATTCCTTTATTTGAATTTCATAATTGACAACTAAAATTCCAACCCATAAGAAAATAAGATGCCCAAAAGATAAAAGATTCCCAAAAGAGGCGAGTAAGATACAAAGAGGTTGGGAGCACCCAAAGGGGACAAGGGCACCTGGGCGTTGGCGTCCTCAGCTAGGTGTTGGTGTCTATAGTCAAGAAAGATAAAGCAATGAATATCATAATGGGTTGTGGGGTGTGCAAGACCAAAAGGAAACAATAAAGATGGAAAATAGGCCAAAGCTAGATGTCAATTACTATTTTTCTCACTTAGGAATCATATGAATAATAGTATGTGATTAGGACCTATAAATGTACCCAAGTGCGTGATTTTGTGTCTACATTTACCCCCACTTTTTGTTTTGATTGAATAATCGATAACATAAATTAGATAAGATATGTGTACCTGATAACCATGTAGATCAATGGTGAAAGTGTGCTGAAAAGACTAGAAAAATCATGGAATGATAGAAATGAAGTGTGGAAGCTAAGGAAGAGGAAGTGACCATAGGGGTGAAGCATATGTGTTGTGGTGTTGTTTGTACCTATTGTCATTGTAACTTGATGAAGGGATTATTCTTGTTGCATATTAAGGATGAACCTACAAAATAAGAGTGAAAGAGTAGTCAAAGTCATGTGTTATGAAAACTCTATAAAAAGTATGCAAAAGTATCTAAAAATTTGAAAAATTATTAAAAGAAACATGTGCACCTGATCCATGATGAGTGAAAAGGATTAAAAATGTCTAGAATTGATGTAGCAGAGAGTGATTTTTTGGGTGATCTCATGCCAAAAGAAGTTTTTTGGGTGATCTCATGCCAAGTGCAATTTTTTTGGGTGATCTCACACCAAGAGTGAGTTTTTTGTGGTGATTTGATGCCATGAAAAAAGAGTGTTAGGGAGAAAGGTCTATCCTTGAATACTTCCCAAATTTATACACCACTGCAGATGGTGTGATCCTGATTTATTCGATGTTTGTTCCAATTCAATCCAACGAAATAGAAAAAATAGATAGAATGCATTCTGATTGCTAGAGGATATGCTTGTACTGTGTAAACTGCTATGTGAACTACTTGAAAATTGTGTAGATCTAAAAATGACTGTAATTTCCCTTGGTCATAGGTGCCCAGAAAGGTCAGGAGCACCTAAGTGCTAGTGTCTATATCTAGATGTTGATGTATGTGTTAAAAACGAGGACCCAAGTTATAATTTGGGACATTCTAAAACTGTAACTCTGTTTCTATTCCTATATTGCAGCTTGTATTGAATCTAAAAGCTGTTGTATTGGGTGACTAATTCACCCAATGTATACCCCTCATTTGGGGTGCATGTGACATTGTTATGAGGATGTATCCCAAAGGAGAGGACCATATGTTGATATGAAACTGATACCCTACAAGGGGAGGGAATGTGCATGGTAGAAACCAAGACACATGTAAACAAAGTGACTAGTAACATGTGCTAGTGAAAAAACAAGACAAGTATGCATATAGAAGAAAAAGTGTAATCTAGTAAGCAAGAAGACAATGTAGACCATGAAAAGTGGGTTTCAAACATGGGACATCACTCACAATGTCACAAGACAATCAAGGATGAAGTAGCCAAAATCATACAAGAAATGAACATAAAGACATAGGGCATAGCCCACAAACAATGGCATACAATGGAAAACAATATCAGTAAAGTATTAGACAACCATGGTGGAAAATAGTTCCTACAAAGAAAATGCTACACATGAAGCACCCGTTAACATGTTAGAAAGATAAAGAGTATGTTAATACATGTATATATTGATAGAGTAGTGTGCTAGTAAGAATAGGAAATAGTATAAAATGAGTCAATAATACTTATAGAGTGTAAGAAATTAAATGCCCCTCGATCCTCGGTGGGACTAGTAAGAGGTACAATGCCAATCATCCATGTTATGTGTAAAGATATGTAGAAAGCATGCATTCATAACTAAATACCAAGTGAATGCACATGTGTATATGATAAATATAATGATATAATAATTATCTTTGTATCATGTGAAATAAATGTGCATGTAACTAGTATAAATAAACAAGAGTTTGTCTAACCAAGATATGTAGTATGCTATGAATAAGTGAAATGGAATGGTATGCAAAGATGAATGTGATAGGAGCTTTGTTCCCCTCGAACATATGCATATGATCATGAGATGAGGTTCATTTATAAAAGACCCCTCGATAGTTATAAAAGATCCTCGACAGTTAAGAATGAACCATAAAAAAGAGTGCGTCATCGGGAAATGGTTTGAAAATGTGTGTTAGAAAGATATATCATGAAGTATAGAGTGTAAATATTGTATGTGAGTGTGCAAAGTGTGAAATGTGTAGTGTGTATGACATGAGGTTCCCAGATGTAGTATGCACTCAACAATCAAGTGTGAACCTTAGCACAAGAGTGTGTCATATGTAGTGATGATACAAGTTGAGTATCAAGTTGTGTAAGATACACGAGAAATATTAGATGTGAAACACAAAGTGTAATAGTAAAAATTTGAGGCACCAGATAATGATAAGAGGGGGAAGTAAGCATGATGCCCCTAAGTGTACAATGATGAGGAAGCTATCCAACAAAAGTGAAGGGAAAGTGTCCTCCACCTGATGTTTGTGGAGATAAAGGCATGTGACCATGCTATGAGATTGGTGATATATGATGTATATGTGACAAAAACTGATGAGGGGATGAACTATGTAAGGGATACAGAGGAGATGATGAGCACTTATATGAAGTAGACCTAGGAGGTGATGATAACTTATATGAAGTAGACCTAGGAGGTGATGAGAACCTATATGAAGGAGACCGAGGAGGTGATGTACACCTATGTGAAGGAGCCATCCGAGTGGTGGACCTAGGCTGATGAGATGGACTAGTGGACTGATGAGACCGAGGAGGTCATGTATGAATAAAAGAGCTAGGAGAAGATTATGCCTTAGATTTAAGAGGTCCAGGGGACCTAGAAGCACTAGTGAGTGTAATGGAAACCTTAAGAGGAGGTTGTGGGCACAATGTGCATGGAGGAACACCTTTGATGGTGATAACTTGCTTGTTGTGAATGAAATTTAGACACAAGTGATTCATGGAAATGATAGCTTGAATGACACAGATCCAAGGAATACCTAAGAGCAGGTCACACCCTTTGATTAAAGGTGCCACAATGAATGACACAAACATGATAAGAGGCCCAATTGTAATCGAAGCTTGATATAACCATAAGATTTGGGAACTTGATACACAATATAAGAGAGTGGATCATTGATAGTGACAAGAAGTGCAAAAGAGAACATGCCCATATGAATCGATGGATTGATCAATGTATTATTGATGGAATAAGGTCCAATATAAGCCTTGATATGTAATGTTTTAGAAGTGAATGCATCAAGATAATCATGCTCATGGAATGCAATGAATGGTGGAGATACATCAGTGCAACAAACTAGAAAATCAAGAGCCCCCGATGAAGGAGGAGGCACAACATGATATGCATGATTGGTAGAGGAGTCAACAGATTGCTTGTCATGATTAGGGAGAGGATCGTTAAAGATTTTTAGATTTTTTAATTTTCATTAACCGACATAGAATCTGAAGTCTCAGGGAGCTCGATTGCATTGTTGTCTATTAGATCTTAAATGAGATTTCAGAGTTTGAAACATCGATCGGTATAATTCCCAATGCATTGATGATAGTCACATCTAAAATTTTCTTTATAATTTCATCCTTTAGGGTGAGATGGATCCAGATTAAGTGGAGGGGGAAGAAGCATAATAAGATTTCTCTCAATAAGTTGTGGCAATAGAATATGCGGAGCATAAGGAAATTTTGTTAATGTACTCTTTGGAGGTTTCCATTGAATATTTTTAGGGGTAGAGACAACGTTGACAATAAATTTTTCTTTAGGAGGTTTGGTAGATGGTTTGAAAGTGTATTTTCTTTGATAACCTATTAGAAGACGATGAAGATTGATCATGATACTTGAGTTTTCCCATAGAGATAAGTTTGTCTTCACGTAATTTAAGAGTATGAAATAATTAATCAAATGAAGGAGATGTCTCAAATATGACACTCTCTTGGAGAGGTGGTAAGATACTTTGGACAAATAGATCTTGAAGTTCTGAGTCAGTGAGCACATTGGTCATCCTAGCTAGGTTGTTCTTATATCGTAAAACATAGTTCACTAGATGCTCATTAGATCCTTGTTTGATATGTGCAAGTTGAGCATAAGATATCTTTGAGCCGATATTGATTGAAAAATGAATGAGAAAAGTATTGATAAATGTGTAAATGATGTTACCAAATGGACAAGTAGATCATAAAACCAATGCACACCATATTCTTGGAGACTTCTAGGAAAGAGATTTGAGTAAAGTATGATCATCCACATAATCGATACATGCCACATGAAAATATCTAAGGTGCACTTGAGGTTCACCATGGCCTTTGAATGTGGGTAGCTTAGGGGTGACGAAATTTGGAGGAAGTGGATAGGTTGAAATGGTGGGTGTGAAAGGAGTGTGAAGGAGTAAAGTGGAATCAAGAGATGGATATGTATGAGAAGTAGCCATTTGAAGTTTTCAATTTGAGTTTGCAGATCCTGATATAAAGAAGTTAAATCATGAGTGTTTGAAGAAGATCCAAGTTGTGCAATAGAAGCATTAGGTTGAATGATGAGAGTAGTAGTAGTGGGAATGGAAGTAGGAATATGAAGGGGTTGAGTGGAATATGAAGGGGTTTCCACTTGGACCACGCACCCATTGAATCTTTAAGTGATCCAGTGCAACATGGGAACATACCTAAGGTGTGGGACCTTAGTGCCATGGGATGAACCTCTGGAGAAGGATGACTTCATTCTAAACTTGGTGCATTTGATTTAAGATCAAGATGTAGGGATACAATACTTGAAATAAAAATAATCTAATTGTTCTCGAGAAAAATGGTAAGAGAGTTATTGAAATGTATAAAAGTGGTGTTGCACAAAAGGTTTATGGAATAAAAATATCTACTTCATATACACATAGTAATATTGCAGAACAATATATCACATGCACATCTCCTGATAATATTTCTCAATCACTATGCCAAATGAGTACAAAAGTTGAGTAACATAAGGGACTCAATAATTTCCACAACTGAAATAGTAAAAATTACTCACCAAAAGTTACAAATTAATTAAAAATATAATTGATATAACGACAATATAATCCACACATACAATGAATTAAATCATTCACAAGTATTAACCGAATTATCAAAGTGCACAATACATCAAATATTCAAAGGAAAAATATTGTTTTGAATATAACAAAGGCTTAAAGATTGTTCAAAGACTCCTCAAAATTATAGATCCCTTCACAATGAGATCCAAAAGTTTCTTAAAACATAATGCACCCTCCCATATATAGACTAAGAGGATTCCAAAATTATAGTTGTGCCCCTTAACTACTTCCTACTAAAAATAGAATGCATTTATATTTAGGGAACAACCTCCCATGAAAATAGCAAAAATATTTACACAGGTTTGACCAAGTCAACCCTACAACTTCCAACAGTTCCAAAGCTTGGAGATTGTTCAACAATGGCTATCATGCCTAGCTAGGAATTGATAACACTTCATTCCTTTTATGGTTCCTCTTTCTTATCTTCTTCCTTAGCTAACTTGTTCCTGAAATCGAGAAACTACTTGATAATCCACTAGAATTCTTCATCCTCAGGTCCACATGCGTAGAGGCTCAAAATTTATGTTGACTTAGTTTCCCTTGTTACTTTAGCTAGAAATATTTTAGTCTTGTTTATCACCTTCTTGAGTGACTCAATAAGTTTTGGTAAGATACCAACCTGTAAATAGAGTCAAGACTAAAATACTTCATTACATCATCATCTTGATTTACCAAACTCTTAAAATGAGCAATAATCTGATCAATTGGAAGAACATCAACATTTTTGTCTTGGAATTTGTAATTTATATTGTAGAATTCTTCCACAATGTCATTCAAACCATCCACTTGCTTCAACTTGTTTCTCTTCCAATTTTGACATGAGCTCCTGCAATATCCGAACTCTAAATTCCATTGCTTCCTTAAATTCAAAAGGTTTTGAAACATCATCTATAACACCCTCCTTTAGAAGAAAATCAAAGCTGACACTTCTAATTTCCTTCCAAGTTTCAAGAGAAAGTTCTAAGTTATCACTCTCCTCAAGTAAGGAGTTCATTCATCTTCAAGACGACATATTTTTTAGCATACAATTCACTATAAAAATAAACAACTTTAATCAATGGATCTTCCTCTTGAATTAGGTTTTCCATCCAAACTCCTACTGCTCTTCCCTTTTGTCCAATATTTTGTACCATCGAGAAATATGTATAATCAAAGCTTGGAGGAATAACAAGAGGTAGTATGGATGGGATGTGTGATCTTAGTTAAAAGGATAGTTAATTGTTCAACTTTTCCCTTAATCTCATCCTTGGTTTCTTTATCTTTATCGTATTTCTCCAGAAAATTACCCATGCCACCTGAACATCTTGCTTTGCACCTTCATGGGTGGATTTTCCGAGAGAAAACCTGATAATCTACTACTATAATTGTTTCCTTAGTTTTCCCCATAGTTGGAGTGGCTATATCAATAAATCATTACCTTGTTTGATCAACTGATAAGTTAGAAACAACCCTCTGTCACTTAGCTTGTCTTCGAGGGCTTAGATCTAGAATACTTAAATCGACAACATCAACAATAGGGACTTTCTTCTTCTATTTTGGTGTTTTCCTATGCAACCACACAAAATAGAAGAAGAAGACTCAAAAGACAACATAGGCATTGTTACAGTAGTACTTGGTGTAATTTATATGACTAGGAATCGGTTGCGTCACTAAAAAGTGACAATGATGTGGTGATAATGGAGGGTGGAGTGGAAAGGATTACCTCAGGTGTGGGTGAAATAGAAGTGGAACAAGAAGAGATTGTTTAGGAAGAGGAGTTTTGAAAGGAGATACTAACATAAAAATATCTCCAACTGAAAAGTTGGAAGGGAAGAGAAAACGTGGGCCATAGAGGGAGATGTGGTGAGAGATGTAGGAGAAGTGGGAATAGAGGAAATAGAAGACACGACCAAGGGAAGAGTGAGAGGTGGAGGGGAAAGAGGAACTGATGATGGTGAAGATGGAAAATATGAGGAGAGGGGCAACTACAACACTTGAGGGATTTGAGGGGAAATACTTAGGTCAATGACCTTAGTTGATTGCACTTTGGGAGATGCATATCCCTTTGTAGAAACTCCATAAGAGGATCCTGAACCTCTAACAATGAAAGAAATCTTACGAGGCCTTGAGATAGGTTTGGGAGTCGACCTCTTCCCTTTTGATGGAGTGATATGACCCACCATTGATTGTGCTTGTATAAGCTCTGTGGAAAGTTTCTCTAAAAATTTGGGCGTAATTCCCAAAGTTATCAACCATTGGTAGATACGATTTAGAATGGGACCCACCCATTCCTTTGTGTTGCTACATTCCTCAAATGACCAATCAATCTAAGGAAAAAGATAATTCATGAAATTATTTTGATCGTAAGAAGGATCTAAAATTTGGTTGTCATGTTGTAGGCCCTTGGGGAGGACCGCAATTCCATATTTTGTGACCTTATTGCATTCTCATCTCGGCAGAGGATCTAAATGTCCTCTAATTGAGGTATGTGAATACTAGTTGATCTTGTCTTCCCTAACTTGTCCCATTATTCAAAATTAGTGCGTGGTTGGAATGTTTTCAGATTCACCTGTGACATTTCCCCTCAATATTTGTATCTTTGTATGTAGAAGCACACATGTATCTACCTATAGTGATGGGAAATTGGGCTCTACTTTATGTCGATCGTGTTGGATCTTGTGATAACTCAGTAACTGACAAACCAATTCCATTAGATCCCACTTGTTCATTGGGAATCTTAGCAACATGTTAGGAGCACCTAAAAATCTAGGCACTCTTATGTATGTGAATGTGGGGAACTATAAATAGATACCTCCCCACTCCTATACTTCCTTCCAAACTTCATCTAAAATTCTTATTTTATATAAATATTTATCAAATAAGTACAAGATAACTGTGAAGTAAGCATCATTTACTCTTCAAAAGTGCTTAGGACCCTCTATCATTATGAGTTGGGGATGGTACTCATATATTTGAACCGTGTTCCTAGATCCCTTTGGAGTCAATCCTGGATAATGTCCATTCCTTCCCGCTACGTATACAAGGTAGGAGGTCATGAATAAATTTCATGAGGTTAACACATCAAGACAATTGAAAACAAATGTTATTGATTATGTGTTCACCCCATCAAATAAGGTCCTTGTTTCTCTTGATTGTGGCAATGTAAAGGTACATCCACTCTTGGAACTCCCTAGAAGAAGGAGACATGTAACCCTACTTATCAGTGTAATAATATCATTTACTTCTTGAATGAAATCAAACCAGGGAATTGTCTTGGGGATTCTAGACAATGAACTCTTAGTTTTAGCCAAATAGCTTTTGTTGATGACCCTTGTGCAAGTATCATTCTCTGCAATAAAATGCTCTAGAGTAGACTCTAGGAGATAATGACATATTATTTGACATCAGGGAGTTTCAGTAGATATTCAAAGAAATCACTATCCATCCTGATCACCATTATGCCATCTTCATCTCTTATTGTACGTGAGTTTTTTTCAAAGTGAGATGTTGCGACAAGTACGAATTTGGGACATTGCATGGATTGGGGAAATGAAACAGCAAGGGAAAGCCCACTGTCAAAAATGGCTTGCACCCATGGCACTTATTCAGATCCTTAACTCTTCCCCAAAATTTAGGCATGTCAATATGTCCAAAAACTGTATACCTAATATTATCAACATCGGATGAAATGATTGTAAAGGCATTACTCTTTGATATTCATATTTCATCTTGTCCTTCCCCTTGACTGAAGAACCAAAATTTTCCTTGCTAAAAACTAAAAAATCAGAATTTGAGGTGGAAGTAAATGCTTGAAACACCCTATAAACTCAACCTAGACTTCCAAGATTCTGAATCCCAAAGTTTCGAAATCAGAACTTAAACCTTGATGAATAACTCTGAGACCCCGAAAAGCACACCTCCAAAAATATGAAACATCTAAAATATGAAGTTTGAAACACCGAAACTCAAAGTGCCAAAGTACCAAACTTATGAAACTTTGAACCTCCGAACTACCAAACTTCAAAACTCCGAACTTCCGAACCTTCAAAATTCCCAACTTGCCAACTTGCAATATACTTGTCAATTTTTTTAATTTTGAAAGGGGGAAATTTCCTCCTACAAGGCGGCCTATGGTTTTCAACAGGAATTTTCCTTCTTGAAGTAATTTTTCTTTTTGTTCATGTAAGGATTCGAAATCTCGGCTTCAAAAACAACAAGAATGCTAAGGAAGAGAAAGCCATTGAGAAAGTTTTGAAGATGAAACCAAAAAGGAAAACAAGATGGAACAAAGAAAGATGCCTATAAGATAGACAAAAATAAAAATAAAACCCTACAAAAACCCTAACCAAAAGGAAAAAATGAAAACAAAACTTTTAAAATTACCTTAAATCGATGAGAAAATATGAAAACATGCTTCAAAAATGCCTAGGGGTACGATCGGGTTTCAGAGATATGAAAGCAATGTCAGAGTACTTACTTTTTCTAGTAAAAATAATAAGCAAAATTCATCCTTTTATAGAAATGTAAAAATTAATTACCTCCGATCGGGCACGTGTGGGTAGTTGGGCATTGATTGTCGTCAGGGATCAAAGTTCGGAGGTCAGAGTGTAGGCTACACTTCGGACTCCAAATCTTGAAATGATAATGCAAAATCAGACTTTGATTTTGGAAGGTACATTACATGTAAAACGTACTCACAGTTTTGACTTCTGATTCCGAAGTCTAATTGGGGTGGGTTTAGGGTTTCAGAACTCAAGATGCATTTTTCATGCAAAATGCATGTTGACTTTCAAAGTCCTAAATCCGATCCGAAAGACATTGAAGCAACTTTTTAAAACAAAGTTCATAAAAAATTGAAGAATGGTTAAGGTAGAAAATTTGCAAGAAAATTTTAAAAATCCTCTTGGAAAAGTGAACTTGTAAAGTTAACATTTTTAGGCAACCTCTTGGGGATGATTTCCTATTAAGCATTATTCCAGTGGCCTTAAGAAATCCATTAGGAAAGAGAGTCCTAGAGTTTGAAAATATTCAGAACAAAACACAATAGGAAAATAAAGCCAAACAAAAAAAAAAACTAGACAAAGCAAACTAAATAATGTGCAAAGCACTTGGAGGAAATAAACCTAGACTAATATTGTACAAGTTGGAACTTTCTCAAAAACAAGTTTTGAGATGTATCCCATTCACCTAATATGAAGTGATTCTCCATTGAGTCTGGATAGGAAAAATGAATTTACCTCTTTACAACTTGTAATGATGTATGGCCCACTCAGATGGCATCAAATTTTGCATGCATTCCTAGCTTGGCTCTGTCAACATCCCATTTGAGAACCAAATCTCCTTCTTGAAAGGTCTTATGAGAAGCTTTCTTGAAAAGTATTCTTTTTTGAGCCTGATGCTACTCTCAAAGTCTTCATAGCTTTGCTCCTAATTTCTTCCAATTCCATTAATTCAACAAATCTTACTATCATAGGATCACTTTCCATAACCTCCAACTGATGTGCTAGCTCCAAGGAGGGCACTTCTAGAGACAAAGGGAGTTTTGCTTCCCTACCATATACAAACATGAAAGGGAATTTCCTATGGCCCTCTTTGGCGTGATCCGATCTGTGCACAAGGCAGTCTTAATTTTGGTATGCCAAGTCCATTTTTATTCTCCATTGTCTATTTGATGATCCATATGAGGTTCTTGTTGCTAGACTCAACCAAACCATTTCCTTGTGGATAATAGTTAGACAAAGTCTTAAGATACACCCCATTTTTAACAACTCACCTGAGTTTTAAACCTAAGAAGGCCATGGCATTATTCGAAATGACTGTGAAATGGACACCAAACCTTGTCATTATACTTTCCAAGAAATCCAAAATAGACTTCTCATTTCCTTCCTTTAATGTTACAACTTCCATCCATCGAGTGAAATAATCTATCACTTTTAATACCCACTTATGTCCATCACTTGGATAGAGGATTGATCATTCTAATAAAATCCAACCCCCACTGAACAAAGCGCTTGATCTACTTGAATCGGATGGAGGAGAAGGGAAACTAGCTTCTGCTTCCCTGTGAAAAAGGCACATTATTTACATCTTCTTACCCACAGATGGACATCCTTGAATAAATCTAACTAATAATAACCATCTCTCATGATCTTCATAGTAGTGGTTCTTGCTGAAAAAAATTTCCTCCCAATAAACCATTGTGGAATTCTTCCAGTATTTTGTCTACTTGTTCTGACCCTATACATTGAAGGAGAATACCATTTGGATCCCTATGGAAAATAACACAATCTATAAGAACATAAGGAATGGACTGAAGTTGGAAACTTCACCTCTTAGTTCTATCCAAGACAAAGGGATACTCTCCTAATAGAAGGAAATTCTTCATTCTTGATAGCCATCGGTCGGAGTATCTTCATGAGGATGATTATGAAGCACAATGTCCCCTTCATCTTTTGATTTAAAATCAATAGTGATTTGTTGACACAACCCTTCCCTATGACTATCTTGGTTACCTTAATATGTATGCCATACTCCAAGACCTTGGTGATCCATCTAGCTGACTTCTCATCCATATCCTTATTCAATAGAAAATCCTACTCCTAGATGTGACACCATCAACTGTATCTTGTTATTAGACAACATATGTTTGAACTTATTTAATGCCCAGATGATAGAAAAACATGTTTTTATCGCCAAACAAGTATTTGAGTTCGTACTCTTTGAGGGACTGGCTGAAAAAAGCAATGGTTGCTCCATCATATCATCATTTTGTTGCATGAGGATTCCAGAAATACTTTCCTATCCTACAAAGGCGTAGAGGATAAAATATTTTCATACCTAGGATTCACCAATGTAGGAGCCTGGGAAATAACTATCTTTATGGCTTCAAATCTTTCCTTTCCTTCTTTTGTCCAGCTAAAAGGTATATTATTTTTCAACATGGTCATTAATGGTTTGGCCAAGGCTACAAACTGAGGTATAAACCTTCTTACAAAGTTTATCATTCCTAAAAAAATATGAAGGCCTTTTTTATGGCTTGGAAGGGACAACCAAAATTACACGAATCCTTTCTGGAGTCAATAGAGATTCCTTCCTCTGAAACTATATGCCCTAACAATTTTCCTTCATGCACTACAAAAATGCACTTCTTGGGATTTAGTAAGACCCCAAATTCCTTGCATCGCTTTAAAACCTTTTCTAAGTGGGCTATGCGATCTTATACATGCTTGGAATACACTATTATGCCATCAAGATAAACAAGGATCATGTCATTTATTAGCCCTTTGAAATCCATATCCATAGCTTGTTGGAAGGTAGCCTCGACATTGGACAACCCAAATGGCATTTTATTATATGCATATGTACCCCACTTGGTAGTGAAAGCTGTTTTGAATTGATCTGATTCCTTAACCAAAATTTGGTTATAGCCTGAATAACCATCAAGTAGTGAAAATATTTCTACTCCTACCACGGTTTGAAGAATATTTTCCATAGATAGAAGAGGGTATTGATCCTTTAAGGAGGCTCGGTTCAAGTCTTTGAAATCTATGCATATCCTTATTTCCCCATTCTTTTTCTAACTAGAACTAGATTAGCCACCTAGGAAGAATGTTTAATTGGGAAGATGATACTAGCTTCAATGAGCTTTGAAAGCCCTTTCTTCATAGGGGTTCTATTTTGGGGTCAACCGATCTTTACTTTTTTTGAACTGGCTTAGCATTCAGGTCAAGCTCAATAACGTGTTGTGCTAATCCTGGATCGAAACCACAAAGATCTTCATAACTCCATGTAAATATATCACTATACTCTTGACAAAGACCAACAAAATCCTATTTTTCTTCCTGGCAGCACACTTTCTCGATCTTTAAAAACCTATCTTCCAACTTGAACTTGTTCAAAATAATCTTCTTTAATTATCATATTGGCACTTTGTCTTTTAACTTGATCATCCGAATTGAAGATTGATTCAAGAGTGACTGAGACCATTCAACAATTTATTAGTTTTCAACTGTATTATTTGATCATTGTATGCTTCTTGAAGCTTGGCTTGGTTCTTCGATGCAAACTCAACCTCTTCATGTAAAAAAGAATAATTTGCTTATCACTATCGAAAACTTACCAAATTCCTACATTATCTCGTACATCGGTCTCACAATCATTTTGACGGACTGTTGTTCATCGTTCATGATATCAACATGCATGTTGTACTATGAACCCACCATTGCAAGCCTATTTGTATCTTGATTTTGATTCTTGGGAACCACATGGATTCCAAAGGCTTTAAATTCCTCGATTAAATCCCACACTCTAATTTTTTATGACCTTAAGATATCATTTTTGATGCACTTTTGGCTCTCACCTGATGCATGATAAGCACACTGTCTCCAAAAATACCTAATGCATTGATTCCCTTTTTCTGAGCCATCTGGATTCCTTGTACTAGTGCTTCATATTCAACCACATTGTTAGTGCATCTGAACTGAAGTTGAAAGGACGAGAAATATTTATTACCTTGTGGAGAAATTAGCATAACACCATCACTTGCTCTATTTTTTCTCCTTGACCCATCAAGAAGAGTTGCTATAATCCTTCATGATCGTCTCGAGTATTGAAAAGGTGAGGAATAATTGTTCCTTCTTCACGGATATAATAAGTTCCTAAACCAATTTCTTTTACAACCAATGCTTCAACGTATGGGTCAAATTGATGTTTCATTATTACATCGTCAAGTACAATATCATGTACTTCTTCCACATTACTAGTAGTAGACTCATGATCTGTACCTGTTAAAACAAAATTACAACACCCCTGATTGCTTTTGATTTGTGTGTGAGGTAATTAGTGTAACCTGCATAAGATGAGATTATCCTGTAGTGTGGGACGTTATAAGTAGGATAATCCTCCAAAGAAATTTGACTTCTTCTCTTAACCTAGTGCCAACTTCTCCAAAGTGCAGAGAATTGTAGGATAAACTTATCCTATCCTAATGCTTTCTAAGGAGACATGGATAGAAAGATGCATAAAATAAAACTACTCTAAGTGAAGGTGATGCACCAAAAAAGGGTGAGACAATCCAAGTGAGTGAAAGATGGAGAGTAAACAAAGTAGGAGAGGGCTGGTAGAAGTGCCACAATCCAAGACAATATTCGATTCACTATTTTCATAAAGCAAAACAAACTACATAACCCACAAAGACATAAATATATGCACAATATCCTTGTAAATATAATGGAAGGAAAAAGATGCAATTTCATACAAGTTAGGGTAAAAATGGCCACAAAACATGAATTTTATTGCTCAGAAACATGCACAATCCATTATAACATAAGCACAAGGCAAAATCCTTTACAATAAGCCCAAATTTGAGGCCTTTAGCTCACAATAGCTTTGGAATTTTTTTGAAAGAGTTTCTTTGCATTTTCAGAAAATCTCCCCTCAAAATGAGGTGAATTTTACAATATATAGGCAATTTGGGTCACCAACCAGCAGGATGCATTAAAGAGGTATGGGAAACCATTCATTTTGGTACTTTTCTTGCATGGGTGGTCATGGGTGCCATGCTTCATTAATTCTAGTTGTTGGGATGTCATTCATTCACCTACCCTTACTGGCTTGTAACTTGTCCATTCCGCGGGTCATCCAACCGTGTTGGGTTGGACGTTGTCCATCCTCTTTGAACCGTACAACCTCCTTTGAGAAAAATTCCTTGTGAGTTCTTCTCCATATTTGAGTTAGATGGTCATTTAACCATGATCCATACAATTATGAGTAGGCCGTCTAACATGATGGTCATCCAACTTCATTGGGGTTGATGATGTCTAACTTCATGGCTGTACATGCTCCTGGTCATCGACCATCCTTGTTGGCGACGAATCGATGAGTTGACCAACCTATGACTCACCAACCATATCATACAACTACGAGTCATCCATCTGTGTTGGCCATCAAATCCTGTGCTGCCAACCTAAGGGGTTGGATGACATCTATCCATGTCGACAACCTGGGGGGTTGGATGATGTCTTACCCTACTGACCAACCTATTCTATACCAAGGGTTGGATGACATCTAACTTCGTCACCCGCCCAACCCGACCGACACACCTATAACCCATCTAATCAAATGACCGTCTGACCTAGCTGACCAATCTGGGGGGACGCCATCCATCTCTTCCAACTAACCCGATTGACCAACTTTTGACTCATCGAACCCATCCGACCAACTTGTGACCCGTCCGATCTGGGCATCCAATGCTCCAACCGTCCAACGCAGCTGACCAACTTGTGACCTGTCCAACCTGGGTGTCTTTCCCAATTTCACAATGAGCTTGACCAAAAATTCAAACATTCACCATGGTGAGTTGGTGAGCCAAAATATGGGCTGAATTTATCTTCTAATGGGGTTGAATTTAACGACCATCTGCACATCCTAGAATCATGTACTTCAAATTTTTAATAGGTATCCCAAATTTGCAAGGGTGCAAATTTAGGATAATAATTTGGCAACCTCTAGGGGACATCTTACTTCTAGATGGAGAGACTAATTGCCTCTAAGCATCCATTGTGCATGGAGTCGTATATAAACTTGAATTGGTCTATCATTGAAAATCCTCCCTTGAATCCTTTTGAAGTACTGCATGGATGGGTACTGATCTAGATCTGCGATAAAACCTTACCTAAAAATGAAAAGTGTAAGAGCAATAAGGCACGACTATGTACAAATGTGAGAGATCATACATGTCCCAAATGGAACATGCAGAGTGTGCACCAACACTTTTTACAAAAGAAAAACTAAAATAAAACCATGCAATGTGCCAAAAGTAGTTGGAGGAATTTAAAATCTAAACTAGTATGTACAAGGGATATTCCACTCAATAACAATTCTTGAAATAGATTCCATTGACTAGAATCGGCAGTTCTTCTCCATCCAACCTTGATAGTTGGAAAGCATTGTTTTCTTTACATTTTGTGACCATTTAGGGGCCACTCAATATGGCATCAAATTTGGAATGCCTTCCCAGCTTAGCCCGATCCAAATCCCATTTCAGGACCAAGTCCCCTTGCTGAAAGGTCCTTGCTTTGGCTTTCTTGTCGAAATTCATCTTAATCAAGGCTCAGTCCTTCTTCATGGTCTGCATTGCATGCTCCCTTATTTCTTCCAACTCCATGAGTTCTACATACCTAGCCTCCATGGGCTCAAACTATGATAACTCTATCTACTTCATGAGCTCTAATGCCGAAAACTCAAGTGATATGGGAAGCCTTGACTCTTTCCCATAGACCAACTTATAAGGGGAGTTTCCCATTGACACTTTTGGTGTGATTCTATCATCCCACAAGGCTGAATTTAACTTGGTATGCCAAGTCCTTTAATTTTCATCCAAAGTCCTAATGATTCTCAAAAATTCTTGTTTATGGACTCTACTTGCTCGTTACCCTGTGGGTAATAGTTTGAAGAGGTGCTCAAATACACTCCATTCCTAACAACCCATTCTGTGATTTTGGTACCAACAAATTCAAGGCATTATTTTATATAATAGTGGCTGGTATTCTGAACCTTGTCATTATTGCTTCATAAAATTCCAATATGCTAGAGTCATTGGCTTCCTTGAGGCGACTGCCTTTGTCCATTTGGTGAATAGTTTGTCGTAGTTAAGATCCACTTGTGGCCTTGGCTAGAATTTGGATTGATGACCCCAATGAAGTCCAATCCCCATTGTATGAAAGGTTGGTCAAACAAATGGGATGGAGTGGTAGCACTGCTAGCTTTTCTTTGCCTCTAAAGAGGGCACACTTTTTACACTTCCTTATCCAAGCATAACAATCACTAAAGAGTGTAGGAAAATAATAACCAACCCTCATGATTTTGAGAGCCGTCAATCATGGGGCATAATGAACTCAAACTTATTCATCATGAAATTCTCAGCAGCACCCTTTCAAATTGGTCTATCCCAATGCACCTTAATAAAAATCCATTCACATCCTTCTTGAACAAGACACCATCAATCAGAACATGCGGGATAGATTGAAGTCTAAAATATCTCCTCTTTGCCTTGCTCATCCCTAGAGGGCAAGATACATGTTTGTAGGAAACATATCATATCCCGAGTCCAACAAGGAGTCTGGATGTTATCATTTACATGTTCCTAATTATACTTTAATACCAAAACAACCTCTCCTTGATTACCGCCTCAACATGTTGACTAAAATCTAGATGCTCACACAACCACTTTCCACGGACCAATTTGGTGACTTTAATCTCTATGTCATATTCCCTAACGTGGGTGATCCAACATGCCTACTTCTCATTCAAATATTTTTTCAAGAGGAATTTTTAACTCCCATGGGACACTAGAAGCTAAATCCTATTATTTGAGACCAAATGCTTGAACTTTGTCAAACTCCTAATAACTGCGGAGGACATGTTTTTCAATGGAGTATCTTACCTCATAATCCTCCAAGATTTGGATGAAGAATTCAATAGGCTGCTCCAATCCTTCTTTATTTTGTTGCACCAGAATTGTGGAGATGGTGTCTGAACCTCCAAAGGCGTAAAGCAAGAAGTCTTTGGAAAATTCTGAATTAATGAGATTTGGAGCTTGAGATATGACCTGCTTGATATCTTTGAAACTCTCTTTTCCCTCTTCTATCCATTTGAAATCCAAATTATTCTTCAACATCATCATTAATGGCTTTACAAGAGTGGAAAAATCTGGTACAAACCTCGCGAACAAAGTTTAACCTCCTAAGGAAGCTTTGGAGAGCCTTCTTATGACTTGACAATGGTAGAACACGGATGGCTTCTACCCTCTCTGGATCAATTGTCAGTCCTTCCTTTGACATGATGTGGCCTAAAATTTTACCATCATGTGCCATGAATATGTAATTTTTGGGATTCAAGGATACCCCAAATCTCCTACACCTCTAGAAGACCTACCTCGAGATGAAAGAGGTGGCTTTCTGCACTCTTAGAAAATACAGTGATGTCTTTAATATAGAGAAGAATTTTTTTCAACATCCCCTTGAATGCCATATCCATTGCTCGTTGAAATGTTGCTCCAGCATTTGAAAAACTGAATGACATCTTCTTGTAGGCATAAGTGCCCCATTTTTTGGTGAAATCCATTTTGAATTGATCCTCCTCATTCACCATAATGTGATTGTAGCCTGAATATCCATCTAGGAGGGAGAACCTTTCCGAACCGGCCATTACTTGTAGAATCTGCTCCATGGAGGGTAGTGGATAGTGATCCTTGAGGGAGGCCTTGTTTAAATCCTAAAAATCCACACACAACCTAATTTCCCCATTCCTTTTCCTGACCAACACTAGGATTTTCTACCCAACTTGAGTGCTTGATTGGGAAAATGATACTCACCTCAATGAGATTATTCAACTCCTTCATGAGAGGCTCTACATGAGGGTTGACCAAACTTTTTTTTTTCCTGATGGGCTTAGCCTCCGAATTCAACTCAATGGTGTGTTGTGCCAATTTTGGGTTAAAACCCTTCAAATCCTCATAAATCCATGTGAAAACGTCTAAGAATTCTTGACAAAACTGTAAAAAGTCATAATTTTCCTATTTGTTGCTCATCTTGCCTATTTGGAGTGTCTTACCTTCTCCTACCAAAATGAGCTCATAATCCTCCTTTTTAATTAAATGTTGGCCTTCACCTTTCGGAGTTGGTCGTTTGGGTTGAAAATTGACTCTTGAGTCACTAACCCCTTGGGCAATTTGTTTGTCCATAGCTACACCACTTGATCCCCATACTGCTGCTCTAGCTTCTCTTGATTTTTTGTTGAGAACTCAGCCTCCTCTTAAAAAACTTAATGATTTGTTGATCATTTTAAAATGCCTGCTAGCTCATGTTGTTGTCTGGTACAACTAGCCTCAAAATTACATGAATATGTGGTTGTTCTTTATCTCTCTTGATACTGTCCACCACATCAAACGTTGCTCCAATCGCTATAAGCCTATCCACAACCTCATTTTTCTTCCTTGGTATGGCTTGAATATTGAATGCTTCAAGGTCTTAAATTTGATCCCATACCCGATGCTTGTAGGCCTTAAGAAGATCAATTTTGGCTACATGAGATCCCCTAACCTGATTGATAATTAACTTACTATCCCCAAAAACTTGCAAGTTTTTGATAGCCCTCTTTCTCGCCCAATGCAATCCATAGATCAAAGCTTAATATTCAACCGTATTATTAGAACAAGCAAACTGGAAGAGGAAAGATGAGTAATACTTCATACCTTATGGTGACACAAGCATTTCACCTCTTCTAGCACCTTGCCTACTCCTTGAACCATCAAAGAATAACTTCCATACTTCATTATCATTTTTCTCGTCCGATTTGGTGATGTTAGGAAGAGGTGAATTATCCTCATGTAAGCAATAAAATCCCAACTCAACTTCTTCCATCTCCTTGTATGGATCAAAAGCATGTATCCTATGAGCCCAATCATCAAGTATTAGGTCCAAAATGCTTCCAACCTTTGTGTTTTCCTCTTGAGCCTCCAAACACTCTTCTTGATCGGATATAGTACAATTCACATTGATTGGACTGGGCACATCAGGATCAATGTGAAAATTGGCAATTGGCTTTGACCTTATCGTAGCCTTAGCTCCATATCTTGTTCTGAATAACATGTGGGACCAATCAGCTGATAGGTACCCACCAATCTTGGTTGTAAAATGTCTTGAAAGGCACAAGGTAAATAGCGGTGGAAAATCAATCACCGATACATCCTGTAGAACTGTTACATTCGGGAAAACATGGAGCGTAAGGCTTAATTCTTTGATCACTTCAAGTGTGCCTACTATTGTCCCATCCAATTGCACTACTCCCCTCAATACTGGCTCATATTTTAAGCCCAATTTATCTATGATTTGCTTCTGCATTACTGAGTTGCTTGCCCTTGAGTCGATCATACAATTGTGCACTCACTTATCCCTAATGATCAATGAGACATAGAATGGTGGAGGATTCACATTCTTGCTTGATGACCTTCTCCATGTTGTAATGTGTTAGTAAGAACCCTTTCTTTATTTTTGGATGACTTGTTACAAGGGGACCAATTCACCATAGTTGCTTGCAACAAATCACGTTTCCCTGGAATTGCCAATGATTCCCACATAGAAATGTTGACATTGGTCTTCTTCATCTGATTGATTATATTAAATGGAGGTGGGTTCTCCTTTTTCATCCCCTGATGGGCATGAACTTTTCTTGCATTTGACCAGTCCATGAGCAGCTACAACTAGTACCCTGACTGATTCTACACATTCAAGGTTGTTACTGCAATTTCCTTTAGATGGTTTTGTGCACTAAGAGTTATGCTTGGTCTGCTAACTCCTTGCGGTGTGGGAGTGGGATGAGAAACAACTATACTAGATGATTTCCCCTCCTCTATGTTCCTCTTCTTTGATTGTGTGTTAGCAACTACACCCTAGAGAGGAGATTGATTGATTCCACATAAATCTTCTATTTTCCAATTCATCAATGTGGTTTCCATTGGAGGAGCCTCTTATTGACTTGCTTGCTACTAGTTTTCTTCTTGACTTGCCTCCTGAGGCATGCCAATGGTTTGCACAACTAAGGTATGATTTGATGGATCTTGGAAGTATTTTTCTTGATCATAATAGTAGCCATATGGAGGGTACCATTCACATTCTTGTGCCATATTGTTCTGGACTAGGACCATCACTCTTGATGTTGATGTTGCATTGGGATTATAAGGCTGGGAAGATTTAGTAGTAAGGGGTTGTCCCTAATTTTTATTAGTAGCTTGAGCAGGTGATTTATTTGGCTGATACGAGGGGTCTGGCTTGATATTGAGCTTGAGGTTGAAAGGGTATGGAATTCTGGGCACTGTTGCCTCTTAAGTGCCACTATTTCATTCCCAAAGGTCTGATGCCCCTTGATTACCTCATGCAACACTTTATTTAGTTCTTGAAATTAAAGTGAATCACTAGAAGAAGTAGAGTCTTCTTTATTAATTTGATTTCTAGGGATAGGAATAGGGGATATTTCAGGCACTTGACTAGTAGAGGGATTGCCCAATTCTAGATATAGGGGCATAGGTTTCCTAGGTGTTAGGTTGTGGAGCCTGTTTTCCTATGAGAAAGTGTTGAAGAATGTACACTAACAGTAATGTACACTTTCCATAGTTGTCTCGCTGGGGTTCGGGGCCGGGCCGGGCCCGAGTGAGGGTCCTTGGGCACAGCCCCCGAGAAATTGTTTTTTGGCCTTAAAACGTGCCCGATATACCGAGAAACGTTCTTTTCTCTTATGGGTGGGATTTTTGACCCATAGGTTTATGAGATGGTTTTGGCCCATGGTTTTGTAAAAGTGCTTAAGCATTTATCTACTTATATGGTTTTATGCATATGGTAGGTATAATGTAACATTGCAGATGTGTTTTGAATTCGGTGTGAATTATGTAGAGTTTGTTGAGCATAGCTCCAAACAGATCTGGGTGTTGTATTGAGAGAGAGGTGGCTTGTAATAAAATTTGAGCAAGTGATTCTTGGTGGACGTAGCCCAAATTGGGTGAACCACGTTAAATACTGTCTCTTTGTGTTGTGTTATTTTATTCTGCACTTTTATTTGAGATCTGTAACATTTTCTGCATATTAGTTTTTACTATTGTGATTCTGTGAGGGATTATTCTACATATTTTATCCCTTATTTCCTAACACTAGGTGATAGTTTACCAGCTTGAATGAGACAATTCTCAACTCTAATAGCTATGGCATAAGCATTTGGTAAGGTTATCCCTCCCATAGATTGTATCATAAAACATATATCAAAATTTAAAGCTTTAAGGAAATAGAGAAATTCACCTTCGGTGGCCGGCCTTACGAGAATCGGGATCCGATCCCACATCCACTAAAATCAAAAATTGAAATTGGCCATTTTCTCATTGGGGTCCCTCTTGATCGTTGTTAACTACTCCAATAGGGACATATTATCTCCTCTTTCTCCAAACTAGTTACAAAGGGCTATTCATATTTGATCCCATTTTCTAATGGACCCCGCTGCTAAGCTCCTGAACCACTGAAAGGCCTTTCCTTTGAAAGAGGAAGTCAAAAATCTAATTGCAACATCCACTTCATTGATCTCATGAATGGTATAGATATTCACAATATCTTGAATATGGTCAGCGGGAGTTTGTGGTTCTCCCCGTGAAGTAGGGAATATTATTTAATATTGTAACCAAAATAGGGTTATGGGCATTGAGGGAAAGTGGACTACTACCCATGAAGTTGACATAGGGATTTAGTTGTCCTTGTGGTGGTGGCAGCTGATATGCCATCTTGATTGGCATGAGAACCCTAGTTAATTGAAGGAAGGGTCGACCAAGTTGAGGTGTGGATAATGTTTCTGTTTGGTGGAGATGGAGACCTTTGTACTCTTCTTCCTCTCCTTCCTCTTCCTAGTGATAACTACAAGTATACAAAGACACCTTCTTCTCTCACTCTAGACCGAGTCTGAATCCTTCTCATATACTTGGGCCACTAATACTATTGAAACCAGTTGAAATATGACCCTGGAGTCACAAGATGTGCTAATACAAAGCCTCCAAAGATTAAAAATTCACCAAGATGCACATCCAATCTTGATAAACCAGAAAATATTGACCTCTGTCCCACCGGGAATGCCAAATTATTACATCAAAATTACAAAACCCTTGATTGCTTGTGATTTGTGTGTGAGGCAATCAATGTAACCTGCATAACATGGGATTATCATGTAGTGTGGGATGTTGCAAGTAGGATAATCCTCCAAAGAAAGACAACTTCTTCTCCTAACCTAGTGTCAAATTCTAAAAAGTGTAGAGAATGATAGGCTAAACTTATCCTATCCTAATGCTTTCCAAGGAGACAAGGATATAGAGATGCATAAAATAAAACTACTCTAAGTGAAGGTGATGCACCAAGAAAAGGTGAGACAATCCAAGTGAGTGAAAGATGGAGAGAAAAAAAAGTAGGAGAGGGCTGGTAGAAGCACCATAGTCCAAGACAATATTCAATTCCCTATATTCATAAGCACAAAAAACTATAGACCTTACAAAGAGATAGATACATGCACAATATACTTGTAAATGTAATGGAAGGCAAAAGATGATATTTCATACAAGTTAGGGTGAAAATGGCCACAAAATATGAATTTTATTGCTCAGAAACATGCACAATCCATTATAACATAAGCACAAGACAAAATCCTTTACAATAAGCCTAAATTTGGGGCCTTCAGCTCACAATAGCTCTAGAACAATTTTGACAGAGTTCCTTTGTTTTTCAAAATCTCCCCTCAAAATAAGGTGAATTTTACAACATATAGGCAATTTGGGTCACAAACCGACATGATGCATTAAAGAGGAATGAGAAACCATTCATTTTGGTACTTTTCTTGCACGGGTGGTCAAGGGTGCCATACTTTAGTAATTCTAGTTGTTGGGATGTCATTCATTCACCTACCCTCACTGGCTTGTAACTCCTCCATTCCACGGGTCGTCCAACCATGTTGGGTTGGACATCGTCCATCCTCTTTGAGTCATACAACCTCCTTTGAGAAAAATTCCTAGCATAAAAGTTCTTCTCCATATTTAGGTTAGACGGTCATCTAACCATGATCCGTACAATTGTGAGTAGGTCATCTAACCTGATGGGCATCTAACTTCATTAGGGTTGGAAGATGTCTAACTTCATCGCCATACATGCTCCTGGTCACTAACCATCCTTGCAGTTGATGAGCCGACCAACCTGGTGACTTAATCAACCATGTCGTATAACTGTGAGTCATCCATCTGAGTTTTTCATCTAATCCCTGCGCCACCAACCTTGAGGGGTTAGACAATTTCTATCCATATCGACCAACCTAGGGGTTTAGACGATGTCTTACCCTACCGACCAAACATCTTCCATACCATGGGTTGGACAACGTCTAACTTCGTCACCCGTCCAACCTAGCCGACACACCTACAACCCATCCAACCAAATGGTCGTCTGACCCAACCGACCGACCTGGGGTTAGACGTTTTCCATCTTTTCCGTCCAACCCGACCAACCATCTTGTGACCCATCCAACCCAACCGACCAATGCTCCAACCATCCAACCCAACCGACCAACTTGTGACCCATCCAACCTTTGCATCTTTCCCAATTTCACAATGAGCCCGACCAAGAATTCAAACATTCACGGCTCGTCATCTTATCATGAGTAAAGACCAAATTGACCGAGCCAAAAGATGGGTTGAATTTCTCTTCTAATGGGGTTCAATTTAATGGTCGTCTTCCATCCTAGAATCCTGTACTTAAAATTTTGAATAGGTATCCCAAATTTGTAGGGGTGCAAATTTGGGATAATAGTAACTTATTCTTCTTGGTCACATATGGTATAGTTCCCATTGATGGTACTGGCAGTATACGACTCAACTTGATTTTGAAAAATTAGTTATGCCCTTATAGTTACTTTGGTTCCATACCTGGTCCTGAGGAGCATGTGATACTAATCAACAGATAAATACCGACCCATTTTTGTAGTAAAGTATCTAGATAGACATATGGAAAATAAAGGTGGAAGATCACTTACTATATGTCCTGTGTAAATGACAAGCTTGGACACACATGAATAGTAAGATTGAGATCCTTAATAACCCCAATAGTTTAAATTGTTGTGCCATCCAACTGAACAACTCCCTTGGATACCAACATATACTAAATACCCAACATGTTTGTAATTTGTTTAGGCATTACGGAGCTTGCTAGCACCATAATAGATCATATATTTATGTACCAAGTGCTTACCAATAATCAAATAAATGTAGAATGGTGGTACCTTATTGGTTTTAGCAACATATTTTCCTTTTGGTTGACACAAGTTAGTAGCAGTTGATGCCCCATTTTTGGCTGATTCGCTAGGTGTAACAAAACTTTTTAGAGCTTCCTATAATAGATTTCTTTGTGAAGGAATCAAAATTTCTTACCACATAGTGACATTCATGTTGGTCTTCTTCATCTGTTCAATAATACTAAAGGGGATACCTCCTACTCTAGCCAATGTTTTGTTGAATATTGATGTCTTCCTTTGGAAAATAGGAATTTGGTACTATAACACCTGAAGAACTTTCCTTCCTCACAGTCTGAGTGGTCTGAGCTTCTGACAATATTTTCCCTATATCTTTGTTTACAACCATTTGAGAACGAGGTTGAGAGGTAGATACTTGATCAAATTTAAAGACTGAGCCTCTGTTTCTCTCAATTTTGACTGAGTATTGGCAGCCACTAGCGTAGATTTGATATTAAACCCATAAAAATATTTATCTTTCCAATTCAATAAGGTAGTCTCTCTCGATGCCTGTGATTGATCAACAACCTTTTGCGAAGATGCGTCCTCTGTTTGTTCTCAGGTGCATATATGCTCTAGACCATAAGGGCTTGACTAAGCACTCCATTGGGGCATATATTTTGATTGTGTGGCTAAGAGAAAGGGTAACACCATTCATAATCATGGACCAAGTTGTTTTACATAGGGACAAGGGCTCTAGAGGAACTAGTAACAAGGGGAGCCTTAACATTCAAGGGTTTAAGAATGAAAACTTGGTTTTGAGATTGGTTATTATTCTGAAATGACTACCTATTGGATTGATACTGCTAATTATGGGGTGGATAATGACGGAATATTGGGACCATTTCCTCTCAAGAGATACCAATTTGTTTCCAAAAATTTGAAGCAATGATTTGACATCATGAAGATCATTTGATGGGGAAGATGTAGATGGAGTTGGCTGATTGGGCACAGGAGGAAGAGGAGTGATAGTTGGTTGATTAGTGGGAAACTCGGGATACAAAGGAATTGGTGGTCTTGGGGCTATTTTACCAACTTGGATCAAACAATTTTTAGCTCTTATGGCAATATCGTAGGATTCGGGTAATGTTTCTCCACCCATCGACTGAATCATGACCACAATATCACTGTTCAAAGCCCTTAAGTAGTAAAAAAATGTGTTAGTTAGGGAAGGCTTTATCGATACTAGATCTTGTTCTAAGTTTTATGGAATCGAAATTGTAATCTCCCATGAACTCTTGAGGAGATCTCTTTATGGTGGTTAACTATTCCATAAGTGACAAGTAATCACTCTTATCCTCGAACAATTTTCAAAGCTTCTCTCCTAACTCATCTCAATTACATACAATGCTAGCCTCTAACCCACAAAACCATTGAAGTGATTTTCCCTTAAAGGAAATAGCAAGAATCCAGACTGCAACATTTTCCTCAGTGACATTATGAATTGCACAGATGCTAGACACATCCTGAATGTGTTCTATGAGAGTGATACTTATTTCCCTTGTGTAAAAGGTAAACTCTTGAGCACAACTATGGATATAGCATCACGTTGAGCTAGTGCAAGAGGATTTCTGCCATTAAAAGCATGGAAAACTTGAGCTCGTATTGTTTCCATAGTGGGAAGTGATTGATTTTCTCTTGGTAAAGGGAGCCTTCCAAAAGGAGGTGTAGAATGACCTCTACAAGATGACGATGAAGCTTCACCTTTTCTTCTTCTCGGAGGAGACAAATACAATTCAATATACCATTGACTTCCTTTCTTTGAAGAAGCTCTTGTATGAATTCTTCGCATAAGGTAACACATTGAATCTCAAAATCCAGAGATGTGGAGTCGCTAGGTACCCTAATTTATGTAAATTTTAAGAGGAGTACCAACTCTTAGTGGTCCCACCGGGTGCCAAAAAAATTGTTGTCACTTGGATCATGCACCCATTGAATCTTTAAGTGATTCATTGCAATATGGGAACATACCCAAGGTGTGGGATCTTGGTGCCTTGGGATGAACCTCCGGAGAATGCTAAATTCCTTTTAAACTTGGTGCATTTTATTTAAGATCAAGATGTAGGGCTACAATACTTGAAATAAAACTAATCTAATTGCTCTTGGAAAAAGGGGTAAGAGAATTATTTATATGTATAAAAGTGGTGATGCACCAAAGGATTATGGAACAAAAAATATACTTCATATACACATAGTAATATTGCAGAACAATATATCACATGCACATCTCCTGATAATCTTTCTTAATCACTATGCCAAATGAGTACAAAACTTGAGTAACAGAAGGGATTCAATAATTTCCACAACTAAAACTAAAAATTGCACATGAAAAGTTACATATTAATTGAAAAATATAATTAATATAATGACAATATAATCCACACATACAAGGAATTAAATCATTCACAAGTATTAACCGAATTATTAAAGTGCACAATACATCAAATATTCAAAGGAAAAATATTGTTTTGAATATAACAAAGGCTTAAAGCTTGTTTAAAGACTCCTATAGAATTATAGATCCCTTCACAATGAGATCTAATTTTTTAAAAACATAATGCATCCTCCCATATTGTTGTCATGCAAATGTGTAACAAGGAAATTGACAATTTCCAAGCATGACAACTATACCCATGTGTTAATTTTTTCAAGTTTTACCCTTCCAAGGCACCCCAGGTATGCCCAGTCAGTTCGAGTGACATCCCAATTTATGTTATCTCATCCCCTTAGGTGATTTAGGAAATTCCAATCATTCCCCCTAGGTGATTTTAGAATTTCTTTGAAAATGCAAACTTCGGGCGGTTGTGGGAAGGGCTATCACTAGCCTTCCTAGGACTGGAGAAACCCCATGGAACAGAAAACATAAGCTAAATCATACACAGAGGTGAATCAAAGGCATAGGAACATCATGGAATTTATTTAGGAATATTTAGGAAGGATCGAGAGAAGTTGGGACAATTTCACTCAAATCAAGGTTCACAGGCCTAGGCAATGCACATGCCAAAACAACTGTACTGAGCTTTTGAAGGTGATTTCAGGAGCTCCAGATGGAGTTAGGAGAAAAAAACATCTTTAGAAAGGGAATTAAAATCCCTAAAGTATGGTGAAATTATATTTTTACAACACTTTGGCGCAATGGGTTTGCAAGCAGTTTTATCATACATAGGTGGAGTACCAAATAAAAAATATGATTTATCATGGATAAAATGGAGGATTAAATACCTGATACCCAAACCATTTGATTCAAAATTCCATTTCCAATCAATATCATATAAAATTTCATCGAAAAAGTCCATCGGGAGCTCACGTTATCGTTGTTTCAAGTTGCCCTCTTGGAGCGAGTTCGGGAGTTAGTCAAATTTTGGAAGGACACATGTCAGCTCCAGGAGCCTGGCAAGATTTTGTGTCCCTCACATCCCTCAAGGTCAGGGACATCAAGGTTGGAAAAATTCACCCATCCCCTAAGGATACTTCTAGTCACCCATGTGACCAGCTTCTAACCCCTCAATGCTTTAAAGTTACTTTTTGGCTTTAATCCCCTGTTGTCGGATCTCCGCCACATGTCAAGCTGAGGTGCATTGTGAAAATTGATGTCCCTCACATAAATTTGAGGTGAGGTACATAAGGGACATGAAAATTTTCCCAACTCAAACTCAAAATTTTGAAAATATTTCTAATTATTTATCGCTTCTTGTTGCTTCTCACTGCCAGAAGAAAAGTTATAAAGAACACCTCAATCCACCATTATTGCTCCAAACTAGCTCCACCATGGAAAAAAACCTTCCACTCCATGAATATTCATAGGTTTCAAATAATATATTGATCGAAAGAGCCAAAGGAATGAAGAACAAAAGAGAAGAGTGAAGGAATTCTTCAGAAACCTCCATTGCCATGAGACGAAGATTTGAACATATCTTGCAAGCCAATGCATGAAACGAAGAACCATTTATTGCTGAGTTCTTCACTCTTGAAGGCCATTAAAAACTCACCTTCAAACCTCCCATTCATAGCAAGGAATTCTCACAGTGAATAAATTTCACTTTCGGCTCCACGAAGAACAAAGTTCAATTTCCCATCAAACCGACAACCGGATCGAAGAGAAATTTCACCAATGAGACAAGAAGAAAAAACCTATCGCAATGGAGTTGATTTCATCACAAACATAGAAAAAAATTAGACCTATAAATTTCAAGCTCCATTAATGGCCACCATGACACAATGTAGTGGAAAAAATCAGCGAGCTACCTCTCCACTTCTCAGGGTTCCAGTGGGTGAAATCGCAAAAATTGGAGGGAATGATCGTTGAAAAATATAGTTTCGCGTGAACTAGTTTTTGCACCATGAAGTCCCTATTTTTAGGGATATGGAGGAATGAGTTTTCATTAGATTTCTACCCTATCACATGAAGAACAATTGTGAAAAAGGCAGCGAGCTACCTCTTCACTTCTCAAGGTTCCAGTGGGCGAAATCGTGCGAAAATTAGAGGGAATGATCATTGAAAAATCTAGTTTCGCGTAAACTAGTTTTCGTGCCATGAAGTCCCTATTTTTAGGGATATGGAGGGCTGTGTTTTTTTTTCAGTATTCTTCCCCACCAATGAAAATATCATTTTCCCACTTGTTCAGATGAAGGAATTACTCAAAATGTGGAGTGTGGAACCCTGAATAAAACCTAGAGTTTCAAGACCTGTTTTGTTTCAATTTGACATCCGTGGTGCACTTAATAAAAATAACATGTGTTCCTACATAGGGGTTTGTTACTTTGGATAAGCCACCATTTGAAGAGGATATGAAGAAGGTGATGAACATAGAGGGAGTATCACAGAAAAGTCATCAAAAGGCCATCTCGACTCACAATTGACACTTACTAAAAATAGTAAGTGGTTCCACAAGCCCCTGCTATAAATATCTAGTTGGTCCAAAAGGTGAGAGGAACACAATAAGAATAAATAATTCAAGCTACCATATCCGGTTGAGGTTGGGAAAAGCTAACTACAACACTTACTAAAAATAGTAAGTTGCCCCATGTGTACTTACTAAAAATAGCAGGTTGTTCTCAAAGGGCAAGTTTGGCACAACGAGACATTGAGGGATAATCATTCAAGTTGATATCACCATTTGGGGTCTAGAAAGGAAAACTATGACACTTACTAAAGATAGTAATTTTTCCCTTCCAAATATAGTAAGTGTCAAGGAAACATGAATTTCAAGTGCACAGTTGGTCTAGGTTCTCAGGTGTAATCAATCATGAAGAGATGGCAGTTTTTCGTGGTTTGGAACAATCATCTCATATTACAAATTAGGGCATCACAAGGCACATCATGTGAATTCATCTTCGTCACTTAAAGAGCCGAGTGATTCAAAGAGAGTTGATCAAAACGATTTCAATGAGTCAAGGATTTCATCAACCAAGTTTCAAGGAGGGTCATCGTGGGCATTGTATGTGTTCATCTCGAGCTTGCGGTAAACCTCATAATAGTGTTTCTGAACACTCATTCTATGGTCTAGGAGTTTATGGTCATCACTAGATTGGGAAAATGATTCAAATTTATTCAAGGGAGTAATCTTCATCAATGTATAATATCACCAGTGGCAGAAATCTTCGCTCAAAGTTCATGATTGCATCAAGCATTCAAAAAATTCATCATGAGGAGTGTTTTCCCTTCATTCCTTCCTTCTTCCTCTCTTTCCCTCTCTTCTTTCTCTCTCCATTATAATTCTTCATTATGCATCATTATTGTATTTTGTCCTATTCACTTAAGTGACCTATTTTAAATTTGTAAAAATTATTTTCTCAAAATTATAAGGGAAATACTTAATTCATGGAAAACAAAAGGTCACGAGTGGAATATGGAAATGAAGAGTCATGTGAGGGAGGTGAAAGGAAAATTTAGATTGCTATAAATTGGGATGGCCTCTCCATTCCAAGGGATTCCAAATTTTGGAAGAACTCTTACTATGTAACATTGTGATAGCTTGGTTGAAGCTTTGTATTCATCACTACACATGGAATAAAAGCTACACTTCTTCTATTTCCCTTTCTTATTTTCCTCTATTTCTCTCTTTCATGAACTTTGCAAGCATAGTTGATCATGTATGGAATTGGAGAGGAACTTTGGTGTCCTCGATAGATGAATTTAAAAACTTGGTGTCTTAATTCATTGGTTCTAGCTTCCTTGTGTTTTCCTCTATATTGAAGGTTGAACTACTCTACTGGGTGTGAGCTCTACAATATACTCATGGAAGTAATATTCCTTGCATAATTTCCCCCTCTTTACCTTTATCACTATAATTTCCTCCCTTGTACCCCGTACAAGCACTTTACCACAGGTTCAGTGGAGTGTCCCTGTGTGATCCCCAACCAATTTGGCCACCCACATCATTTAGATAGGATAAGGATTAGTTTACTTTAAATAATGGGAGTTGTATCATTCAATGCAGAGGGTGTAGCCCCGTGAATGTTGGTGGAGATGCCTGATTTGTCTACCCGAAAATTTTCTCACCAACACATATATAGACTAAGAGGATTGAGAAATTATAGCTTTACCCCTTAACTAATTCCTACTAAAAATAGAATGCATTTATATTTAGGGAATAACCTCCCATGAAAATAGAAAAAATAGTTGCACATGTTTGACCAAGTGAACCCTGCAACTTCCAATAGTTTCGAAGATTAGAGACTGTTCAACAATGGTTGTCATGCCTAGCTAGGACTGGAAACACTTCCTTTCTTTTCTAGTTCCTCTTTCTTCTCTTCTTCCTCAGCTAACTTGTGCCTGAAATCGATAAATCACTTGATAATCCCTTGGACTTCTTCATCCTCATGTCCACATGTGTAGTGGCTCAGAATTTTTGCTGACTCAGTTTCCCTTGTTACTTTAGCTAGAAATATTTTAGTCTCATTTATCACCTTCTTGAGCTGACTCATGAAGTTTTGGTAAGATACCAACCTGTAAATAGAGTCAAGACTAAAATACTTCACTACATCATCATCCTGATTTATCAAACTCTTAAAATGAGAAATAATCTGATCAATTGGAAGAACAACAACATTTTTTCTAGGAATTTGCAATTTATATTGTTGAATTATTCCATAATGTCATTCAAACCATCCATTGCTTCAACTCGTTTCTCTTCCAATTTTGACATGATCTCCTGCAATATTTGAACTCTAAATTCCATTTCTTCCTTAAATTCAAAAGGTTTTGAAACATCATCTATAACATCCTCCTTTAGAAGTAGATCAAAGTTGACACTTCAAATTTCCTTCCACATTTCAAGAGCAAGTTCTAAGTTATCACTCTCCTCAGTAAGGAGTTCATTCATCTTCAAGATGACATATTTTTCATCATACAATTCACTATATAAATCAACAACAACTTTATCTACCTCTTGAATTAGGTTTTCCATCCAACCCCCTACTTCTCTTCCCTTTTGTCCAATCTTTTCTACCATAGAGAAAGATGGATCATCAAATCTCAGAGGAATAACAAGTGCGGTAGTCTAGACAGGTTGTGTGATCTTAGTTAAAAGGGCAGTTAGTTGTTAAACTTTTCCCTTAAGCTCATCTTTGGTTGCTTTATCTTTATCATATTTCTCTAGAAAATTACCCAGGGCCACCTGAACATATTGCTTCACACCTTTATGGGTGGATTTTTTAAGAGAAAACCTAGAAACCTGATAATCTATTGTTGTAATAGTCTCCTTAGTTTTCCCCGAAACTGGAGTGGCTATCTCAACAAATCGTTATCTTTTTGATCAACCGATAGGTTAGAAACAACCCTCGGTCACTTAGATAGTCTTATGGGGGTTAGATCTAAAATACTTAAATTGACAACATCAACAATAAGGGATTTCTTCTTCTATTTTTGTGTTTACCTATGCAACCACACAAGAATATAAGAAGAAGACTCGGAAGACAACATAGGAATTTTTACAGTAGTACTTGGTGTAGTTGATATGAATAGGGCACTAGGTCGAGTCACTGAAAGTGGCAATGATGTGGTGACAATGGAGGGTGGAGTGGAAAGGATGGCCTCAGGTGTGGGTGAAATAAAAGTGGAAACAAGAAGATATTGTTTGGGAAGAGGAGTTCCGAAAGGAGATCCTAACCTCAAAATATCTCCAGTTGAAAGAGTTGGAAGGGAAGAGAAAACATGAGCCATAGAGGGACATGTGGTGAGAGATGTAGGAGAAGTGGGAATAGAGGAAATAGAAGACATGGTCAAGGGAAGAGTGAGAGGTGGAGGGGAAAGAGGAACCGAGGATGGTGAAGATGGAAAAGATGAGGAGAGGGATGATTGTGACACTTGAGGGATTTGAGGGGAAAAACTGAGTTCAATGACCTCAGTTGATTGCACTTTGGGAGATGTATCTCCCTTTGTAGAAACTCCAGAAGAGGATCCTGAACCTCCAACAATGAAAGAAATCTTACGAGGCCTTGCGATAGGTTTAGGATTTGACCTCTTCCCTTTTGATGGAGTGATATGACCCACCATTGACTTTTCTTGTATAAACTATGTGGCAAGCTGCTTTAATGCTTTGGGCATAATTCCCAAAGTTATCAACCATTGGCAGGTCTATTTAGAATGGGACCAACCCTTTCCTTTGTGTTGCTACATTCCTCAACTGACCAATCAATCCAAGGAAAAGGTTGATTCATGACATTATTTTGATCGTAAGAAGGATATAAAACTTGGTTGTCATCCTATAGGCCCTCGGGGATGACCATAATTCCATATTGTGTGACCTCTTGAAGGGTTAACCTTTCAAATTCTCTTTCTCTTAGTACATTCTCATCTTGGAAGTGGATCCAAATGTCCTCCAATTGAGGTATGTGAATACTAGTTGATCCTGTCTTCCCGAAGTTTTCCCAGTAGTCAAAATTACTGCATGGGTGGAATGTTTTTAGATTCATCTATGACATATCCCCCTGATATTTTTATCTTTGTATGTAGAAGCGCACGTGTATCTACCTATAGTTATGGGAAATTGGTCTCCTAATTTATGTCGATCATATTGGATCTTGTGATAACTCAACAACTGACGACCCAATTCCATTCGAACCCACTTGTCCATTGGGCATCTTGGCAACTTATTAGGAGCACCTACAAATCTAGGCACTCTAATGTATGTGAACGTAGGGAGCTATAAATAGATACCTACCCACTCAAATAAGGTCATTATTTCTCTTAATTGTGGAAATGTAAAGTTACATCCACTCTTGGAACTCCTTAGAAGAAGGGAGACCCATAACCCTACTCAACAGTGTAATATTATCATTCACTTCTTCAATGAAATCAGACAGGGAATTGTCTTGGGGAATCTAGATAGTGAACTCTTAGTTTTAGCCAAATAGCTTTTGTTGACGACCCTTGTGCAAGTATCATTCTCTACAGTCCAATGCTCTAGAGAAGACTCTGAGGAGATAGTGGCATATTCTTCGACATCAGGGAGTTTCAATAGATCTTCAAAGAAATCACTATCCATCCTAATCACCACTATGCCATCTTCATCTTTTATGGTATGTGAGTTTTTGTCAAAGTGAGATGCTATGAAAAATCATGAATTTAGGACATTACACGGATTTGGTAAATGTGGCAGTAAGGGAAAGCCCAATGTCAAAAATGGATTGCATCTATGGTTTCTTATTCAAATCCTTGACTCTTCCCCATAATTTGGGCATGTCAATATGTCCCAAATATGTATTCCAAATATTATCTACATCGGATGAAATGCTTGTAGGGGGCGCTACTCCTTGATAGCTAAATTTCATCTTGTCCTTCCCTTTGATGAAGAACCAAACATTTTCCCTGTTGAAAAATAAAAAATCAGAATTCGGGGTGGAAGTGAATGCTTGTAGAACACCCTATAAACTCAACCTAGACTTCTGAAATTCCAAAGCTCGAAGTTCTGAAATCGTAACTTAAACCTTGATGAACAGATCTAAGACCCTGAAAAGCACACCTCAGAAAATCCAAAATGCCAAAAATACAAAGTTCTAAACACTGAAACATGAAGTGCCGAAGTATCAAACTTCTGAAACTTTGAACCTCTGAACTTCCAAACTACTGAAGTACTGAACTTCAAACTCTGAACCTCTGAACTTCTAAACCTCCTAAATTCTTGACTTATGAACTTGCAATATAATTGTCAATTTTTTTACTTTTGAAAGGTGTAAATCACTTCTTGTAAGGCAACCTGTGGTTTTTGAAAGGAATTTTTCTTCTTGAAGTAATTTTTCTTTTTTTTCGTGCAAGGCTTCAAAATCTCGGCTTAAAAAAACATGAATGCCAAGGAAGAGAAATCCATTTAGAAATATTTGAAGATGAAACCACAAAGAAAAATGAGATGGAACAAATAATTTTTCCTTATAAGATAGACCAAAATAAAATAAAAACCCCTATAAAAACCCTAACAAAAAGTAAAAAAGGAAAACAAAACTTGCAAACTTTCCTTAAATAGATGAGAAAATATGAAAAAATGCTTCAAATATGCCTAGGGGTATGATCGGGTTTTAGAGATATGTCATCAATGTCAGAGTACTTACTTTGTCTAGTAAAAATGATAAGTAAAATTCATCCTTTTATAGCAAAGTAAAAATTAATTACCTTCAATCCGGCACGTGTGGGTGGTTGGGAATTTATTTCCGTCGGGGATTAGATTTCGAGGTTGGAGTGTAGACTGCATGCAGGCTGCACTTTGGACTCTGAAGTCCAACATGTGGTGGAAGGATCGGGTTTTTAGAATTTGGAAGTCGGGGTGCAGAATGCATGCATTCTACACTTTGGACTCGAATTTCTGAATTGATAATGTGGAATCGGACTTCAGATTTTAGAAGGTACAATACATGCGAAACATACTCACAATTCCAAATTCTGTTTCCAAGTCTAATTGGGGTTGGTTTTGGGTTTCAGAACTCAACGTGCATTTTGCATGTAAAATGCATGTTGACTTCCATAGACTGAAATATGATTTGAATGACACTGAAGTAACTTTTTAAAAAAACATTTGTAAAAAATTGAATAATGGTTAAGGTAGAAAATTTGCAAGAAAATTTTTAAAAATCCTCTTGGCAAAGTGAACTTGTAAAGTTAACATTTTTGGTGACCTCTCAGGGATGATTACCTCTTAAGCATTATTCCAGTGGCCTTAAGCAATCCATTGGGAAAGAGAGTCCTAGACCTTGAAAATATTCATAACAAAACACAATAGGAAAACAAATCCAAGAAAAACAAACAAAAACAAACAAAGAAAACTAAACATTATGCAAAGCAATTGGAGGAAATAAACCTAGACTAATATTGTACAAGTTGGAACCTTCTCAAAAACAAGTTTTGAGATGTATCCCATTCATCGGGATAGGCAGTGCTTCTCCATTGAGTTTGGATAGGAAAAATGAATTTTCCTCTTTATAGCTTGTAATGATGTATGGTCCACTCCATAGGGTGTTAACTTTTGCATGCATTCCTTGCTTGGCTCTGTCAACATCACATTTGAGAACCAAATATCCTTCTTGAAAGTTCTTATGAGAATATTTCTTGTCAAAAGTCTTCTTCGTTTGAGCCTTGCTGCTCCAAAGTCTTCATAGCTTTCCTCCTAACTTCTTCCAATTTCACTAATTTAGTAAATCTTACTGTTATAGGATCACTTTTCATAACCTCCAACTGATGTGCTAACTCCAAGGAGGGAAATTCCAGAGACAAAGGGAGTTTTGTTTCCATACCATATAAAATCACGAAAGGGGAATTTCCTACAACCATATTTGGCGTGATCTAATATGCCCACAAGGCAGTCTTAAGTTAGGCATTCCAAGTTTGTTTGTTATTATCCATTGTCCATTTTATGATCCATATGAGATTCTTATTCCTAGACTCATCCAAACCATTTCCTTGCGGATAATAGTTAGACAAAGTATTAAGATACACCCCATTTTTAACAGCCCACTCACTGAGTTTTAAACCTAAGAAGGCCATGGCATTATCCAAAATGACTTAGATGATTCACGTTATCCCTGGAACTGATATGGACTAGAAAATTGATGAACATGATGTGAAGACTCTCACAAATGAGCAAAAAAATTCTATAATTGTCATATGAGCCTAGAATAGGGCGTTTGGATTGGGTTAAGGGTGCCTAAGCACTAGAGTCTGCTTCTAGGTGCCTGTGATTGTGAAAGGTCTCGAAACTTGATTTTTTCTGGTGTTGCAAGATGTTCACTAATAGTCATTGTTGGTTGTTTGTATGTCGTACTATGATTTCAGAATTCACCTATAACCTGCAAAGAGATGTTGACCTATAAAACCCAAAAACTACATCAAATTCAAAAAAGAAAAGGTAGAATGTGGGAGTCAAACCGACCCCCGACTGGGTCACCCAAAAGATTAAACTTACGACCAAGCACCGCACTACTATAGACACTTATTTTCGGTATAGTGCCCCCGACATCTTATATTCACGCAATTTCCATCCCCGCTTCTCTTTATCTTAAATTAAATAAAATCCTATCTATTTGTTCATATTATTTGATTGATTATCAATGGGCTCCATATGGACCCATTTGATAATTCAATTTTTGGAATCATCCCCCATCTCTCACAAATTATTTAATTCAAAATGCACCCATCCGACACCTTCTTTTTAAAATGAAATATTTATCTCACCCTCCCATTCAAATCATGTCCCCCACTTTGCCTAATAAGTCAAATTATGGGACCCACATGATCACATCACATCCCTAACTCAGGTTACTTTACTACACCCTGGGTATCATCTAACCTGCAGTTAGTCTCATATCTAAGCTATAAATATGGGTTTTCCCCATGTTTCAAGGAGGAGGAGACATTTTCAAAACCTAGATGGAAGACTTAGAAAAGGAGGATATATTTTTAGACAAAAGAAGAAGAAAGCTCTGATAGTGTCTCTTATCTTGCCATCTTGATGCCCGGTTCATTTCCATAGCAGGACATGAGCTAAGTACTCTTGTTAT
Source organism: Taxus wallichiana var. yunnanensis (assembly GCA_018340775.1). NCBI lineage: Eukaryota > Viridiplantae > Streptophyta > Pinopsida > Cupressales > Taxaceae > Taxus > Taxus wallichiana. The sequence continues at coordinate 9,786,379 of CM031237.1, forward strand.
TCCATTTTCTTGTCATTTTTACTGTTGTTCATGATATAATTATCTTTTCTGACATGGGGTTTACATCCTCCAAGGGAGTTGAAATCCTCTTGGAACTGGAACCGTCTGGGTAACCCCAGCATATTGTGTTCTAATCTTATCTAGTTTAGTTTTGTAGATCTAACTTATTTGTGCCCGTATCATCCATCTCCATCTCCAAGGTACTAAGCCCTTGTATACACGACGTTGTCTCGTGTTTCTTGATTACTCATACACTCACCTGGATAGGAAGCTGGAAACGTAGATCAACATTTGGCACGCCCGGTGGGACCAGATCCAAGATCTGGTCATATTTGTTTGTTTTGTCCTTTTATTCACCTCGTGCAGGTTTGGTTTTATCCTTGTCCATAGCAGAGATTTGTGTCGTCTTTGAGGTAATTATTCTTCTAGTGTTTTACCGGCCTGGTACTAAGTTTCACCACATGGGAAATAAATCCAGAAAATAATTTCTAACTTTTCGTTTGCGGTCTTAATTGTACCATAGATATAGATCTCATTTTTCACAATTATAAGAATATATAATCTTTGTAATAATCCATATTCATTTGATTAAAAAAATCATCCTAGTTTTGTTCTTATTTTATGTGTACTATAGAATTCATTTTTATATATATTTAATTAAATAAATGATTAAAAATTAAAATAAAATAAAAATTAAAAAAAAAAATTCCTAACTATCCTAAACTACCCATCGCCCTAACCAAGCTCCCATCTCCCACTCGGCCACCCTCTCCTTTCCTTCCCCGTAGACCACACTGCTCCACTCGGCCGCGTCCTTTCTTCCCATCTCCACCACACCTCCTCCACTCTCATTCCACAAATTCACCACCATCCCTCTCCACTCCACCTTCAAGTCTCTACCTCCCACACGTGAGACCACGTCACCTCCCTATCCTCTCCTTCCTTCCCATCTCCCTACCTCGGTTGCATCCTCCCAACTGCCATTCCTCCCTACCATTCCCTCGCTTCAATTCCTCACCGCCACCCACATCTCCCCTCTCCCATCTCCTCTTCCTCACAACTCCCAAATCTCCCCATCTCCAACATCTCCCTTCTCCTCTTCCCCGTCTCCTTTTTCTCCTCCCGAGCTCCATCCACACCTACCCCATCTCCCTTCCCTACTCCGAACTCCTCTCCACTCCCCATCTCCATCGTTGTCCCTTATACCCACTACTACCCAATCTTCTTCCACACTACCTCTTTTCCACCCATCTCCCACTCGGCCACCATTTCCTTTCCTTCCCACGTTGACTCCTCTCTCTCCCCATGCAGACCCCATTAACTTTTCTTCCATCTCCTCTCCCTTCTCTTCACCCAACTCAACCGCTTCCCCAACTTGCCTTCCATCCTACATCCTATACTCTTTGCCTTATGTTATCTTCTCCACGTTCCGCTCTTCACTTCTCTTAGACTCCCCTCACCAAGCTCCTTCCCTACCATGCTAAGCCATCATCCCCACATGCTTTCATCCCACACATCCTACACAATTCTTCTAAATAATTCATCCTCCTGTTTCTAATTTAGCTTCTACTTCACGCATGAAGCTTTTTGATAGTGATTGTCCCTATCCAGATAGTGATGTTCGTGTTCATCCAACTATCTACAAATCAGCTTCAAACCCACGCTGGCTTTGTGATAATGACTGTTAAGTCATTTTTTTTACAGAGTGATTGTCTTGTAAATTTTGTTTTAGAATATACATCTTCACGTTTTTCAACAATACTTGCAGGTAGTCTTTTGTGCGTAATAATTGCAGTCTCTTTATAAAAAAATAGTGCTCATGCCAATTATATATTTCCCATTCATTGTTTTGTGGTTTTCCTTATGTCATCAAGCCACGTTAACCAGCTCAAGTTTAAATTCACACAAGCTTTGTGTTAATGACTATATAGTCTTATTATAATAATTAGCTTCCAATCCTTTTTACAATCCATCACGTATACAAAACACCATAGTTAATTGCATATTTCCCGTTTAATTTTTATTATTATTATTATTTTATTTTTTTTTTGTGATTCGCTTCATGTCATCATCCATATGAAAAGCCATGTCCATGTGCAGTAGGACCAACTCTGGCGTACCTAAAAGTGAATAAAATTGTTGTCAATAGAAAAGTTTGATAAGATATTGCTCCTAATTGCTTTTTCCCGTCCCATCATTTTATGACGTCTTATCATTTTAATATTTTATCAGTCGACTATCATAGAGCATAAGAAGTTAATAAATTACTTAGATTATAGATATTCCATGTTACATATTTATGTCATAATTTGGAAGTTATTTAGTCATTATTTCATCATCTATTTAGTTATTCTATTGTTTATTTCATTTTTTTCATCGTTTTTTATTTAGTTTACATTCAATTAGTTTCGATTGTTTGTTTATTCTAATTAACATACAAACGACAAATTTTTTTAGATTAATATCCTACACCGAGGATTTTCTTTTGCATATAAATATTAGAATGTTTTGTTTTATTATCCTTTTTTATGTCTTTTTAACTCATATCCACTAATGGTTATATTTGTTTTGCAGGAAAAAGTCTAAATTACACTGTCAAAGACCAATGTTCAAATCAAACACACCGCAAAAAAAAAAACATTTACCGACCTCCTGCAGTCAAATGGTGTAATTTCAGGTCATAAACGGTGCCATTTTAGGGTACCTGGGCATTTCTGGTCATTAACCGACGCTTCTAAATACATCACTATCAAACGCACTTAAATAACCAGGATAAGTGATTCTCTAGGTATTTCTCATTTTTCTCTATTTTCTCTTTTCTACATCAAACTTTCCCTTTCCTAAGTGTTTGTATGCATCGAACATCACATTTCATTTTGGTCTAAAACGAACCTTCTGCATCCTTCCTAATCACATAGCTTAAGTAAAAGAATTTAAATCTCTGCATTTCACTTATCACACACTGCCTTAGACTACACAAACATAATTAACACATCCAAACATTCCTCTCACCTGGTTAACTATTTGGGACTTAAACACCCAACAGAAACCGTCTCAGACATCTCCCAAATCCATAACTACCTGAAACCAGCTTTAGACTCCTTTAGGTACCTTTATTGCTATTTTTCTTTTCTGTTCACATCCTCTAAATTAATCATGATGCTAAAAATTATGCTTGATTTGTTTGTCAACAACATACATAAACAAATGTTTCTTTACTTCACACCTATTGTCACTCTCTCCCAAATCGAGACAAACAAACAATCTACTCTATCCAATGATGTTACTTCCTCTGACAATCTTACTCAACAAGATTCTAAACTCAAAACCACATCGTCGGTCAACCAACCTCTAGTCTCCATGGTCTCACCTCATGAGAACCATGTCATAAAAATTCTCCCCACCTTGACACCAACCCTCATATCCCTCGTCAAAGTTAATCTTCCTAAACAATCGCACCACCATCTCTTCTAATTTTCTAAATACACTCAAATATCCTCCTAACCCCATGTATGACTTCTTACTCCAAAAATCCCCTACAATCTCTCAATCCTCCCAATCTCCTCAATTGGTGGATCGCATTCCACCCACATCCCTTTTTGTCAATTCTATTTCATCTGCCACTAGTATGCCCATCAAACAATCTCAACCTTTGAATACCTACATTCCTACCCATCCTATGCTCCAACAGTCTCAACCCCTTAACACTCATATCCCTACTTATCATCTACCATAACAACCTACCTAGCTTCAATGAACACACCATATTCCTATTATTCAAATTCAACCTATCACAATCCCAACCCATGACACATGTTCATCCTTACCAAACAATCCCTAAACACCTACATATCCACAAATTAATCAATTGTCTTATCAAACCATTCCGCAAACATCCTATCCACAAACTTATCAACCACCTTATCAGATGCTTCACCAAACACCCACACACCCACAAACACATTATTCGCCTTATCAAACTACTTTTCAAACCACACAGCTGATCCAATCCCAATCTTACAACACCTCGAGTGATTCAATTCACGCCTTAATGAATCTATTAGCCGAACTTAGAGACTCTTATTGTACCACCCAAGAACACCTTATCCTATGAAAAAATTTGTAATGAACCCATTCATCATCTGTTAGTTCCAATCAAACCCTATCCCCCTCATTGGAAACTTCCTACATTTAATAAGTTCAACAATAAAGAAGATCCCCAACAACATCTCCTCACATTTAAACACGCATGTTGTCTTATTGTGCATGATCATGATCTACTTCTTCGCACTTTCCCCATGTCTTTGTCTAGTCCCGCATTGGATTGGTACCACAATATCCCACGACATTCCTTATTCTCTTTCACTCAACTTGCATAGTTGTTCTTAGAACACTTTTCTATCAATATCGCATGCAAGACCACTATCGTTGATCTATATACCATTCGACAATATGAAAATGATCCATCGCCGACTTCATCGCATGATGGCATGATGTTATAAACCAACTATCCTTCACTATCCCACAAACCGAACTCATCGAATTATTCTCGTGTTCGTGTGCCAAACATATATCATCCACTTTGCAGATCCAATCATTTCGAACCTTTGATGAAGCTTTCACAATGGCTCACAAGCTTAAAACCCATGCCATTGAGTAGGGTCATCTTAAACTAAGTTCAATTAAATCAAAATTTGAATCCACCAAACCATTCACACATAATGGCGAGTTCAAGACTGCGGCCAACACTGTGGTCATTGAACCCTCATCCCCATCTACACCAAGCACATGGTCTCAACAACAATCTCCTCAATCAACAACCAACTACACTCCCTTAGGAGAATCATACAATTCTATATTTGATAAGTTGATAAGCGTAAACTCTATCCAACTGCCTCCCATACCCATAGAAAACTCACAAGCCAAGCCTATTTGGTATCACGAGGCCCACTTTTGTAAATATCATCGAGTCAAAGGTCATGACATTGAGAGATGTTGTTCCTTCAAATATTATGTCCAACAACTTGTAAATCAAGGGGATATCCAAATTGATACCTCCACTGCACAAACTAATCAACCACCAATGAATCACGTCACCCCTTTACATGTTAACTATCAAACATTTGTATGGTTGACACTGTCAATCAAGATCCCATCTTGTCACCAACTCCGCATGTTCCCACAGTAGACATTATTCCCACCTCTTATTCAGAACCTGTAACACCTACATCAACTTTTACTACTTGTGTTGGACCTACACCTTCTCCTATCCTTGCCACATCCACATAAAATTCAACTATATCATCCATTTTCATTTCTTTGAACACACCCCAATACACCACATTAGATTCATCTTCAGAACTTATTTCAGCCCCACGCGTATCCACACATATCCCTACGTCTCTCACACCTATTCATTCACCAACATCTTCATCAAATGCACATGTTACTACACCTACATTACTCACAACCATCCCAACTAAACTTAGTTCTACTACGTGCACCCTTGCAACCCCATCTTCAACATCAATCCCTTTAGCAAACATATCATTCTTACCCCTCGAAACATTTATGAAACAACCATTCTGTTCTACTTCTACATCTGAAAATGCTCCTGCATTTATTGCATTACCCATACCTATAAGATCTACTCCATCGGTTATCACATCACTCACGTCTCCACAGATTCCAAAAATACTTACATCTTTATCTATCCTAGCTACCCCTATACCTATCATATCAAAAAATCCACCTAGCTCTACCTTGACAACCTTGCCCATGGCCACATCACCCATTATACCCAATACTCTTTACCCAATCCTCCTATCACATCAACCAAATCCTCTTGATCTACAACCCTACCAAATATACCCCTTGAATCACCTATTGAACCAACACATCCACCTCGATCAAATAAAGATGTTTTATCTTCTCCCTCTAAAAATCATCTCTTTTCATGCCCAAATTGACACAATCCATGTCTCATATAGATATTATTAATCGAATCATACAAACACCTATATCTTCATCAACATCTTCATCTTGTTTTAGAATAGTTTCTCCATTAATAACCACACCACCACTATCAGATCCTCCGGTTGAGATTATTGTCATCCATGTTAAAGGTAAATCTTCTCGGTTGAAGTCTAAGGCTCTGGAAAACATCCCCGATAGTCCCCTGCACATCCATGGAAACATTCAAGTTTTCCCTCTTATCAACAATCTAATGACACAACATCCATGTCAGGATCAGTCTTCCCATCTACGACATCTTACAATAATCAATCCACATCCAAACAATATCATCCTCCAACAAAATTTGATTTGTCCTCCAAAAAATGAAATTCACACATCCAATCTACATCTACATCTTCTCCTAACTCCAATCTGAGACATCTTATCAAAACCCATAAAAGTTACCTTCCCCATGACACTTCAATGGGGTCATACGTAAATATCTTTCGACATTTAACTCAAATATCTACCATCAAACTTCCTCCTATTAAAGCCTTCAATCCATATGGTCCCAAGCCATCATGGTTCAATCCTAATTGTAGTTGTGCCTATCATCATACCCCAGGTCATGACATCGAACATTGTAAGGCCTTTCGGTCAATCATCCACAATCTTATAGAGAAAGATGATTTCCTCATTCAGGGGAAAGTTATTTCTCCATCTACTTTGAATCCAATCCATATCCCATCTTTTGGATCTCCCATGATCCCTCCATCCACATCATCCCTTAATATTCATCTAGCCCATGTCATTCCTCCTAAGGAATTCCCACCATTGTTCATCAATGCCACTTATCTTGCCAAACACACTTGTGGTCTCCAATCGTTTACCCCATCAAAATCTAAAACAATCTCATCTAAGCTCTTTCAACATCCTTTACCTCCTTCACATTTAACTTGTTGGGAGAACAACCTTCCCTCGCCCTTGAGCATCTCATCTGTACAACCCCTTTGTTACTAGGGGACTTCACTCTTTGACATTGTTTTATCTACCTTTTTCACATCCATCCAATCTAAATTAATTATATCTAGATCCTCATCTCATTCTAAGTCCTCCTTTGAGGCCATATTGTTTGCTCCTTTTGGGAGTATCATCTTTTTATTAAAGCCCTCCTTTGAGGCCATTTGTTCTTTTATGTGTATGCTCCTTTTAGGAGTATCATCTTTTTCATTAAATCCCTCTTTTGAGGCCATATTTGTTCTTTTATGTTTGTGCTCCTTTTGGGAGTATCATCTTTTCATTGAAGACCTCCTTTGAGACCATGTTTGTCTCTCCATTGAGGGACCTTTTTCTATGTTTGTGTCTCTTCTGAGGCACCATCTATCTCTAAGTCCATCTTTGTGTCTATATTTGTGTCTCTTCTGGGGCACCATCTATTTTGAAGTCCACCATTGTGGCTATATTTTTGTCTCTTCGAGACATTGTTTATTTCATAAGGCTCCTTTGAGGCCATATTTGTTCTTTTATGTTTGTGCTCCTTTTAGGGAATACCATTTTTTTCATTAAAGCCCTCCTTTGAGGCCATATTTGTCTCTCCATTGAGAGATCCCTTTTTCTCTAAGTCCACCTTTGTGGCTATATTTGTGTCTCTTATGGGGCACCATCTATTTCAAAGTCCACCATTGTGGCTATATTTGTGTCTTTTGGGATACTGTTTATTTCATCAAGCCCTCCTTGGAGGCCATGATTGTCCTTCTATGTTTATGTCTCTCTTGGGGCATCATCATCCATTTTCATCCAAATCCACCATTGTGGTCATATGTTAGTTTTATTTCTTGCTTGGCTATCATCTCATCTTATTGCAACTACACTATCTTCCCTCTCATGGTGGTAAACCAAAAATGGGGCTTCTTAATGCATTACACTTGCGATTAGTCTACTATTAATATATCTACCAATGAGAACTTAGTTACATCCTTAGATTGTTCTACCATCTTTAGCCCCTTCCATTTATCATTATAATAATCTGAATTATGTCATCCGCCTTCACTAATTTGATGTGATCTTGTAACCATTACATCCATTACCTTCTCATTCTCCTATTGCAGCCATGTGAAGGGTCCAAGGTGTCTCTTGTACATTCCTTATCCCCTCTTAAGTGGCTTACTTAGCTATCCCTAGCTCTCCCCCATGTGAAGCTCAAATTCATGTATGTAAAAAGAAAAGTTAAAGTTACTAACAACAAAGCTGATCCCTCGAAGGATAACTGTTTATGCAAAAAAGAAAAGAAAAGTATACAAATCAAAATCCAAGTAAAATCAAAAGAAATAGACTGATCCCTTGAAGGACGGCTATCATATTATTCTTGTCATCTGTATTATGTATAAAGTAGACCATACCCTCGAAGGATGGCTACTCTGTTATTATATCTGGAAGGTTTTCCGCATTGATCAACCTTCCTTTTATCAATATTTTCTGAAATCTTCCCGCATTGATCAAATTTATATTATTGTTCTTTCCCTTTCCTAGAGTTGGGGCATAGACTTAAGGAACACCACTTTTAGAGATCCCTCTTCCCATGTACAAGTCACATCTTTGATCCCTTTGTCATGTCAATATTAGGATTATGAGCATCCTTCATCCATATTTCCCTCATGATCTTTTGGTATAACTAACTATCGTTGGTTATGTATTAACACCTGCTATTGGCTATAAGTGCAATGCCTTGAGTGGTAACCTTTCTTGTTTATCTCCAATCCAGTTCGAAACATAGTTTCCCTATATACCCTTGCTACAACTATGTTCCATTCATCTCATCCATATCATCTTTTATAAAAATCATATCAAATTACACACTATGAATTCTATATCTATCCGTCATCTCCATGAATGCGTTTGCAAATACACTTTTCGGTTTGTGAATTCTACTTGATCACCATTGCAGTTTGTGAATCCTACTTGAGGGTCCTTCTCAAGGTAAGTTCATTATCCTATAGCTCCTTATCTCTCAACATGTTCAACACCATCTTTGATCCATTGATCCTCGCTCTCCATGTCCACTCATCACCATTTGTCTCCACATCATCCTTCTCACCTTTCTATCCCCTTGCACGATGCCAAATATCTTACTGTCTTTCCTCTTGAGTTTCTCTTTTTCTCTTCTTTTAGTTTGACAATCTTGCTTAACCATCCATATAGCCAGAGAACCTTAGTTAAGGTATATCTTCTTCCTTGGATCCTCCCACTGTAGAAACTTCTCCACCATTTCCTCTTTCAACAAACGAAAATCACCACCACAAACATCTTTCCACTCCTCCTTTTCCACTTAACACTCTTACATCATCACTACCACCATGTGGGCATCCCAGTTAAGGATTTCCCTTACACTCTCCATCTACACTGCATATGTTCCTCCATCCATTCATGTCACACTCCTCTATTTCCTTGTTATCACATTGTTATCACCTCCTTTCATCTCTTGTTCCATTTTGGTATACACTGCTTAGTCTTTTCATCATTCTTCTTCTTCTTCGGTTTGGCGATCCTACTTAACCATCTCCATCGCAGGGAAATCTTACTTAAGAGTTTCTCTTAAGAATGGTTGGTTGTCTGATCCTTCCATTTCCCATCATCTCTTCCTCATCTTCTGTCTCCCACCTCTCATTGTACTCATCCATTCCAACCAACCCTTCCACACCTGCATCCAATACAATGTTGTCTTTCTCCTTCCATATTGTCACTGCCGGTTTGGTGATCTTACTTAAATCCTCCTGTGGCATGGTGATCTTACTTAAGAGTCTCTCTTAAGCATGATTTTTCATCCTGCACTCCCCCACTACCCCACATTCTCTCCATCTACATTTTCTCGGCATTCCCCATCATCACCTCTCTCCTCTTTCATTCTCGCAAACACCACTTCTTACTAGTCCCTTTTTCATCTCCATCATCCGTCACTGGGTAATCTTACTTAACTATTGCTTCTCCATTCATTTCATGTCTTGTTTCTTCATTTCTCTCTCATTCATTCTCATCCACTACATCCTCTCCTTGCCTTCATCTTCCTACACATCATTATCCCTCCTTTCTTTACTCTTTCCACTCCATCTTCTAGAGTTCTCCCACATATCTACCCCCATACTTACACGTCATTGTCAATGATCTTCTCCTAACACTCTTTCATCATATTCTTTTGTTTCTGATCTAGTAATTATCAGTGGTCTTCTCCTAAAAATCACTCATCCCCATTCCACACAACCTAAATCCTTTTCTTTGACCTCCTCCATTCTATCTTCATTCCTTCCTTCCTTTATGTCCTCTAATCATTATCGAAGGACTTCTCCTAATGTCTCTTCATTGGTGTTCCCCCTCCCGTTCCTCATTTAATTCCTCCCTTGTCTTATCTTTTGTCTCATATTTTCCTACTAATCATTATCAGTGGATTTCTCCTAACATCCATTCACTAGCATTACCTCTCCTATCCCATCCTTTCTTTTTCCTCGCCACCTCTCTATCTTCCATTCTTCCTTGCCAATTTCTTCATTGTCTTCATCATACACCTTCTCTCTATTTTCTCGTCATCAACATATCCTCATCTCATGCATCTCCATTTCTTTTCCAATCGATGTCATTCCTTCCCTCAAGTTTCTCTTTACATTCCTTATGCTTCCCACTCTTTACCAAATATCTTCATTCTTGGTTCACTTCCTTCAGCATAATTTTCTTCATTGTCTTCTCCTCCTTTCTGATCTTCATCTTATTTTACTTCCTCTTTATCATCCTCCTCCTCGTTTTACCTCACACTTCCTCCTTACTTCCCCATTGAAAACTTGACTCTTCAACATTATCCCATTTCCTTTATCATCCCATCATCCACATGCATTTCCATGCGGTCAGTTCTATATTCTTTGCCTTGGATTTCCTCACTTTATGATCTATTTACTTCAATTTTCTTTGCTCTATCATCTCTTTCATTTTCCTTTACCTCTTTGTTTTCCTCTGCTCCATCCTTCATCACATCTTTCATTTTAAATAACTCTCTCCCTTTTTCACGATTTCATCCTCTACTCTATTCCTTTTTCATAATCCTTCTTTGTTATCTTCTTCCTCCCCTTTCACTCTTTATTTTCTCCTCTTCCGTCTTTGTCCCTCTATTGCATGTCCTTATCACCTTCATATTCAATCTTTCTTGCTCTTCTCATAATCAACCAATCCTCCTGTCTATTCCCTTTTCTCTTTCTCGACATCCCTTACATTTGGCATTCATAGTCAATGCCGATGTTTCTTTGTTTATGTATCGCCATCCATCCCTTTCATTACCGTTCTTGTTCTTCTCTTTGCCACATTGACCTCTTCTCTTTTTAAGAACCCTGTCACATCTTTTATCTTCGTCAGTCCTCTCACAGGGACATCATCATATCCATTTCTAAGAATCTCTTCCCATCTTCTTTTGACATTTTTTTCTTGGAAGATACCATAACGGACATCACCTATCTAATCTTGTTCTCTTCCTTGAATATTTTCTCTGCTTTTGTTTTGTCGCAAAAGTATCTTGACTTCTTATCCTACTTATCGAACAAGTAGGAATACTTTTATCTTCTAATTTACTAACACTTATGCATCTTTTCTATGAAACATGATTGTCATCATATTTATTATCCTTTTAAGGCATTTTTATCTCACATTTCTATCCTATCTACTCATCTTGTCCACATTTATGATTATTCTATCTATGTCTTATGTTGGGGCACCTTTTCATCCTTGTACTTTTCAACACATATAACTCACTTTGTGTCTTTCCATGCCCTATGCTAGGGCATCATTATCTTCATTCTCATCCATTTTTGGACACATGATTTTTCACATGATTCCTCACAGACAAAGGATTGCACACATCTTTCGCATTCAGTTGCACATATTTTGATGTTTTCCTATGACCCATTGGTCATCTTGGTTTACATCCATACTGCAGTGGTCTTCACCCACTCACTAGTTTGTCTATAGAACATTGTCATCTGTCTCCATTGAGACTGCAATTTTCCTCTACCGATGTGATATTGGAGTCACCGCCATACTTTTTTATTTATTGCGATCCTTTTTTGCCTAGGGCATCTTGCCTTTGGTCATGTCTTCATCCATCCTCGAACACATATTTCATCTAACCCTTTTTTTTTTGTCTCATGGCTTGCTATCACAAACCACTCAACAAAAAGGGGCAAATGTAGACACCTATTTTCGGTATAGACTACCCCGGCATCTTATATTCACGCAATTTCCATCCCCGCTTCTCTTTATCTTAAATTAAATAAAATCCTATCTATTTGTTCATATTATTTGATTGATTATCAATGGGCTCCATATGGACCCATTTGATAATTCAATTTTTGGAATCATCCCCCATCTCTCATAAATTATTTAATTCAAAATGCACCCATCCGACACCTTCTTTTAACATGAAATATTTATCTCACCCTCCCATTCAAATCATGTCCCCCACTTTTCCTAATAAGTCAAATCTATGGGACCCACATGATCACATCACATCCCTAACTCAAGTTACTTTACTACACCCTGGGTATCATCTAACCTGTAATTAGTCTCATATCTAAGCTATAAATATGGGGTTTTCCCCATGTTTCAAGGAGGAGGAGACATTTTCAAAACCCAGATGGAAGACTTAGAAAAGAAGGATATATTTTTAGAAAAAGAAGAAGAAAGCTCTGACAATGTCTCTTATCTTGCCATCTTGATGCCCGGTTCATTTCCATAGCAGGACATGAGCTAAGTACTCTCGTTATTCCATTTGCTTGTCATTTTTACTATTGTTCATGATCTAATTATCTTGTCTGACATGGGGGTTGACATCCTCCAAGGGAGTTGAAATCCTCTTGGAACCGGCACTATCCGAAACCCCGCATATTGTGTTCTAATCTTATCTTGTTTAGTTTTGTAGATCTAACTTATTTGCACCTGTATCATCCATCTCCATCTCCAAGGTACTAAGCCCTTGTATACTCGATGTTGTCTCGTGTTTCTTGATTACTCGTACACTCACCTAGACAGGAAGAAGATGGAAATGTAGATCAACAACTACATCTCAGACTACATGTATTTCTTGTGCGTGGTGTGTAGAAATCGTGCCCTAGGAAGCCCTTGTGCAAGTGCACATTATAGCGGGTGATAACTAGATGTACCAATATAGATAGATGTGTGGATGAAAAAATGAATTTCCCTCCTATGCGTGTATGCAGAAAATGTAGTCCCTTGTCCCTTGAGTCAGTGCTATATGAATTCCTTTGATGCTCTTAGAATTCCTTTGGATGTAACCTTAGGTGATGATAATTAATGCTTATTTATTGGTCCTTTATTATGGTCACATAGATTTGTATTTATATGATTCCCTTGTTTGAATTTTGTAATTGACAACTAAAAGGCCAACCCATAAGAAAACAAAATTCCCAAAACATAAAAGAGACCAAAAGAGGTGAGTAAGATACAAATAGGTCAGAGCACCCAAAGGGGATGAGGGCACCTAGGCATTAACATCCTGACTGGGAATTGGTGTCTAGAGTCAATAAAGGTAAAACAATGAAGATTAGACTGGGTTGTGGGGTGTGCAAGACCAAAGCGGAAACAAGAAAGAAAGAAAAATAGCTTCATAATATTCATAGCTTCAGTCCACAAAAATTGAGGGACCCAAACTAAGTGAATCATGGTTCTGGTCATTTCAACAATAGTGTGTTTCTTCCTTTCCATTTTGTTGAAGGGAATAGGGAGTGGTAAGTTCCCTCTTAATTCCATATTCAACACAAAATGAATCAAATTTTTATTAACATATTCACTTCTATTATCAGTTCTAATCATTTTAATTTTATGACTAGAACTATTTTCTACTAAAGCTTTAAATTCTTTACATTTGGATAAAAACATTTTTAAAATAAAAAATGACCAAATCATACAATAATAATCATCAATGAATGTAACTACATATAAATAACCATTCAAAAAAGGAACTTATAAAGGTCCTCTAACATCATTATGAACAAGTTCAAAAGGTTCATAGGAATTTTCATCATGGTGGCAACGAAAGGGGTTTGCAGACTACTTACCACATACGCAAAATTCACAAGTTTCATGAGCATGGGAGATGGGAGGAAATCTAATAACGAGGTTAAGACGAGCCATATCATAAATGCTCATAAAGCTAACATGCCCTAATCTTTCATTCCAGAACTATGAATCATTCCTACTTTGAGAAGTAAAACACCCTTACTAGAAAAATTCCATAATATAATAGAATATGGTTTAAAAGAAATGACGTTTTAAAGAAGCATGTTCAATTCATGAAGGACAAGTAGGGTTTATTAGTTAGATATATGAAATACATCCTCAACAAGCATCAAATATCAACAACAGGTTTAATGGTAAAATCCAATATTTTCTCTCATGAACTCCAAAAAAATACATGATAAAAAAATATTTCCTCTTTTTTCCTTTACAATCTTATGCATTACAAAGCTAGGTTTGATTGGATCCCTAATCCAAAAATCTGGTCAAAATTTTTCTTGATCTCGAATCCCTATAGGTAGTTTAAATCTTGTACTAGATTTTTATCTGAAACAAATCAAATTTAAGTAAAAAAATGCAATGAAAGAATAAAAAACCACACCGAGTTGATAACGAAGTTTGGCCAAAGTTCCTATGTATCCGGGTTCAATAGTTGAATGATTCATTATAACGATTCGATTATAAGTACATAATAAACTTATAATACTACAATGAATGCTCAACCAAACTTGGTTTTCCAATTGTTCAATAGGCCCAAAATGGTCTTGGAAGCTCAGATATTAGTGCTCCAACACAACTCTCTGATTTGACACCTCCCAGAGCTAAGTCGAAGTGTCATCAAGCTTAGTGATCAATCCCCTATATGGCCATCAAGTAGCATGAACCTGGTCTCCAAAGCCCAACGTAGAGGATCAGAGATTCAACGTGTCTTCTCCAACGCGATCAACTCCTTATCACTCGTATAAGAAAACAAGGGCTACAAGCCTTTACAGTGTTTTGGCGGGTTAATAATACTTAACCCTTAAAAATTACAATATTTCTGATTAATAATAACAGGTCTTCAAAATATCACAATATTTCCTTAATAGGCCTTCACAACTCTCCTCCTATCTCCTCTTTTTCCTTGGCCTTAGAAGGAGCTAGTTGTGTTATGTGGTGTGAGGGGGGGCCTTTTATAAGCCTTGGCGGGACTGAAATCCATGTTATATTCCTTATCAACATTATCTTACCAACTAACTCGGTTGGCTGAGTTGGTATGGTTCTGCGATTTGGGATCGGTGGGTACGGGGTTTGAATCTCACCCCGTCATCCCGCTACATTGTTTTGGTCATGATTTGACCACTGTGCATTGGCTTTACTCCACATCATCATGACCCCATCTCAACCCTTCCACATGTCTACTTCACTGTGTCCACGTATCCACTCGCTTTGTCACGTCAACCTTGACCATTGTCATCCCACTTGTCGCACGTTATCCACTTGCCACGTTCCCCTCCATTCCGCTATGTTGGACGGGTCCTTTGCCTTGTTGGTTTGGGTATTGGGGTTGTTGCATGAAGTGGGGATTTAATCCCATATTTTGTGAATATGGTGTGGGAAGGATTTAATAAGCCTTTAGCTAACCTTACAACCTTTGACTTCGGCCACATAGACCTACTTCACCATTTTCCCGTGAGATTCATCGGTGGTTAAGTAGCTCCGTCTGAGCTTGGTTGACTCGATCGTGGGCTTGGTGAGTTATTTGGCATGCCACATTGGGTGGCTCAGTCATGACTCACCGAGTTGGTTCTATAGCTTGGTGTAATGTGGCAAGATGGTGGCAGGCCACGTGGTTGTTTGAGGACCCACCACATGGTAACTCCTCCAATCGATTCATGATGTAATTGAATATCGATGAAAAAGGCACCCCTCTGATAAAAGAGTGTGTCGACCCTGGCTAAGGACCCAACTAGAAAATAGCAGGGCCCACTCATCTAAAAAAGAGCATCGAAGACTAGAGTCACAAAACCAATTTTTGCTCTTTCACCTGATTTTATTTTGCCACGTGTCACAACATGATTCACCAGTTTCCCCCATCTGTGCTCTTTCAATTGAGATCTTATGCATATGATATATTGCTCCAAATGAGTCCATTTTTCACATTCTTGCATGCGACAAAAATCTATTGGAGTCCACCACCGTACTGTGATGATCCTGAGAGGTTTGGGGAAACTCAATTCACTGAATTGACCTCCGGATCACTCCTCCCCACTGAGGAGGTTTTTTGTCCCAAAAAGCTTTATTTTCTCTGCTCTTGATCCAGAACCTTGTGTTTCCAAGAAGATTATTTTGTAGTTGACTCGAGGGTCTTTATTCTTCTACTCCACTAATCAAACATTCACTTTCTAGTTTGATCCCTGGTACTTGTGGCACTTGGACCCACTTCCTTCTACTGTGCCACTCGATTATCGACAAAGATCATCTTCCACTCTATTATACGACCTCTAGTCTCTACTCATAGCTAAGATCAAACCCAGTCTCTTCAATGAGATCAATAATAGTACAACTCTCATCTGCGGCCTCTAAAAAACTAACTTGGTGATATGCCCAACGTCAAATAATCAAAGCTTCATTGAGTACTTCATGAGGACTTATAATAGAGTGTTGCTTACCAATTGTTGCAAGGAACAATATGCATTTTGAACCTATCGTGAATTGTTTGCTTGCTTGGTGGCTCCATTCCAGTGTCAGCTCCTCTACACGATTATCCTCATTGCAATGTATGAAAAATGGTTCCTGTACAATTTATTAACAAGAAATTTTTGATACTCTACAACATTTTGGTGTTAGTACATAATGTTTCCTTTTTACGGGTCTTGCAATTGCAAGTATCTCA
The DNA here is from genome assembly GCA_018340775.1 of Taxus wallichiana var. yunnanensis. Lineage (NCBI taxonomy): Eukaryota > Viridiplantae > Streptophyta > Pinopsida > Cupressales > Taxaceae > Taxus > Taxus wallichiana. The sequence goes on from CM031237.1 coordinate 9,803,273, forward strand.
AGTACAGACAATGCCAAAAATGGGTCTTTATTTTATTTCAAAATAGGAGCATGGGTATATTTTATTTTTATTAAAACCCAATAAAATTCTCAAAAGATACAATTATAGTAGATGACTACTTTTACTACCACCTATATTCTATATGAGTACCTGAATTTGGTGTGGACCTGTCTACTTCAGTGTTGGCTCTGCCGATCATGTATGTCATCTGAGACTGGAGGGTCCCTTGGAGGTTATGAGTTAGATGACTCACTGATGTATCCATTTTCGGGCCTTATAACCTGACCAATGTTGAACTCCACAATCAGCCTGTGTTTTAGTGGGAGTTCTAGGCCTTCTCTTGCATTTGTGATGAATTCCTAGTGAGTAGTGAGGTATAAGTTCCCCAAGAATGTCTCATCTATCTATAATGGGATGATGTTGACATTCATAGTGTCTGAAAACTTTCCTCCAATGATGTATTATTGGGTGCAAAATCTAGTTACCATCCCTTGGACATAACCGTCTTGGGTGCCATAGGTTTTGGTATGTGAAAGAGGCCTGATAGGTAAACCCACTTGGCATACCAAGTCAATTGTAACATAGCTCAGTTTGATGTCCCAATCAAAATTGAGCCGCACATTGTGTCCTTCAACAACCGTAGGAACATTTTGTCTTGAGATCCTCGCTAATCCTAAAATCAATTCAGGAGGTCCCACTGGTGTCATCTACTGTTGCAAGGGTGTTGTATGCTGACCTACACTGGGAACTTATGGATCTTTCCCCTTGGCTGCATTCTTTTTCTGAAACCATCGAGGTTCCTGATCAGGGTCCGTAACCAATAGTGCTCTGCATTGTGACCACCTTTGGAGCAGTGGCTACATGCTAGCCTTTCTGGTGATGGTGAGATCTATTTTTTCATTTCTTGTGTTGACTTGCCTCTGCCATCCTATTAGGTAGGGTGTCAATACTCCTTTGTAACTCAATAATCCATCGATTCTGGAGGTGTGGAACCTCACAAAAATTTTCCAGATGTGTACCGCAATCTAATGTATCATCGTGCCCAAAAGAGTGAGTACTACAAGCCACTGGAAAAAATGGTACATGTCCATCACTCTATAAAAGTGAGCTAGTACAAGAAATCACTAGCTTTGATACCAACTTGATCCAAAAATCTGGTGAATTTTTTTCTTGATCTCGGATCCCTATATGTAGTTTAAATCTTGTACCGAATTTACTTTGAAACATATCAAATTTAAGTAAAAAATGCAATGGAAGAATAAAACACCACACCAAGTTGATAACAGAGTTTGAAAAAGTTCCTACGTCTTTGGGTTTAATAGTTGAACTGATCCATTATAACGATTTGATTATAACTATATAAGAAACTTATAATACTATGATGAATGCTCAACCAAACTTGGTTTTCCAATCGGTCAATATGCCTAGACTGGTATTGAAAGATCAGTTCTCAGTGCTAAGGCAAAACTCCCTGATTTGACACCTCCTAGAGCTAAGTCAGAGTGTCTTCAAGTCCATGATCAATCCCCTCCACGACAGCCAAGTAGCACAAAACTGGTCTCTAATGCCCAACGTAGAGGATCAAATATTCAACGTGTCTTCTCCAGTGCGATCAAATCCTTATGGCTCCACAACGGAATTTCAGGTTCTCGCACAAGAAAAAAAGGGCTACAAGCCTTTACAACATCTTGGTGGGTTAATAATACTTAACCCCCAAAAATTACAATATTACCGATTAATAATAATAGGTCTTCAAAATATCATAATATTGCCTTAATAGGCCTTTACAATTCTCCTCCTATTGATGAACCCCATTTTGTGATGTTTAAGCCATGTATAGCCTTATACCATTTTGATATCATAGTGCATGATGAACAATGATAACTTTTTATATTTAATACTTTACTATGATTTTGAAGGAATTATTGTGCATATGTTTGTTATTTTTACTTTGTTAAATCTTCTTCAGAAATGGCTTAAATAGAATTGTTGTGAAACATTAACTACATTTTTGGAAGAATAGGTGTTGAGTCATCACAGGAGTGCAAGAATTAATTCATGCATCAACACAGGAGTTAATAGGGAACTCATAATACCACATCCAGATCATCCAGGTCATCGAATCTAACTCTCCAAAGCAGGAAATTCACACATATATGTAGAGAATTAAAATTATTGGAATCACATATAGCAGCACCATATCTTGGACATAAGCGGTACCATTAACTCAACAAACATTTCACCAAACTTTGATGATGAAGTACTAACTAGAGATCTGTCATCACCAAAATTGTCTTCAATCAGTTAATGAGTTGAAGAATATTCAGTAGTGATTGAATCCTTCAAAGGATCCCATCACAGATTTCCTCTTCAGTTGTCATGAATGATTCCAATTCAAACACTTTGGGACTTCCCCTTTAATTAATGTATTTCCCAAAATAGATAGTCATCACTTCAGTTAGCATTTAGTTAAGTAGACTTAGTCATATGGAATAACTAGTTCTCTCCTAACAGAACTAGAACATCTCTTGTATAAAAGAGATAGTGTATTCAAATTTAGTGGTTCGATTATTAGTCATTTGATTCATTGTAAAAGTGCATTTTTAATTCAATAAAGATAGTAGATTCAACGGAAATTTATGTTGTTTGATTTCAAGTGTTAAACCTAATCGAAGGGAAGGGAAAGGGCCACTCTTAACCAACGAAAAGGAGTTTACATTTATTTCCTTTCTGTCTTTGTGAATGCATTTATTGTTCCAACATTTATTTCATTACTTTGATGCACTTATGTTTTCATGGTCAGTAATTTTCCAATTCTGTATTTCATTTTAGTTTTCCTTTTAAGCATTTTATTTTGTAATCACGATCAGTTCAACAATTTCTTAGTTTTTGTTACTAAATTATGTACTGTAATGTCGTTCCTACTATTCCCTTTATTGCAAACAACCATGGACACTTGCTTTGGATTGACAGAATATTATGATTAAAGTACGAGCATCAATGACACTCGTCACTTTTTTCCGCCATTTCCGGGAATTCAAGGTGTTATCAAAGGTTAAGGTACTAACTAGATGTACTTCTTGTTGTCTAGTAAGTTTCCATTCAGAAATCTCATTTCCATAACTCTTTCTTCAAAAAAAAGATCAGAAGACCTTGTAGTGACAACAAGAATCCTCTGAGTTGGAGTATGTGGAACACACACAATTAAGTTTAGTACTAATAGTTAGGGAACCATTTTTAGTATGATAGGATTGTATGTTTATACCTAAAGACCATAGAGGTAGATTCATTATATTAAATCCTCAAAACCCCCACAAAACCAACTTGTGGATAAAATTGTTGACCAAGGAAGAATGACTGACGAAGTACATAACCCCAATGGTGCAAACAATGAAAATCCTCTAGTTGGTAGGACATTTACCTACCCTATTGAATTGGATCCCAATGAAGATGCTCATATGAAAAATATATCCCCATCAATTCTACCAACTTTCCAGGGATTAGTTTCAGAGGATCCTAACTAATTCCTTTTTGAGTTTAAGGTTTTATTCCAAACATACGACTACACTTTTGATAACCAAAAACTTAAAATATTTCCCTCTACTCTAAAAGATGCAACTATGAGGTGGTTTATGGGTTTAAGCCTGAATTTCAGTCATAACTGAGAAGAAATGGAATAGGCCTTCCTAGACAAGTATCAAGATTACTGTAAGGTGAGGGATAGGAAATAAGATCTCTTTCGAATTCAACAAAAGGAAGATGAAAGTGTAGAAAATTACCTGTATTGGTTCCTTTTCCTTCACAAAAGGTGTGGTACTGGCCTGGATATTAACCTACTTAAAACTTTATTTCTTAAAGGGTTGGATGAAGGCACACAAAAAGAATTCAATTTAATGGGGAAGGGAGACATGAGTAAGTTAGAGTTCACAAACATTATCGACCTCTGTAGGAATTACTCTCAAACTCGCCCCAATATGAGAAGACAAAAAGGTAAAATGGCCAATGGAGACCTATCCAAATTGAGGGAAGAAATTGCAAATTTGAGAACAAACCTCCTGGTTCAACTCAACATAACTATGGATAGAGAAAAGGCTAGGAATACAGAGCCTTTGTTCATTTACTACCCAAGATGTAGAGCTAAACATGGACTTAAGGACCGTCCTTTAGATAAGACAAAAATTTGTATTCTCTGTGAACTCAAGCATGCCACAGATCAATGTTTACTACTTCTTGTTGTATATTTTTACCCGCCCGAGTAAATATGGATAAACAATGAGTTTCAAAGAAGCAACGCAGAAAAACTAGGCGGGGAAACAGAGCGGAAAAACACAAAAGAAGTTATGTCGTCGGGCCTCAAAGACCCGACAGCAAAGAAAGAACATGTCGCAAGGGTCGGAAAACCCGACTCAAAGGCAAATCGGGTTTCGGGTTTCGGGAAACACGAAACATGAAGCATGTAGATTGCAAAGGATGTCCCGATGCTCGAGGGTTCCGCAAACCCGAAAACACTTCAAAGGGAAAGCGGGTTTCGGAGGCGGAGAAACATGGCGCAGAAGCACGGGCGAAAGCATGTCGAGCACCCCTCCGAGCCCGATGCAAATGCGCGAGGGAGTTCCGAACCCGACAGGCGCAAAATCCCGACGCAGGAATGGGCGGTTCGCCATTTTTTTGAGTTTGGTGAGTTCTTACCTACCGCCATGATTGTTGAATTAAGTGCAGTCTTGGAGGTAGTTGGGGGAGCTCCGAATTCTTCTCTTCTCCCTCATTTTTCTTGTATAAATGGCCAGGAGCGGCTCTTTTCAAGGGTTGGACATTTTTGTTTTGGCCCCTCCCTTCTTCTCTTTGGCAGGTGGAGTTGTGGAGCTCAAACCTCCCATTTGGAACTGTAATGCAACCTTTGCCTATTGGCATTTTACAGTGTATTGTATCAACCTTCGGAGAAAATAAATGCATGACTGTGGATGTTTCTCAACCCTCTATGTGTTTTCATTTTGCATCCTCCTGATCTTTCACTGCGAATATGTTTATCCGTGCATGATATTGCATTGCATTTCTATGGTTTGTGTTTATTGGCAAAACATATGTTCTTCATTCCTCGGTGCATCACCTCCGTAGCTTAGGTTTATTTTTATGCATTTCTCTCTCCCTGTCTCCTTGGTAGTTAGATTAGGTTTTTTGGGTAAATCTCTGCGTTTTATTGGTGCATCGAACAGAGGAATAGGAGCCGGCCTTCATCCAGAGAGCTTTTCCGATTTCACGAGGTCCCACACTTGGGAAAAGCTCCATGTTGTGCGATGCCGAGACTTTCAACCCATCACGTTGCGGAGTCCCAGGGGTGCTGTGATTTTGCACCAACAGTTTTGGCACGCCCGGTGGGACCAAGAGGTCACTCCATAAAAATTTGAAGGAATTTTCATGAAATTTGCACTAAAATTGCAGTCTTTTTACAAATTTCGGATTTTGCACCTCTAACTGAACTCAAATCATTTTTCAAGGGTTTATCTTGCTCAAAACAGGTCAAAAATTCACCAGTTGGTAGATCTGAGGGAAATCTTCAAAAGGGTATTTTTAGTTTTTTGATATTCTGATTTCCAAAATTTCAGGTTTTTAGTGATTTCGGGTTTTCGGGGTCCGAGAGCATCAAAGCAGCTTTTCGGGTTTTGGGGGATGTCGGACATGTTCCAAGTTCCGACACATAGCAATTCAGGTTCTGTGAGTTACATTACATGGCCTGAGTTCCGCCTGTAGCTTTCGGGAATCCAGCTACACGACAGGGGCCAAGATTCGGATTGAAGATTGTTCCCCCCTGGATCCTTCAAATTTTAAATTTATATTTTCAATACCGTCAAGTTTGGTGTGTAACTTGGCAAAATCCAGCCTTCTAGAGGCTTGTTATCGACACATCTGGCGACTCCGAAGGGATAGAGTTCAGTGGTGTAGCAGCACGAGTTGCCCAGGCACATGAGAAGAATTCGAGACAAGGTCTTATACTCGAGAAGAAGGACTATTTGTCCACTTGCAACTTTCACCAGGTTGGGGAAGGAGAGGAAGAAGATCACAAAGATCACCATCCCCACCTAACAGGACTTTGTCTACACCTCCACCTGGTAGACCTTTTCTCGCATCAACCAGGGTTCTTAGGCCAATCATAATGGCGCATCTACCACCGAATCCCTTTGTCAATTTCACGGGAAGTAGTCCACTTGCCCTAAATGCTCAAAACCAAATTCCAGTTGCAGCGCTAAAGAATATCCCCTATTTTACAGGAGAAAATCATACTACTCCTATTGATCACATCCAGGATATTGCTAATGTATGCGCAATCCACGAAATAAATGAAATGGATGTTGCAGTCAAGTTGTTGGCCTCATCTTTCAAAGGTAAGGCCTTACAATGGTTTAGGAGCCTAGCAGCAGGGTCTATTACGAATTGGAACCAACTTTGTTCAGCTCTTTGTAGCCAATTCGGGGAGAGGGCGGACAATTTGTCCTTATTGGAACAGCTGACAACAATCAAAAGGGCTCCTAACGAACAAATGGTAGATTTCAACTTCAGGTTCCAATGGTCATGGGACAGGATCCCAATAACCTGTCGAGACCAAGCTGAAGGAGCATTCCTTTATGTCTTAAAGGCTATAAATTGAACATAGCCATGATGATCCGGTCGATGGGAGGTACAACACCTGCAAGGGGCCTACGACACAACAATCGGAAGCGAAGAACCTGGCTTGATCAAGTGGCAAGCTTGCACCAAGGCCGCCAATGCCTCTCTATCCAGAGATGGGAAATCCTACAACTAGTCAAGCACCAGAGTTGAATCCCATTCCAACTCCTAGAAATCAAAGCAATAATGAGGCATCCACATCTTCAAATACTTCAAAGGAATTGCAGGAGGTCATGAAACAAGCTATGAGAACCTCGGAAATGAGCTAGTGACTATCAAAAGACAATGCTCAAAGTGCTAGACCGTATCGGCCTCGAAGCACGATGCAGTAGCGAGGCCCTCATACCAACAAAATAGACCACCGCCTCAGGCTGCAAATCAAAACCAGAACCAAGGACAACCTCAAGCTGCCAGGCCATTTCGGCCGTATGATCCAAATACAGCAACACCCTCAAGAGCCTTGGTTCCAACACAAAACAACATGGCACAGGAATACGACTGGTGTTACCCATGCAATCTCCCTCACAATCAGTCAGCATGTTTCAATGGTGCACTGAATCAGGCCTTGATGGTGCAAACCATTGGTGTTCCTCAAGAACCAAGCCAGGAAAGGAATCAGCAGCAAGAAACGCAACAAGAAGGACCTCCAACAGAGACCACATTGGCCAATTGGCAAACGGAAGACTTCTGTGGAGTTAACCAACAGCCTTTTCAAGGCGTGGCTGCCAACACACGGTCAAAGAAGAGAGGCATAGAAGAGGGACAACCATCTAATCCAGTTGTTTCTCAACCCATTCTTACACAACAAGGGGCCAGCAGACCAAACATAGCTCCAAATGTGCAAAACCAGCCTAAGGTACCTGTTGCAGCAACACATGCACCTGTTCAAGTTCCAGAAAAGGTTGCACCAAGTAAGGGGCAGCAAAAGGACAGTTCATCCCCCTTCAACATCATCGATCAAATGAAGAAGACACATGTGAACATTTCCATGTGGGAATCACTGGCGATCCCAGGACAACGAGACTTATTGCAAGCTGCAATGACTAATTGGTCTGCCACAAATGTATCAAACCAGGGACATGAGAAAGTTCTCACTAATGCAGTGCAACATGATGGGGGCCAGACAAGAAAAAATTTGAAGCCTCCACCTTTCTATGTTTCATTGATTGTTGGAAACCACTTGGTGCACAACTGCATGATAGATTCAGGAGCAAGTAGTTCGGTGATGCCGAAGCAGATAGCGGATCAACTGGAGTGCAAGTATGAGCCGATCTTTGAAAGGGGTAGTACAACTAGATGGAGCAGCAGCGTGGGAAGCAGTTGGGATCATCGAGGGTTAAGCCTAACACTACATTCATGTCCTAATGTTACAGTCCTGCAAGATGTGTCTGTAATTGACCTCCCGCCACTCTTTGCGTTGTGTTTATCAAGAGACTTCACTGCAAAGATTGGGGATATTTATCTGCAGATTGGTCGCACATGATTTTCAGAACAAGGTATGGGGCCAAAGCAACAATCAGATCAGAATCAATTGCCAATTTCCATATTGAGCCTCATGTACCAGGTCCTATCAATGCAAATTGCTCAGCCTTTGATCAGGAGGAGTGTTCAAGTGATCTAGAAGCAGGTACTAAGGTCGAGGGAATTCCTGATTTAACTTTGGATGAATGGGCAAACAAAAGTCATGAATTTGACCCCTATAAGGAAATTGAAGAATCTGAATTGGGTGTGTATTGTGTACACGAAGAAAATTCACCCATTCCCGACATCATTCAGCCTGAACAAAGAGATGAAAGCAAAGTTTGGAAATTATTCTTCGATGGTTCGAGAAGTAGACAAGGTGCTGGAGGTGGTGCAATGTTGATTTCACCACAAGACATCAAGTATTATTCACTTTTCGTTTCTAGTTTTCTTATTCAAACAACACAATGAATATGAGGCCTTGATTCATGGACTTCATTGGGCGGGAAAAGGCGCATAAAGAACCTACATGTGTTTGGAGATAGTGAGCTAATCATCAACCAAGTTAGGGGACAACATGCTACAAAGAACGACTTGCTAAAGAGCTACAAGAATAGGGTATGGGACCTCATTGAGGATTTCAAAGCTTTCAACATTGTGTCCATACCCAGGAAGAAAAATGAGGCTGCAGACAGAGGCTCGCAGAGCGATTGGAGAAACGTTTGATGTGTTAACAACATCGAAGAGAAAAATGCAGCCACACATCCATGTGGTTGTAAGGCCAGCAGTTCCAGATAACAACACAAGCTGGCAGGTGTTTGAGAATGATCAACAAATTGTCAATTTCTTGCAAGAAGAAGCCGAATTCTCAGCTAGAAATCAGGATAGGCTAGAGCAGCAGTATGGAGATCAAGTGGTGCAGCTACGGACAAACAAGCTTCCTAAGGGTTTGGTAACGTTGGAGTCTATCTTCAACCCTAACGACTAGTTTCGTAAGGAAAAGGCTAACATACAGGTCAAGAGAGAAGATTCAGAGCCAATTCCGGTTGGGGAAGGCAAAACACTTCAAATTGGCAAAGTGGCCACTGAGCAGGAAAAATCAGGTTTAATACAGCTTTGCCAAGAATTTCCAGATGTCTTCGCTTGGAGCTATGAAGACTTGAGAGGATTCGATCCAAATTTGGCACAACATACCATAGAATTGGATCCGGATGCTAAGCCCATCAGGCAGAAACAGAGACCAGTCAACCCTCACATTGAGCCTCTAATGAAGAAGGAGCTTAACAAGCTAATAGAGGCAAGCATTATATTCCCGATCAAGCACTCAAGCTGGGTTGCGAACTTGGTCCCAGTCAGGAAGAAGAGCGGAGAAATTAGGTTGTGTGTAGACTTCCAAGACCTCAACAGGGCATCCCTCAAAGATCATTACCCACTTCCTTCGATGGAACAAATATTGCAAGTAGTATCCGGTTCAGAGAGATTCTCTCTCCTAGATGGCTACTCAGGGTATAATCAGGTGATGGTGAAAGAAGATGACCAATTCAAGACGGCTTTCACCACCAAATGGGGGACATATGCCTACAAGAAAATGCCATTTGGGCTATCAAATGCTGGAGCCACCTTCCAAAGGGCAATGGATATGGCATTTAAGGGGTTGATCAATAAAATAGTTCTAATATATCTTGACGACATCACTGTATTCTCAAAAATGCAGTGGATCACCTCTTTCATCTAAGGCAGGTATTTCAGAGGTGTAGAAGATTTGGGGTATCATTGAATCCCAAAAAATGCATATTCTTGGCTCACGAGGGAAAACTTCTAGGCCATATTGTTTCAAAGGAAGGGTTGACGATTGACCCAGAGAGAGTCGAAGCAATTCAAGCTTTGCCATTGCCAAGCCACAAGAAGGCTCTTCAAAGCTTCTTAGGACGGATCAATTTTGTCTGCAGGTTTGTTCCAAACTTTGCAGCTCTCGTAAAACCAATAACGTTGATGTTAAAGAAGAGCATGGCATTTAAGTGGACATCTGAAGGCAAGGCAAGTTTCGAGGCAATAAAGGAAGCTATATCTCAAGCTCCGACTCTTGTCAATCCAGACTTCTCCAAAGATTTCATGTTATATGCCTTCGGTGGTGGAGACACAATTTCGCAATCACGGTACAACGAACAAAGGAGGAATATGAAACTAGATACTCTTTCATTGAAAATCATGTCCTTGCAGTGATCAGGAGCTTAAAGAAATTCAAGCACCTAGTCTCAAACAATAAGATCCAATTGTTGGTCTCTCATGCGGGAGTCAAGGACTTCCTTCTAAACAAGGATCTGAATGAGAAGTGTGCAGGATGGATCACTCGTGTCATGGAATATGACATCGAGATCAAGGTCACAAAGCTAGTACGTGGAAAGGGACTATGCGAACAACTAGCCTTGAGTCAACAAGTTGAAGCAGGTGATGAAAAAGAAGACTGTCTTGGTGCTACAGGATGGTCAAGAACATGAAAATGATGATGTGCCTACTCCTTGTTGGACTCAGAATATGATTCACTTCCTACAGACAGGCCTATGCCCTCCAGAAATGAGCAAAGCAAAGAGAAGATACTTTAGATTACAAGCTATTCCATATGTGCTTGTTGATGGTGCTTTGTTCAAGAGGGACATCAATGGAGTTCTATTGAGGTGCATTGGGACAGGTCAAATTGAGAGGGTGTTACGAGATTTTCACGATGAAGATTCTGGTGGACATTTTTCCCCACGAGTGACAGCTCTCAAGATAATGAAAGTAGGGTATTATTGGCCCACAGTGTTCAATGACTGCTATACATGGATAAGAAAGTGCAAGAAATGTGCACTCTTCACAGGTAAAGAAAGACTAGCAGCACTTCCATTGCACCCAATTTTGGTTGACCAACCATTTATGCAATGGGGATTGGATTTCGTCGGGGTCATCAACCCAAATTCAAGCCAAGGCCACAAGTGGATTCTCACGGCAACGGACTATTTCACCAAGTGGACTGAAGCAGTAGCGCTCAAAGAGGCAAACGAGTCTAATATACTAGAGTTTTATGAAGGAATAGTGACCAGGTTCGGTGTGCCGGCCACTATCATATCAGATAATGCATTGGCATTCATAGGTTCCAGGATTACAGAATGGGCTGTCAAGAATGGAATCTACTTGAGCACCTCTTCAAATTATTACCCACAGGGTAATGGACAGGCAGAGTCCACGAACAAAAATTTGCTAAGAATCATCAGGAGGACTCTGGATGAAAATCAAAGAACATGGCATACCAGGCTAAAATCAGCATTGTGGGCTGACAGGATAACACCAAAGAGGTCTACAGGCAATTCCCCTTACAAGTTGGTCTATGGAAAAGAGGCAGTATTGCCTATATCATTAGAACTGCCTGCATTGGAGTTCATGAAACAATTGGAGTTGGCTGAGTTCGAACCAATGGAGGCCCGGTATGCAGAGTTGATGGAATTGGCAGAAATTAGAGAGCATGCAGTTCAAGCAATCGAGAAAGATCAGGCCTTAGTAAAAAGATGGTTTGATAAGAAAGCAAGAGCAAGGACCTTTTTGGAAGGGGACTTAGTTCTGAAATGGGATGCAGATCGGGCAAAATCGGGAAAGCATTCCTAATTTGATGCCATTTGGAGTGGCCCCTACATGGTCACGGGATGTAAAAATAGAAATTCCTTCCAATTGTCTACATTGGACGGAGAAGAACTTCCAATTCCGGTCAACGGAATCTATCTTAAACATTGCTACTGAAGAGAGAAAAGTCCTACCCTTGTAAATATTAGCCTAGTTTTCAATTCCTCTAAGTGCGTATGCACATTGTCTTGTTGTAGTTAGGTTTCAGTTTCCCTAAGTGCTTTGGCACAGGTTTTGTTGCTCCTGGGTTGGTTTTCTACGGTTCAGTGTGTTCTCGGAGAAGGAGTTCAGGTATCAGATCGGTTTCAGGTTATTGCTTATGACTCCGTGCCCAATGGATTGCTAAAAGGCCATTGATCTTCTACCTAGCAGGCAGGTAACCCCGTGAGTCGCCAAATTGTTGTATATATTTACCCCCCGGGTAAATATGGATAAATGAATAGTTTCGGAGAAGCAGGCGGAAAAAAGCGAGGCGGGGAAACAGAGCGGAAAAACACAAAATAAGTTATGTTGTCGGGCCTCAAAGACCCGTGACAAAGAAAGAACATGTCGCAAGGTCAAAAACCCGACTCAAAGGCAAATCAGGTTTCGGGTTTGAAACACGAAACATGAAGCATGTAGATTACAAAGGATGTCCCAATGCTCGAGGTTCCATGAGCCCAAAAACACTTCAAAGGGAAAGCGAGGTTTCGGAAGCGGAGAAACATGGCGCGAAGCACGGGGCGAAAGCATGTCGGCACCCCTCAGAGCCCGATGCAAATGCGCGAGGGAGTTCCCGAACCGACGAGGCACAAATTTCCGATGCAAGAATGGGCAGGTTCGCCATTTTTCAAGTTTGGTGAGTTCTTACCTACCGCCATGATTGTTGAATTGAGTGCGATGCGGAGGTGGTTGGGCGAAATCGAATTCTTCTCTTCTCCCTCATTTTTCTTGTATAAATAAAGCAAGGAGGGCTCTTTGTAAATGGTTGGACATTTTTTGTTTTGGCCCCTCCCTTCTTCTCTTTGGCAGGTGGAGTTGTGGAGCTCAAACCTCCCATTTGGAACTGTAATGCAACCTTGGCCTATTGGCATTTTTACAGTGTATTGTATCAACCTTCGGAGCAAATAAATGCATGACTGTGGATGTTTCTCAACCCTCTATGTGTTTCATTTTGCATCCTCCTGATCTTTCACTGTGAATATGTTTATCCGTGCATGATATTGCATTGCATTTCTATGGTTTGTGTTTATTGGCAAAACATATGTTCTTCATTCCTCGGTGCATCACCTCCGTAGCTTAGGTTTATTTTTATGCATTTCTCTCTCCCTGTCTCCTTGGTAGTTAGATTAGGTTTTTTGGGTAAACCTCTACGTTTTATTGGTGCATCTGAACAGAGGAATAGGAGCCGGCCTTCATCCGGAGAGCTTTTCCGATTTCGCGAGGTCCCACACTTGGGAAAAGCTCCATGTTGTGCAGTCGCACTGAGACTTTCAACCCATCATGTTGCAGAGTCCCAGGGGTGCTGTGATTTTGCACCAACACTTCCCTTGCTAAAAATCACCTAAAACAAAACAATCAAGAGGAATATGAGCTGAACTCTATGGCTCAGAGGCAAGGAGGAAAATTTTAGACCAATCAAAATCAACCCTATATCCCAAAATCACAATGGAATCCAAATCAATTGAATGCACCATGGCCATATCCGCCACCTTGGGTTCAATAAGCTCCACAGGAATGGATCCAACAGTGGAATGTCCCACCAAATTATTATCAACAACCTTGGGCTCCACATCTAAACATTCCACCATATCAACAACAATACCAACAACAATGGAATGCACCACAAGGATTTGGGAAACAATACTATAATAAGAGAAGACCTCAAGGCCAAAAACCTGTTGACTGGACCCACCAATGATTCCCAATATGATCAACATACCCCCATAGATACCTACACAAACTATGGACAATCCTAAAAATGTAAGGCAAAGAAATCCAACATATATTGTGGAATCCAATAGAGATCCCACAGTAAACTCGATGGATTACAAGAATATTTTTGGGTTTAGGGAAGGTTGCCTCAAAACCTTCCTCTCCTATGATAGAAGAAATTCTGAAGAAAAATAAAAAACCAGAAGACATGCAGCCTAGTCCTGTTGAAGAAACTCCTCAACCAAACAAGGATATTATTTTTCCATCTAGGCTTTCTGAGAGACCAAATATTGCAGTCCCTGATAAATCAGAGTCAGAATTGATACAAGGATTGAGGAAGTTAAGTGTTAGCTCTTAAGGAAATCCTTTAGTTAAAAAACAATTAAAGAGCTATGTTTCAAATCTCCAGGAAGAAGGAAGAACCAACCTAAAACCATCCATGTTGATGGAAATCTAGTTAGTATTTTGGAAGGGAATAATCCCCCTCCTAAATACGAGATCTTGGAAGTCCTCTTATAACAGTCTGCATAGGAGAGGTCCAGATTCCTAACGTTCTGATTGATCTAGGAGTTGTTATCAATGTTATGACAACAGATACTCTATCCACGTTAGCACTTACTGCACCACAGTCCACATATATAGTGTTACAGATGGTAGACTAGTTAGTGAACAAACCCAAGGAAATAATAGAAGATGTTACCATTACAATAAAATCCTAGGACTATGCGGTAGACTTCATGATCATAAAACAAAGAACAAGAAGATTGGATACCCCACCATCCTAGGACGCCATTGGTTAACCACAACTACCACCCTTATTGACTGCAAGGATAGGGAATATTGTGATCACTAATGGGCAACATTCAAATAAATTGTCATTATACCTTGTTGCTAAACCATTTTCCATAGAAAACCAACAAGGGGATAAAGATGATTCTGACGATTCAGATGATATCATCTCCTCTCTTTGCATGGTCGTAAGTCAAGAGCACTCAAAAAATTCAGTGTGATTACCATGAACCTGGTGCCAGACATAGTTTGAGTCATGTGCCTGAGTCCTGCACTAAATTCAACTTGAGTCCTGTGTTGATCCTTCTTCTAGTCTTACACTCTAGCTCACAGAAATAGGACATGATCTCATGGATGAAGATAACAAGCCCATTATCATCCTTTTGTGAAACATATAGATATGACATAATCTATTTTCCAAAACATAACTTCTATTCATAAGTTGTTACCACACAGGTGTCCATTAAATGCACTATTAAGAGAATACCTTGTTGTAGAGTTAGATTCACCCTGATACCAAATAATTACCTATTCTTCTTGGAAAACATTGACAATTAATAGTTGGCTAACTGATCAGGAAGAAAATACCTTGTTTAAACTCCTATCATCACATCTATACCAAGTGACATGAAGGGTATTCACCCTGGTATTTTTACACATCACATCTATACCACTGATTCTAGATTAGTCAAGAAACCTCAAAGAAGAATAAACCATGCTCTAAGAGATATTGTGAAAATTGAGATTGAGAAGCTCTTAAATGTAGGATTTATCTATCTAATCTCAGATAGTCAATGGGTTTCTCCTTTAGTTATAGTGCCTAAAAGATCAGGAAATGGAGAGTTTGTGTGGACTATAGGGAATTGACAAAGCCACTCATCAGGATTATTTTCCATTACCTTTTATTGACCAGGTTTTAGATAATCTCTCTAGTAAGAGGTAATTTTCATTCCTTGATGGATTTAGTGGATAAAACCAGATAACAGTTTCCCCTGAAGATCAAGATGAAACAACTTTCACCTGTCCTTGGGGAAATTTTCTTAACAGAGTGATACCTTTTGGGTTATGTAATGCCCCTGCTACTTTTCAAAGAGCCATGTTGGTAATATTTTCTGATCTCACCCATGATTGCATAGAAATTTACATGGATGATTTCACAGTTTATGGAGCAATATTCCAAGAGACAGACAACAATCTGGATAAAGTCCTTGTTTGATGTGAAAAGCATCAGTTATCTTTGAATAATGAGAAATGCTTATTCATGATGGAATAAGGTATAGTGTTGGGCCATCATGTCTCAATAGAGGGAATTAAAGTTGACTCGGACAAAGTCAATATCATTGTAAACCTGCCATCACCTACAAACCAAACTAAAGTAAGAATATTTCTTGGTCATGTCGGTTACTATCAAAGGTTCATTTTAGATTTTAGTAAAATTGCTTCTCCATTATTTGCTCTTCTAACTAAGGATTCTGAATTTCAATGGACATAAGCATGTCAACAAGCTTTTGGTGCAATCAAAGACAAGCTGATAAGCACACCGGTGTTAAGAGGTCCTAATTGGAAGATACCCTTCCATATTCAAACAGATGCCTCAAATGAAGCAGTAGGTGTTGTCTTGGGACAACAAGAGGAAGGAGAGCCTATGCATGTCATTTACTACATTAGTAAAAATATTTCCCCTATTGAAAGGAACTACACAATAACTGAAAAATAATTGGTGGCAGTAGTTTATGAAATCAACAATTTTAGACATTATATTACATCATATGAAGTGATTGTTCATACTGACCACTCTGCTATCAAATATCTAATGAATAAACCTTTAGTGCATGGCAGGATTTTAATATGGTTATTACTACTGCATGAGTTTAACATTAAAATCATTGAAAAACTAGGGAAATAAAATGTGGTAGCTGATTTTCTTTCCAGACTCACCACTTCATAAGAAGAAGAGCAGTTCAACGATGACTTTCCAGATGAGCATTTATTTTCACTTTCCACTACCTCTCTCCGTATGCAGATATGGATAATTACTTAGCTACAGGGAAGTTTCCAAACTTTTTCACACTCAAGCAAAGAAAGAAATGAATTAAACAGAGTGTAATGTATACTTGGTTAAATGGAATTCTTTTCAAATGTGGGCCTGATCATGTCTTACGCAGGTGTGTAGCTGAAAATGAAGTGTTTGACATACTTAGAGCATGTCATGATGAACCATCAAGAGGTCATTATTCAGTTCAAAGGACCATTCACAAAGTTCTTGGAGCTGGTTAGTTTGGCCTTCCTTGTTTAATGATGTCAAAAAGTATGTGACGAGGTGTGATCAATGCCAGAGAATGGGGAAACTAACATTTACATCAGAAATTCCACTCCAGCCATAGGTTCTCTTAGAACCATTTGAAAAATGGGAGCTGGATTTCATTGGACCCATAGACCCAACTTCCCAAGGAAAATAATACATCCTAGTTTGTACTGATTATGTTACTAAGTGGGCCGAAGTTCAAGCACTACCACATGCAAGGGATGAGAAAGTTGTATAATTTCTTTATGAGTGTATATTTCAAAGGTTTGGAGCACCAAGATCCATTGTGTTAGATCAAGGACCACAATTCATGTCAGGAGTAATCAATTATTTTGTAGAAACATATCAGCTGAAGCATAAAAATTCATCTCCCTATCATCCACAGTCTAATGGCCAAGTTGAAGTTACTAATAGAGAGTTGGAGAACATACTAACTAAGACAATGGACATCTCAAGGAAGAATTGGTCTCAAAAACTACCAGAAGTAGTATGGGATTATAACACTACTTGGAAAACAACAATGAGATTTACTCCCTATGAATTAGTCTATGGTAAAAATCCAATTCTACCTATAGAATTTGAGATTCAAACCTTGAGACAACAACTGAAGTGGGCATTAATTTGACAGAAGATCAACATGCCATAATTATTCAATTAAATGAACTGGATGAAATTAGACTTTAGGAATTACATCATATTGAGATCATTCAACAACATAAGAAACTTTGGCATGATAAGCATATAAAACCAAGAAAATTTTAGGCAGGAGACTGGGCTTTTCTTTTTGATTCAAAGTATAAGGACTTTAAAGGGAAATTGCATATGAGATGGATGGGTCCGTATCAAATTGCAGAAGTATTTGACAATGGGACTATCCAATTGGCTCTAATAGATGTTGAAAGGAAGGTAATGTTGGTTAATGGGAATAGACTGAGGCTATACCATAAACAACCATCGAAAGAAGAGTTTCAAAAGGTAATTCAAGAGGATTCATATCTGAACTGTGTGGGCAGAGTTTCTTTTCCCAACACAACTCAAACTTGATCAACCAATTGTTAAGAAATAAAGAGGGGGTGATTAAAAACTAGTGATGGTGGTCACCCTCCTCCAAGGAATTGGATGAAAACCAAAAATGACGGCCAATGCTTCCAAAAAATGATTTAAAAATAAATAAATACAGAGGACTTAAAACCAGAAATGGTGGTCCTCTACCCTAAATCTGATAATCAATAAAGGAAGTACCAAGTACGAAGGGATAATCACACCAACATGGAATGTCGTTGGAGATTTGACAAGTTTTAATACCAAGGTATGCACAATCAATCCCTTTCTTAAATATAGGGAAGTTTTAAATCATGGGTTGTTAATTATTGAACATCGTGCACCTTGATTACCACTCACTTCACATGCTTCTCAAATCCCAAGATAAATCCATAATTCATTTCCCCATAATGTTTGCACATGTCCAATTAACTCCATTACCACCTCGGGATAATAACATAACTTTCCCAATTTAGTTATATTGCATGCATGTTAAGTCCATCCCATTTCCGCTTACTAAATTAGAGATTTCCATTCATGTGCTGCCACTCTCCTGCGCTACCACTCTGCAAACTTTTCCACCTCCATTCATGTGCCTTCATCCATATTTCCTACCCGTGCATAATTTTTAGATATGGGGCCTAGGTTGTGACACGAGCCAACAAGCTCTGTTGAGATTTTGGCTAATACAAGGGTAGTTGAAATTTTTGAAAGTGTAGGATGGCTGGATTTTCCATTGGCATATGAAGAATTCATTGTTTCAATGACTGAATAATTTACAAGGAAATTGGAAGAGGGGCATTCTATTTTCAATGGTAAGAAAATTCCCTTTTCTCCAACTATAATCAGTCATATTTTTGGTTTACCTAATGAGGGGTTAGTAGTAAGTAATAGGACCATGTATCATGAAGTAATTAAAAGATTTGCAGTTGGGAAAAAAGAGAAATTACAGATTGGTCATAGATAATAAGAGAAAAGAAAAAGGGGTTAAAAGAATCACTATACTTGAACCTTGGGCAGAAGTGGAAAAATGGTTGATTAAATATTTTACATGTGAAGGGCAATATGAGATTGTATTGGGTCATATGTTAAGAATTTTAATCCATCTTTGACATGGTCAAAACATACCTCAATATAAGATTAATTTGCCAAAATTTCTATATGAATCCATTTGTGTTGCTACAAAGAAATTTTGATGGGGGTTCCATATTTGAAATTCCAGGGTTTGATTCACTTAATATGCAAACATCAGTTTGTTAAGAAGAGGCATGTGATGAATAAATGGTTAAATTTTCAAAAATAATGTGCCTATAATCCTACGGTGGTTGTAGAACAAGCCCCCTCTACCTCTGTGAGACCCAAGAAATGTCTCGAACTTCAAAGCCTACACCTACCCTCCGTGAGACACCAAGTGATAATCCCTTGTCCCACAAATAACAAGAAGCAACTGAAATAATGCAAACCCTAGATCAAACCCTACCTGAGTCTCCTAACAATACAATGTCCTTATCTGCTCCTGTAGTAGAAGTGGAAATTGAACATTATGTGCCTACAGCCAAAGGATCACCTGATAGAGATAAAGGGAAGGAACCTATGGAAGAGGGAGAACCTAGTTCTCCCCCTTATTCTGATACTATCATGCCCCAAGTCCTCTCCCTATCCAAAATTTAGTTTGAGCTACAGATAGCTCTGGAGAGAATTAACCAATTGCAGTCCCTCCTAGAGGCCAAGGAAAATCACTTCTCCCAGCAAATAGCTGCCAAAGATCAATAGATTCAAAAACTATAGGGAACACTAGCACAACATGAGGAAGCCACCCTTTGATTACAAAGGTTGTAGAGGAATGAGAATAGGAGGTAAACTCCCTTCAAGCTAGAATAGAGGAGCTTGGCACCTCACTTACACTATTGCAGGAAGGAAAAAGAGAGCAA
This sequence comes from Taxus wallichiana var. yunnanensis, assembly GCA_018340775.1. Taxonomy (NCBI): domain Eukaryota; kingdom Viridiplantae; phylum Streptophyta; class Pinopsida; order Cupressales; family Taxaceae; genus Taxus; species Taxus wallichiana. The sequence continues at coordinate 9,823,031 of CM031237.1, forward strand.
GAGCATGTTTTTCCTCAGATTATTGTTTTAAAGGTATGGTCAAATGGATGGAAGAATGCTATAGATTAAGGTCAGTGGAAGAGGAAAATAAAACTTTGAAAGAAGAAAATCAATTGTTGAAGGAAAATATGCTTTCAATATGTCGACTATATATGAACAGGTTCTTTCTTTCCGACCCCTTTCGAACATTTATGCCTAATTTTTAAAATAAAAGTTCTTCAAATGGAAAATATCTAGGGCTCGTGCAATGTTGGATATAGATTTTGAGGATGATAGATAGTTTGTAGCTGCTATATCTGCAGGTAATGATGTTGAGAAAAAAATGTTGTTTGTGAATTTTATGTTCACAAGTTTCTTCTCCCAGAGAAAATTGAGATCCCAATCAATTGTTATGTGGGGGAAGTACAATTAAGGGATTTCATTTCTACCCTCAAACATCAAGGTGAATGGAGGGATCAACGGGAAATATTTGTGCAATCAAAATCTAACATTGGCCTCTTAATGAGGCATGATTTAACAATGCCACTCTGGTTTTTCAATAGGTTTCGTTCACAGGTGTACTGTCTACGTCTAGTAGACATGTACACATATATTCTTCAAATTGTGTCAATAATTTCAGAGAAAAGGTGATCCCCACATTCAATGTTAATTTCCTTTCCTCCCAAGTATGATATCAGTTACTTACAGAGCCATATAAGAGGAAAGAGGTCATTTCACCAACGAACCTCGATGGTCATTGAAACAAGAAAAAGATCTTTGCAAGATAATTCTAGACCTCAAGGAACAATGGATTGGTATGAGATACATGCCCCCACTAGTCCTAGTACTCATGCCATGATGGAATTCAATAGATGACCAACCAAAGGGAAGCTACAAGACTTGGAGGGACAATGTTGTTGATCATTTTGGATTCTCTAGACACATATTTGGATGAAACTTGGAAAACATTTTCCAATGAATATAATTGTTCTAGAATTGTAGAGCAATTGAATGCTAGGTAGCAAGAGGACCTATTAAACCTTTAGTCCAGGGGAGTGATGAACCCCATTTTGTGATGTTTAAGCCATGTATAGCCTTATACCATTTTGATATCATAGTGCATGATGAACAATGATAAATTCTTATATTTAATAATTTACTATGATTTTGAAGGAATTATTGTGTGTTATGTTTGTGGAGCCTATTTTCATGTTAAGAGTTTGGTACACCTTCCATGTGTTACACTCGGATATTTTTACGGCGGTTTATTAACCCATGGGTAATGGGTAACCATTATGGGCTGTTTTTGGGCCCATGGTTTTTCAGTACCCATTGTTTTGTAAGGCCGCCTCTTCGGATACCTATTGATGTACTTATAAATAGATGGACATACAATAGGATTTATAGATGAGTGTTTTGTGAAGGTGAATAGTGTGTGTGAATTCAAGTGCGATCGGGAGGGTTTGTTGAGCGCACTCAAACAAGATCCGATTATTGTAATTGTGAAGACTGTTGGCTTGTGATAAAATTTGAGCAAGTGTTCTTGGTGGATGTAGCCCACATTGGGTGAACCACGTTAAATATTATCTTCGTGTTGTGTAATTTTTCATTTTTGTAATTCTATTCATACTTCTTATTATTGTGATTCGAGGAATTATTCCGCATTAGATTCTATTAATTCCTAACATTGTGCATATGTTTGTTATTTTTACTTTGTTAATTCTTCGAAATGGCTTAAATAGATCTGTTGTGAAACATTAACTGCATTTTCATAAGAATATGTGTTGAGTCATCACATGGAGTGCAAGACTTAATTCATGCACCGACACATGACTCTAATTAACGTGTTGGCGCATGAATCACCTCCATGTTAATAGGGAACTCAAAATACCACATCCAGATCATCCAGGTCATCGACTCCAACTCTCCAAAGTAGGAAATTTGCACATACATGAAGATCATTCAAATTATTGGTGGACATAAGAGGTGCCATTAACTCAACAACATTTCGCCCAACTTTGAGGATGAAGTAATCCAAACTAGAGATCTGTCATCACTGAAATTATCTTCAATCAGTTAATGAGTTAAAGAATATTCAGCAGTGATTGACTCCTTCAAAGGATCCAATCACATATTTCCTCTTCAATTGTCATGAATGATTCCAATTCAAACACTTTTGGGACTTCCCCTTTCATTAATGTATTTTCCAAATTAGATAGTCATCACTTCAGTTAGCATTTAGTTAAGTAGACTTAGTCATTTGGAATAACTAGTTCTCTCCTAATAGAACTAGAACATCTCTTGTATAAAAGAGATCATGTATTTAGATTTAGTGGTTCGATTATTAGTAATTTGATTCATTGTAAAAGTGCATTTTCAATTCAATAAAGATATCAAATTCAGGGAAATTTTTGTTGTTTGAGTTCAAGTGTTAAACCTGATCGAAGGGAAGGGGCAAGGGCCACTCCTAACCAATGAAAATGGAGTTTACATTTATTTCCTTTCTGTCTTTGTGAATGCATTTACTGTTCCAGCATTTATTTCATTACTTTTATACACTTATGTTTTCATGGTCAGTAATTTCCCAATTCTGTATTTTGTTTTGGTTTTCCTTTCAAGCATTCTATTTTGTAATCACGACCAATTCAACAATTTCTTAGTTTTTGTTACTAAATTATGTACTGCAATGTTGTTCCTATTGTTTCCTTTGTTGTAAACAACCATGAACACAACCTTGGATTGATATAATATTATGATTAAAGTACGAGCATCAATGACACTCATCACATATCTCCTCTTTTGCCTCGGACTTGGAAGGAGCTTGTTGTGTTATGTGGTGTAAGGGGGGGGGGCGTTTATAGGACTTGGTGGTCCTGAAATCCATGTTATATGCCTTATCGACATTATCTTTCCAACCATATTGGTTGGCCGAGTTGGTATGGCTCCATGATTTGGGAGCGGCGGGTGCGGGGTTCGAATCCCACCCTGTCCTCTTGTTGTTTTGATTTTGGTCGCAAGTCAATCGTCATGCATTGGCTCTACTCCATGTCATTGTGACCCCTTCTCGACCCCTCCATGTGTTTGTTTCCATATGTCCACGTATCTGCACGCTTCGCCACATCAACCTCAATTGTTGTCGGCCCATGTGTCACCCACTATCTACTTGCCACACATGCCTATCCAGTCCACTATGTTGGCAGGGTCTTTTTCCTTGCTTACTTGGGTGTTGGGGTTTTGTATGGAGTGGGGATTTAATCCCACATTTTCCGTGAATATGGTGTGGAAAATATTTAATAAGCATTTAGCCAACCTTGCAACATGTTGCTTTAGCCACGTAGACCTACTTCCCCATTTTTCCGTGAGATTTGGCAGTGGTTAAGTAGCTCGGTCCAAGCTCTGTTGACTCGTTCATGGGTTTAGTGAGTTATTTGGAATGCCATGTTGGGTGGCTCGGTCATGACTCACTGAGTTGGTTGTATAGCTCGGTGCAATGTGGCAAGGTGTTGGCAAGCCATGTGGTGGTCTGAGGACCCACCACGTGGTAACTCCTCTAATCGATTCGTGGCACAATTAAATATCAGTGAAAAATGCACCCCTCTAATAAAAGAGTGTGTTGACCCTAGCTGAGGGCCCCCAACCAGAAAATAGTGGGGCCCACTCGTCTGAAAACAAACGTTGAAGACTGGAGTCACAAAACCAATTTTTTTCTCTTTTACCTAATTTTATTTTCTCACATGTCATAGCATGATTCACCAGTTTCCCCCATCTATGCTCTTTCAATTGACATCTTCTACGGATGATATCTTGCTCCAATTGAGTCTGTTTTTCATGTTCTTATAGGTGATAGAAAAATCTCGAAGTCCACCACCATATTGTGATGATCTTGGGAGGTTTTTGGAAACTTCATCCACTGAATTTACATCCAGATCAATCCCAAACACAAGGGCTCATGCAAAATCATTCTCCAAATTTAGAGAGAACAACACCAAGCGGTATGATTTATTGAAAAACATTTTGAACCCTAGCAGGGTCTGTAATGATAGGATCGAGGGTAAGCATGAGCTTTGGGGGTAGTTTTAATGTGGTCATTGCAAGAAAATCTTACCCATCAATCATACCAAAGGGGAAGGGATCGTGCCACGAGGAAACCATGTATAATCTCATACCAAAATTGAAAGGGTATTAGAACTAGCAACATCACTTCCTTAAAGGTTCTTGTTAATGGTTGATAGGTATAAAAAAGTTATAATTTCAAAATATTATTTATAATTGATGAAATTATAATTTTTAAATGTTTGTTACAAATTTTAGCTTAGATTTTTTGTTGGTGTCATTTAATTTGCTATCTTTATATCTTTGGTCACTTCAAAAGTTCATTAATGTAATCCATCAGGGTCATGATTTTCTTATCTATGATTTTTTTATATTTTCCAGCACTTTAATTGATTGAGGGATGATTATACTTGATTGGTCTTCTCCTCTTCTTCTCTAGGCCTTATAATCTAAAAATTAAATTTGATTCAAATGCCTCTTAAAAAGATCTTTTAATTACTTCTAGGACTCTAAAATCATTATTCATTTAAGACACTAATCTCACATTGAATATGTATGTTTGATCTATAAAAACATATATAAAACATATAGACCATAATACTAACACAAATTTTCCCATCCAAATGTACCCAATAAGAAAACAAAAATTCCATAACAACATTTACTTGTACCAACCAAATACTAAAAACATGGCTAATAAGTTACAATTTTTCATAAAATAATAAAAAATGTGTTACAATTCTGCCATAAAATAATTTAAAAACTCAGATTAGGATGTACCCAATTAGAATGCACATATTCTATAACAAAATCTAGTTATAAAATAATCCAATACCTAATTGTTGCTAATTAAAAAACCAAAACTTCTAAATCAAAACTGTAGACTAAGTTGTTGGATGTATTATATTTTGGAACTCTTCTTAAGCATCAAACACATACCAACCCAAATTCCTTCTTAAAAGGGATCGTGAGAACTCCATAAATAATCACAAAAATCCAATAATTTGTATTTTTATATGTACCCTAACATACAAATCAATTAATAAAACAACAGATAAATATCATAATGTCATGTGGTGTTCAATCCTATCCACGACTAAATAAAATAAGGATATTACAAAGTGAATTAACACAAACACATAATAAAGAAACACTAGACAACATGTGAATTATAGTTTAATAGTAATAATGTAATTCATATTAGCAATCGTTTGTGAAATGTAAGATGGAAACGTCGAAGGGGATGGATGGAAGAATTAAAACATGAGGAAGTGAAAAAATGAGAGAAGATGATGGACGATGAAGAAGGGATTTGGTGGAGGATTGACAACGTTGTCTGATTTGTTGTTCCACTCATTTTGAAATTTGTCGAACACGCATCCCATGATTTTGTTAGAGGTTCTTCTATCGATGGGTGGGTTGATGAAGTTGAGGTAGCCACTAGTGCTATCAAGCATAATTTTAAAGGGCATGGGTGAGAGAAAGGAGGTTATTTTATATTCGTAGATATTGTTGTTTAAGGAAATTAACATGCATTTGAAATGGGTGGTGAAGCTTCGATGTTCAATCAAATAGTTTACCATTAAGTTAATGCAATCTAGTCTTTAATTTTAGAATAAATTCAAATAGTCATTGAGAATTCTCATGGTAGCATATGAAGATAATTTTTTTCTAGGGACATGTGGGCACAAAAATAATTGTGTTTTGTTGAGAATTTTGTTGGGAGGAAATGGAAAGTTTGGCTAATGGTGGTATGGGGGTGGAGGTAGCGAAATGATAGTCTTGCGATTTGAAGTAAGAATGGATGTTGAAATATATTACGCATGTTAGTGAGGGCGCAATTATCTCCTTAGCTATAATACAAACATATTAAAAAATAGTTTTTATTTTATTTTTATGAGCACAATTTTTATTTTGTTTTTATGAGCAAAGTTCTTACATTTATAATAGTAGGCTACAAGAAAATTTAATCGAATGGACGTCAAAACTAGTGCTGGAATTACATTGGGGATTGTACAAAGCCACGTGAGCACCAATGTGGAAATTGTATGTTATAATGTTCACCCAATCAAGGTTTTGAGATACAAAGGCAATGAGGTGCTCTCTCATAGGCCCCACGCAAAGATTTTTGTGAAAAATAGACAGTGGATGTGAGAAGAAAAGGTGGTTTGCGTGATGATCTGGAGTCGGCATTAACAACGGGTGTGAGATGCTTTGCTCGTTATTTGTGGAGACGATAACTTGGAAGGTTTGGGGATTGAGATCGACAAATGCATAAAAGAAATGGGTGAAAAGAGAAGCATCGACTATGATAATTCAAACAACAATTATCAAGAAAATTGATTTAGTTAAATGAAAAAATTAATTTAAAATGTGAGGAAACAACTATGACAATTCAAACAACAGTTATAAAAAAATTAAGTTTAGAAAGGCCTATTAATAAAATTTGAAATGCTTAAAAATTTAACAAAAGGAAAGAAGCTTTAAGAGTCCATATGATTTCAAAGGCAACAATACTTACAATTTTCTAGAATTTCATGTCCATACAACTTAAAACTTTAAAAGTCAATAAACGCAACAATTTGTAATAAATTTCAGATTTCATATCCACGACATTTCAAAGCTAGTAAATGAATAAACTCTTAAACATTTGACAAAAGATAAAAAAACTTTTAAGGTTAGCACGATTTTGTATCAACCAACGATAAAAGCACTTCAAGTTTTTTTTAAAAAAACCTTTATAAAAATAAAAATATAAGATTAAATACCATATAAATTAATTGAATGGTGTTTAAATCCCTAAATTTTTAATAAAAATAAAATAAGATCTTAATATCCATTGAAATTCAAATCCAGTAGAGGAGCAATAATAATTCAAATTTTAATAAAAGAAATTAAGATTTGAAGCCTATTCGATTTCGAGGTCAGAAAGGAATAAATACTTAAAAAATTCCCAAAAGAATGTAAGGGTAGATACATTTAAAGTTTTATATTTTCAAAAAGGAAAATAGGCTTTAAATTTTTCAAAGCAAGGAAAGGAACTGAAAGATTAAAATTTTAGAAAGTAAAATAAGATCTAAAGTGGGTATGATTTCAATTCAGTAATGTCAAAGAAACAATAGGGAATTTAACAAAAGGAAAATAAGAAGTAAATTCCACACAATTTCACAATTTAATGTTTTTACAATTTCAAAGTTGGTAACCGCAAAAACTCTTATAACTTTCAGATTCGAAGTTCAATTTTCGAAGCCAATGAAAGGAAAAAGCCCTAAAATTAGGGGAAAAAATAGAGAACTTTTAACCCCTGCATTAGAGTACATAAAATAGAGTAAAAAACTTAAAATATTGACGAAGAAAATGGATTTAGAGTAGATTAAAGCAAAAAAAAATCCTTCGAATTTTAAAAAAGGAACAATAAGATCAGTAATCACATAATTAGCCGAGGCTTCCACCTTTGAGGATGCCTTTGCTGGAATGTGTCAAATTCCGGCAGCTCTTTCCCAGCGACGCAATTCCGGCAACATTGTTTCACGTTAATGTTTTTGGTGAATAAATATCTATCATTTCAATCGCCCTCATCCTCCATAAGATTTGTATTCGCCCGGTCTAGAGTTGACCAGATCCGCTCCCTGCAAAATTCCCTAATCCAATAGAGCAAGAAAAAATCTTTTGTAAATCCACACAGAGAAAATTCTTCTTCAAACCCCTATACGTTCCTGGATCTGAGTACTCTGCCGCTCACTTAGCTATTTGCGGGTAGTATATCGAGAGATGGAGGAAGAATCGGTAAAGAGAAAAGAAAGGTTTCGGGCAATGTGCATGGAAGCAGGGCAGAGTGGAACAGGCACAAAAAATGAACAAGAAAGCTCGCAGTCTTCCCCAGGGATTCTCTCCAATCCCTTCATGACTCTTCATCCCCACCCACATCTCACAACAATTCCAGGTTTGATTATTACACCGACCCACTTGTTTCTTTCTCTTCCAACAAGGAAAAATCAAGGATCAATAATTATCACAATAATGCTTCTAATCAAAGCCCCAATGGATGACCTAATAGGCCTATGACAATGAAGTCTCCTATGAATGGTTCTATACCCGTTAAATCCTATGTGGAGCAGAAACAAATGAATGCAGGGAATGTACAAAGCCCTGCAGATTCAGGTCCTTTTGGGTCACCTGTTTCTGCCTATAGTATGTCTTCTGGTCCTCAGTATTACAGTAGCCCTCTGCCCATGTCCCATGTCCCAAGGTTCAATCACCCATCACCACCGTTATTTCAACAACAACGTCAAAATCAGAGCGGTCCACAATCTAGGGGATTTAACAATTCAAGCAATGGAAGACCTCTACCCATGACATTAGGGGCTTTTATCGAATACTTTTATGAGGTTATCCATGGAGACATCTGAGGCGAAAGTAGAAGAGACATAGAAACAAATTAATCCTAAAGAGGTTGATGAAGTACAGTGGCAGTCGAGAAACTGGAAGGCGGATTTCCGTGCGAGTTTGATTTCAATGGTGGCATGTTTACTGAGGGTTATGTCCATCATATCTACAAATTTAATCGCTCCAATGAGTCAAACTAGAGACTATGCTTCTACAACGAACAGATCAGGAGTAGTTGTAAGAAATTATGTGTGTAGCCGTAAAATTAATGAAAATTAATAAGCTGAGCTTTGTTGAATCAAATTTTTATTAGAGGGGTTTCTGCAAATTTTTCTTTTATTTTTTCCCACAGAAAGATTCAGCCTTTTAATTTTAGAGAAAATTTCAGCGTTATATTTACTTATTTTGGGTGTGAGCGCCAAAGACGTTGTGTTAATTTCCCGCATCGTTGTTTATTGCATTTGGTGAAACAGTAACATCATTTGGGATTTATGGCTTTTACTAAAAAAATACAAGAAGAGGTTTCATTTGTATTGGTTGGATAGAATTTGACAAACTGCAGAGAAGCATTAAAGACTCCTAGAGTATGTTATGTGGATAACCCTCAGGTAGAGGAATGAAAAATTATTATATTATCTGTTGTAAGGAGTAACAAAGTGGTAACTTGGTAAGGGTAGTAGGATCGAAAGGAAATATTGGGTTTATCAAAGTTTCGGCAGCCGAAGGTTATAGGTAGGTGGAGGATGCAACACGCCTTGTGAATCTCAGTTAATATGTGGTCATGCTTGCTCAAGGAGGTGTCATCCCTTCGATCATGATAATATAATTTGCCCCAAACCTTGTCCCAAAAACATTGAGAATTCATGCAGTCGTCAGTGTATAAAGATATGTCATTTTCCCGAGGAATGTCAACGTGATAATTGTAATCTTCTTTTCATGAGACATGCTAGGCTCCGTTGTGATCAGCCACGCCGAGAAACCTTAAGTTGTGAACATCCTTGTATAGGACTTTATAGGGAGACCTTTCGCAAGATTTACAAGGGGTGTTATCCCAAGCATGTGGGTATCATTTCACAAATGACTCTAGAAGAATATGATTTGTTTGATGCTTGGTGATGGAATGAGCATATTTGTTTGTTGGGCCTTCCCCTCACTTCTTATGTATCTTTTACTGCAATTCGAATATATCTTTTAATACATCTTAGAATTATTTTCACAATTTTAATGTTCTAATGAAATAAGACTTCTCCTCGCAAGTGGATTATTTTTACAATTCTAATGTCCTAATAAAATTAGAATAATACACCTTTAACCTATAAAAATATTTACATATTAATAATATTTTAGAATAAATATCAAAATTTGTGATTTACTATGGAAAGGAATGCTAAATTATATCTCATATAATTCTTAAATTATATATACATATGTGTGTGTACAGACACACACACAAACTAATTATTGACTAATTTTATAGAGATAATGAATAGTTTCATTATAAAAAAATAAGATCTAAGGCCTATAATTAATATTTTATAGAATTAATACTTTATAGCTAAAATCATTATTTATATTATTATCTTCTCCGACGTTATTTGCAACTCATGTGCAATTGCTAGTCATTTAAAACTTTAATAGAGAAAAATAAAATTTAAAGTCCACTCACAATCAACGCCAGGGAAGTCAAAATTGTATAAATTATTGCAAAAGAAAAGCAATCAATAAAGTCTGAACGATTGCAAATGGACAATGGGAGAACGCCTTTTGGCGTATGATAATCAAAATAATGTGACTTCTATTCTTTAAAAATGCAGTAGTTGTCAACAATGCATATGTTCTATTTCATGCATAATTTAAGTTTTAATTTAATCTCAAACCTTCGGAAACTTTATAAATAAATTAAGAAAGAGAAACCGACCCAGAGAACTATGTATTTAAAAACATGTAGAAAATGCTATATAATATAGGAAAAATGCTAATTAATTCCCAAATAAATAACATACTAGCAATTGCATGTGCACAATACAATGTGAACGCCGAATGGTATGTGTTATTTGATTTAGAGGTATAGTTATTACTTTTGTAGTTAATGTTGATAAGGGGTGTGATTGATTTTGTAAGTGTAGGAATATAGATGAAGCATTACATTTATAGGTTCTATCTCTACATTTCAAATTTGTTACAATTTCGTACATATACATTTGCATATCTTATATCATGGGTGGTAGTGTTTTGCGGACTATTTTATTTGAACTTAACATGAATATATGAAGACTTCTGTACATTTGCTGATTTTATATCATGAGTGGTAGCCTTTTGTGGCCAATTGTTTTTGGCACTAAACATGAATACATTTGATACCACATTGGATAGTTAATTACTTTTGTAGTTGATGTGGTTTGTAATTATTTGGGGGAAATTGTGTTAGTGTTGCAACGTGTTTGAGATGGTGGTTGCATCGGTTGTTTGGTTGGTTTTTGTTGAAAAATACTTTTTGTACTGTCGATAACATGTTGATAAGGCTTGGATACAAGAAGTGTTAAGTAGTAGTGGAGGTGCTATCAAAGTAGAGGGTAGTATTTATGAGGGGTTGTTTTGGTTGACTGATAGTAGTCTTGACTCCACCTTTCTTCTTGCTCCAAGTGTTGGTACGTGCACCATTTTTTAGTATCTTTCAAATGAAAAAGGAGGGGAAATGCACAGATTAGCAAGCGAGGCAACTCTGGAGAAAACCGTGAATGTTAGACCTTGCCTTTATGTGGTTCCAATGTCGATAATTGCTTTATGCAAAGTAAGTCTCTGGGACTTGTGGATGGTTAATCCCTAGGCCATTTTAATTGTCAATTGTCTTCGATTCCCTCTCAAAATAGGGGGCATTGGAATATGTAACAGGTTGGAGGGATCCCAACATGGGCCGATGTATCTATCAAATTTGACAGTGATAAATAAAGGTAATGTTGGTGGTGGCATTGATGTGTCGTAGACAATGTTGATGATTGTTCCTGTAGCACCATTTACGAGGCCTAGGTCAACCCATAAATTAGCAATAAGCATGATTTTTGTTGTTTGCATAACAAAACTTTGTGTTCCAACTGATCATCATCAGAATCTCCTGTTGCAGCTCACCTGTTTCTTTTAGCAATGGAGTGGGTGATTAGAACGTTCAATGCTTTCAACATCTAAAGGTTGTGGGTGTTCACGAGATCGTTTTTTGCAAACAAATGTGGTGCGTCCTTAAAAATGTTGAGCTCCTGCCGAATTAGGTGTGATTCGGTGTGAGACATTAGGAGTTCCTAGTCCTTAATAAGAGGAGTTCAATCTTGCATGTGGAGCAGTAAATTTCGAATGAAACTTGTGCATTGGTTGTTCCTTGTTGCCGAAATATTGTTCGCAATGTAATGGAAGAATGGAATCCCTTTCAAAGGCTAGCTCCATATGAATCACTTGCATAAAGAGGACTGTCCAAAACAAGTGGTAATTGGTCGAGGTCGCCGAGGAGGATGACAGATCTGTTCCCAAATTCAATTGTTTTTGAATGTGGGAAAGCCTCGCATAGCTTGTAGTCAATTTTGCTTAGCAACTTTGGGCTGATGAAACTCATTTCATCAATAAGAATATATTTTATATGTTTTAGTGACTCTTGAAAAGATGATAATGCATGTCCTTCAAGGGGTTTTAGTTCTTTGATTGGAATACGAAGGCCTGCATGGATTGTGGATGCAGAGACGTTGAATGTTGAAACACCGGTGGGGGCGAGCAAAAGGAGAGGTGAGTGAAATGTGGTTGCCTCCTAAGAAATTTTTTGATAATATAGTTCCTCCTTTCTCTGGGGACCTCATAAGAAGCCACTTGATAATGTACTTCCTCCTTTTCTTTGAGGGCTCCTAATGGTCTAAAAATCTTTATCCCCTCCTTACTCAGAAAATACTCACTTCTATTCTCTGCAACATGGTTTCCCATAAGCACAAGACCACATGCTAAATAATTATAGAATCCTAACAACCTTCCTTAAGTAGCTCCTTTCAGTAGACCAAGGAAGTTGTTACAGTTGTTTTCCACCAAGATAACCTATTTTAAATTAGTTTTCCGGTTTTCCCACAGATAAATTGTGAATGCATTGATAAGCCTGTAAATTTTACTGCTTTCATGTGCCATTAGCAATTGAAATTACTGCACCCAATGTTAAGTAGAAGCCTAATGCTCCTTAAAAGTGAACAATTTTGTAATCAACTGATAGGAAGAGTTGCTAGAAAAATATAAGATTATAGAGTTCCTTGGATGATTGACACCAAAATTGACACAAAATGTAGAACACTACAGTATCATTTAGAGCAAGAAAGCATCAGGCATATAAAAAATGAAGTATTAAATTCTTTAATTTTGAATTAAATACAAGTTAATACTTCGGTTATTTCCATAGGAAAATGGAGATCTGTTAAATAATCCAATATATTCTTGTATAGTCATAATTAGATTTGCAAGAGGACATCTGATTAACTCCGTGATTCTTCAGAAGTTGTACATTTTAATGGAATTGTTGCGACTTCGAAATCCATGCCAACAAGATTTACACGCCCAACATCACAACCCAATGATTTGACTTAGATGCTTCCCATGTTGTAGCTTAGGATGATATACATTTAATGGAAACCTCCTGATTCTCATCTAAAAGACCCCAAAGAGTATAAGCATATCGTCTGACTTCTAATGAATAAACTACAATGGTTGTTATTTAGCTTTAATATTATGTGAAGGTTAGAAACAACCAAGTCTTTCCGAGAAATTTTGCATCAATTGGATTTGGTGCACAAATAATCACCTTTCATCTCAAACACCTACCCAATCTCAATCCTTTCAGTATTTACACATTAATGAATGATGAGGCAATGCCTTTTATACCATCCACAATTATAAACTACAACACATTTAGCTTTTCTTTTCTAATATAACAAACAAGACATAATTGAAGATGCATGGGAATTGAGAGAATGTGAATTGTGCATTCTCCTACCTAGATTATTACAATGCTTCGAGCCTTATGAATTAAAAAAATTCAAATTATATATTTAAAAAATAAAAAAACTCCAATGCTTACAATCTTGAAATAGCCCTCTTTCCTTTGAGAATCATTCATGCAAAGTTCATAGATACAAACTTTACAATTGTTTGTTTAGCATCCAGAACAAGTATCTAAAGCTGTGACTGATACCCATTACCCACCACCATGTGATGGAAGAAAATAAAATGGGTACCAATTTAAATCCATGGTCAAATCTTAGTGCATTGCTAAAATTTGTTCTCACAACACCAGTGACAAACACAGAACAATGAACCTAAAGTTGTGACCATACCCACCACAAAAAAAACAATCTACTTTTGGTGGCGGTTGAAAAGAAAATGGGCTCTAGTTTAATTCCATGAACAATGTTACAAAACACCCAATTACTGATATATTTGATCATAGGCATTCTCACCACGATATAGCCATTTTGGGGATATAGAAAAAACCTTGCACCAGAGCATAATTTGGGGATATAGAAAAACCCTGAACCAGAACATAACTTGGGTATTACTTCAGAAAAAACAATGGAATCCCAAACTGCATTCATTCAAGGCCTACTGACATCGAAAATTCACAATTTCATATGCATTAATACCTGTGTCTTTTTCTCCTATTAATGCTTGAGCCATGGTATCCAGAGATTCACAGTCCTCATCATACTCTTCTCGGATATTTTCATGAATGTTTGAGGAACAAATTTCCCATTTTAGGGCCCTGCGAAAAGATTGGGTGAATGACTATAATCAATGAACATTCATCTATTTCAAATCAGTGATTTCAGTTGCCACCAAAATCATGCCATGGACTCTGCTTATTATATAATCAAATAGGATGCACTTTGTTTACTTGGATGAACTCTATTAAGATAAACTTTGTTTACAAAATTTGAACAATATAAAGAATGAACACAGAGAAATCCTGTGGTGGGGGTTGAAAGGGGGACTCATATGCTAAATTAGTATCTGGCTTTGCAGTGATTTAAAAGGAAACCTTGACATTTACCTTTCACTTGGATGATTTAATTGGTGAAGATGCTTGGCTCACATACAAAATATATAGTAAGATTTGGTAGCTTACTCAACCCGCTCATTCAGTTGGTTTCTCATGTGTAATGATATATTTCAACATGGAATTTCTCAGATAAAAACAAAGTCTCTTCTGCTCAAAAAATGGTAGACAAATCATCTAATGATGTTGAGGTGTAACCACTTAAGGAATTAACTACAATAAACAAGTTTGCACTTTATCTCATATTTGTGAGCTTGAAACAGCTTGAGCAGAGTAACCAGATTTTCTGATTATCCATTAATGGGGTTTAACAACCTGAGATGAGCTTGATCACCAACATTTATATTACATTGCCATAAATAAATCGAAGTTACGGGATCCAACTTACTTGATACAAGGTGCCCCTGTCTGTTTGAATGGGATTCAAATAATATAATGTGGGACTGTTGTTGTGCATAGTGCCATATTTGTGCAGAGAAAATTGACAGGATATTAATGGAGATTTTAGAACAGAATGGACCATTTCAATAAGTCGTATGCGAGGAAGTGGTTGCAGAGTGGATCACAAATACAAGTAGTCGTAAGAACCATTTACGAGATTTGATTTATAGCCTAAATGGTATCTATGTAGAGGCTTGGGAAGATGTGCAGTATGTAACAATCAGATTGGGCAGGAATAGTGGAGAATGAAAAAGAAACGTGGTTGTAAACAAACCAAATCAAAACATAACACCAATATAAGACATAGAAGAAAGAAATCCCAAAACAAGAACCTTAAGCCTTAAACAACTTCAAAAATCCTTAAAACCTGGTAAATTCCAGCGTGCATCAGATCATATGAACAAAGAGAGGGAAGAAGAGGAATTGAAGGAGGGATTTCTTACTTCTTTATTGATTTTTAATCCCCTCAAAATTTAGCCTCATGACAGAGATTAGGTTCAAACTCAGGCTTGCCATTTCAGCTACACCCTGATTGGTTTTATGGCTTGTCCAGTGAATTTCCTATTAGGTATAAAAACTTAACAAAAGCAAGTAATCCAAGAAGTAAGACCGACATGCAGAATACCATCACAAAGGCATTCCTGAAACACTAATAAATAAAAACTACAAAAAATTACTACTCTAAATAAAAAAACTAACCTCCAATTTAAGGCTCTGCCTCCAGAACTAACATGTGGAATCTGGAATGCAGATAATCCTATACACACAGGAGAGAGAATTCTAAACAAAGATAGACAATTGTAAATATGCAAATACTCAGGCAGGAATGGAGAATTAAGTACACTGAAATCTGAATGCCAATTGCACCTTTGAACTTTTCTTTTATTCATAACCACTATTTCTGAATTATAGCAAAAGGAACAAATTCCACCCTCCAAAATAGACCTTCCTACTCTCTAAAAATTATTGTAACAGCCAACTACCAAGAAAAACAAGCTAGCTCTATCTAACACTTTGTTATTTTTCTATATACGCCCCTTAAATATTTTAGTTTTGGTCTGCATCACATTGTGGCCCTGGTTCTGGTTCAGATCAGATGGGCTAGCTACCCTTGAAAGTTGATAATATAGACAAAGTATATTCTGTAAAATGGTGCTCAGTCTCTCTCTAGCTAATGTAGAAAGGGGTGCTTTCATTTCCTAAAAAATGTCTGTTTGTACGCAATAGAGTAAGCACGTGACAACAGGGATTAATAATCCCTACCATTTTGTGAAAGTCTGGTTTTTTAATTAGAATTTTTGTAAAATGCTAACTTCTGCGGACTTTAACAAAAAATGATTTCATAATTGTAGTTCTAAAGAATTTGTTGATTTTTGCGGATATATTGCTTTTCTTTTCTTTTTCCCAATTAATATTTTGGGATCTCCACTGAGTAATTGTTTTTCAGAGTTCTGGTAACATGGATGCATACCATGTCTAGAAAACACACCATTTGAAGGAAACTTCAGATGTGGTTTATAGTTTGTCTACAACTCATCCTTTGAGGGAATTTCAGACATGCTCTGAAGTTGGGACACATACTGTCTGCGAAATGTCCACCAATGATTATGGGTCTTTGTAGATGCTTGGACATCAACTTGAATTTAGAATATTCTTGTGATTTGTACATGACATCAAATATTGTGTGTGCAACCTTAATGGCAGAGGCCTAATAAGTTTTCATCATATACAACACATTACAAAAGCTTTGTAGGTATTCTTCAAATTGAAGAAATTAGTTTACAGTAATGGCCCAATATTTATCCATAAAAATCTACTCTTGATTTGTCATGAAAGACTGTCACAATCTCAAACATAACCCAGTAAACACAATGAGGATAAAAAACAGTTCAATCCATGATTCAAAATAATCCAGTAGTCCGCAAAGCAAAAAAATTAAAAAGAAGCAAAGACGGGAGAAGGGTTGGACTCTTCCCGAATCCTAGTAGCGAACCTACCCTTTATGGAAGTAGATTACAGAATCACAGACTATAGTTAGAGACTTGCAGCAAGAGAACAATGAACTGAAACACCAGGAATGGAAGAACAATGCAGTTGGTAGCATAATGGGAAAAGAGTATCCACGAGTTAAATAGCGAAATTCAAAATGGATGCTCTCAGAAAATCAAGAAGAAAAAGAGGTTCTTGTTGATGACATGCTGACAAAAGAGGTGCAATATAGGTTTGCTTATGAAAATAGATTACAGGCAGAGCTTTCTGCCACTAAGGGAGGTCATTCAGGAGATAAAAGTGAAGAAATACAATTTCAATCTACCGTGAGCCAGGCAGGAAAATTGCAAAAAGAAGTCCAAAGCATTCGGGAACAAATCTCCTCCTTGTCGACTTAATCATTTCTCTCCAATTTAACAACAAACATTGAGCCATCCCTTACTCAAACGAGCCTGCAGACTCCAATGCGACCTGCAACAACAAACAAAACAAAATGAACAAATAACAATAAGTGGTGGAGGAAAATACAAGACGGAGGAGATAACTAAAACCATTTTTACTAAAAAACTCTTAGTCTTACTTGCTAGTGGAGATGCTACCACTGCATTTTTTGATCTTATATGACCCAAACTCATCTCAGATTCTCAACTGTTGCGGTTTCAACCATTGTTTTAGGTACTTCTGTGAATGCCCTTGTTTTACCACAGTTGAATCATTTACATGATCTCATCTATTGACCTTTATTGACCCCAAAAAAATAATTATTATTATAATAAAAGGTGAGACTAAGTTCTGCAACTGCCCAAACTCTTGAGGAATAAGACCTGTTAATCGATTACAACAAAGATCTTTACACTGAAAAAAGAACACTACATTACAGTTTCTCTTGAAATGAAAATACATAGCATCCTTGTGAGTTAAATAATCAAAATTTCAGTATAAAAATCTTACATATCCACTATACTCCTCAGATTTCCAATCTATGATTTTGTAAGTGTAGAAATATAGATGAACCACTTCATTTGAAGGTTCTATCTCTACATTTCAAACTTGTTACAAATTCGTACATATAAATTTGCAAATCTTATATCATGAGTGGTAGCATTTTGCGGAGTTGTTTATTTGAACTAAACATGTATACATGAAGACTTTTGTACATGTGCATATTTTATATCACGAGTTGTTTATTTGCACTAAACATGAATACATTTGATACCGTTTTGGATAGTTAATTACTTTTGTAGTTGATGTGGTTTGTAATTATTGCTCTTCCATGTTTGTGTCCTTCTACAGATGATGAAAACCTGACTAGGCTTGGCTTTACATAAACCTATCAAACGATTTGCTTAAATTTGAGAAACTCCAAAATAGGCTTGTGGGTATCGGCATGCAAGGGTTATTATGATGGTGGTAGGGGTTTTCAACATTTAACACAAAACGCAATGTACATCAGAGTAAATTTATGAAAAATATTTTAAAAAAATTGAACACCATGGAAAAGAAACAAAAAAAAAGTTTAGAAGCAATGTGGAAAACCACAATTTCAATTTATATGTAATCTCCAAACATTTCTTGGTTTGCATATCCAACATTCAACAAAAAGATGATGGCACAGGGCCCGGTTAAAACTTTCCTGCCCATGTGATTATATTACAATTTTGGGGGAATTCTATGTAGGGCAATCAAGGGGAAGCAACAAAAGATGATGGCCCATGTATAATAATATTACAAGTTTTTGGAGCTATTATTCTAAATCAACCCCTATTAAAGGGAATTCTTGTGGAGGGAAACCAAGTGGAACCAAAAATGAAATTTGGTATGGTGAAATTGTTGGCCTCATCATTGTTTTGATAACCCTATAGCCTTCCCATGTTACACGCTTGTCCAACTTTGTTGCTGAAACGAGATCCATGCAACCTCATTCGCAATCGTCCTCCTCCAAATCCAATTCAACAACAATTGTTGGTGCAATGATTGCGGGGGCGTTGTTGCTTTTGTGTCTTTTATTTTTAATATGGCACAGATAACGCCTATTTCGATCGACCCAAATGGGTGTGGATTTTGCTATGGTATACATAAAAAATGTCTAAATGGTGGAGGTGTTATCAAAGTAGAGACTAGTATTTACGATGGGTTGTTTTGGTTAAGTGAAATTAGTCTTAACTCCTCCTTTCTTCTTGCTTAGAGTACAATTTAAAAGACAACTACTACAATTTTACCTTTTGGTGTTCCACAAAGTGATCGGGATTTCCTACGAAGCTGAGGGAATATTATTATTTGCATTAGTTAATTGTTGATATCCAAAAACCATAAGAAACAAAATTGAATTGGTCTGCAGAGAAAAGTTTTTGTTATATCTACACTTTGGAGGAAACCTTGAAAAGTTTTTAATGACAAGGAGAGGTTTCTGTAAAAGAAATAGAGCCATTTACAACATCATCTATTATTAGGGCAAGAGAATTAAATTTGCAAATCATATCTTTCAAAACTTCACAAAGAAACAGGTGGAAGAAGTTATCCTCACAATGTAGAAAGAGTGAAATAGATGGCTAACTGCAATGACACTTCCCCTGATAAATTGTTATTTTTCAGTATCCTACATATGATCCATTTCCAATATTATTTGAAGATCAATACAAGCATGCCAAAAATTTACATTTAAGGTATAATTGAAAGGAACATATAGTGAGACTAAGTTTTGTATCTGCACAAGCTCTTGAGGAATAGGACCTGTTAATCGATTGCCACAAAGATATTTACATTGAAAAAAACACTAAGTTACAATTTCCCTTGAAATGAAAATACATAGCATATAGATCCAAAAACATGACCTTATGAGTTAAATAATCATATTTTTAGTATAAAAAACTTACATATCCACTATACTCCTCAGATTTCCAAACTCATCTAGCAGAAACCCATTCAATCTATTTTCACTCAAATTCCTTGAATTTATAATTGAGATGAATCATCAAGTCAATATAATGTTCATTCATAGAAATTGGAATTCTTGTTTATGCTCTATAAAATCCTATATGGACAAGACTTACAATTTCATAAGATGTTCCAAAGCCCCCACAAATCCTGGAATGGGTCCAGAAAGTTTATTATCAAAGAGGTCCCTAGGATTTCATGTCAGATCAAAGATCAACAAAACATTTGGAAGTATTTCACAGTTGTCATCTAGACAATAAATTTCTCTCCAAACACAATTCTTAATAGCCTATTGGAAGTATAACCAAAAATAAAAATAACTGAACTCACAATGTATCTAAATTTATAATATATCCCAGCTCTATCGAAATTGCTCCCTTAACATAATATTTCTAGACTCATTAGACCACGGGTGTATTATATATGCATGCTTAATGTGCTTGACAGAACCCTTCCATAATCATCATATACATGATCGATCAAGAACACAAAATATACATGATCGAGCATTGAACAGACTTCCGCACTTGGCGTACATGCTGATAAGCGTATTAAACAAAAATATTTCTGAGAGAGAGTTGACTATGAGGAGACCTAGTCCAATTGCAAAATATACTTCTATCAGGACCATTATGTCTTTAACAACTATTTTTGGTTGGCACTTACATCAAATGGATGTTAAGACAACTTTTTTGAATGGCCTGATTGAGGAAGAAGTGTGCATTAATTAGCTGAGAGGATTTGAGGTGCATGGGTGAGAGACCCATGTGGACAAGTTAAAGAAAGCTCTTTACAAGCTGAAGCAAACACCCCATGCTTGGTAATCTAGGATTGATACAAATTCAACTTGAGTGCAACAAGGCAACATTCTAGGTTTATTGTCAACCAAATAGTGAGACCTCAAATATTCCAACAAAGAACTGTCAGAAGAAATAGTAGAAAAGCAATTTTCATTGCAACTCCCGCAACAATTTTCACTTATTTTAGCGGTACAATAGTTATTGTATGGGCATCACTGATGATCATCTATGGCTACCCCTGCTTTCCAATTGGGTACCAAAGCCAAAATTTCTTCATCAATCATGGTAGATTTTGAAACATCTTGATCAGCAAGATCAAGCTTGACAACCATTTCACTAGCCACACTCATGGTTGTATCTCCTTCCACATCAAATGGAAAATAGATATTGCGAATACGACCTAAAAACCATGAGAGGAGCTCTGCATTATTAACATGAATCAAAATAATAGGGGTTAGTGATTGTTTCATGGAAGGAACAACTTTGAATAGCCTTACAATTTATTGGATTGATATTCTGCTGCAATATAAAAGCAAATACCTTCTTTGTCTGCAATTTGTAGTCTTAAGAAAATGGTTTCGTCATACAACTCTGGCGCCATGAATTCAGGGGTCCCTGTTAAAAAAACGTCTCAAAGATCAGATTGGTTATAATAACTTTGCACTAATGGGTATGGGTTCTTAGCCAAAACGCCAAACTGAGGGATTCTGCAAGAAATGTTCAAAAGGATTGCCACAGGATGAAACTGACAATAAGAACATTACCTATAATGTTGTGAGCAGAATGAGATTTGTAGAGGATTGCAGTGAAACCCAAGTTTCCAATCTTTACTTCTCCCTGGTTTCCATTGATGAATATGTTGTCACACTTCAAATCTCTGTGTATAATGGGAGGGTCATGGTTGTGCAGGTACAAAAGCCCTCTCAAGATCTGACGAGATCAATTCTTGACAGCCCTAATGTCTACCCTTTTGTGCTTCTGCCTAAATCTGGATTCCAACAAAACACAATAAAAAACAAATAATAAAATTGGCATTGAATAAGGTAAAACAAGTTCATCCAAAGTGAAACAACTTACTGTCTAAGAGTCCCAGATGTGAACATCTCTGTTACAAAATTGATATTCCTGATTTTTGTATCCACCCATGAAGAATAGAATTTGATGATGTTCCTGTGATTCAGAGTCTTCAGAAGATGGACCTCTGAATAGAGCCTCTCCAAATCCTTAGGAGCATGTAGCACATCTTTTACCTTCACTTGGTTCCAGGCCACTTAAATTCCATCTATTTGATCAAAATCTCTGTAACTTCATACATGCATACATCAAACAATTCCAATTCCAATGCCAATGAAGTCTCTATATTCAACCCCCACAAAATATAAACAACACAGAGAAGCCCACACTCAAATCACTATTATTGGTGTTTAAACATTTAAATAAAGTCTCACTCTGAAATACCCTTTTAGATTATTATCTATTGCAATTCCGTGATACACAATAATAATTGTTATTGACTTTCCACAATGACCTGTAGTGAAAAATGCACACAATTTCCTTTCTTAATAGTGATTAACAACAGTAGGATGAAAAAGAGAACATTCTGTTATCCCTAGACTACACAATTCTTCATGAAATCAGCCCCCACTTATAGAGGATAAAGCCATTACTTTGGTTACCCTCTCAGATCCACGGTACATTGCTTGCACAGAATAATGGAAAGACATACAATGGCTCACAACATTCTATCCGACGTCCATGATAACAACAAACATCCATCCCCACACCTAAAAGGAAAAGGCAACAAGGAACACTAATTAGAGAATCTATGGACTGTCAGACTTCCACACAGACATCTAAAAATAAGAACATTACCTATAATGCTGTGAGAAGAAAGAGATTTGCGATGGATTACAGTCTTAGAATCCCCCTTGCCAATCACCTCATTATACTACACACAGAAAACATGCAAACTCAGATCTGTAATATATGTATATATACACACACAACAAAATTGTGTATCGATAAGAATAGTTTACATATCCGGCCATAACGGCACAATTAAGGCCTCTGCTTCATGGGAGAGGTATTTTGAGTGTCAACAGTCACTTCCATATCCTTATTTGGTTAACAAATCCTTGGATTGATTGGAGGAGGAATATTTGATTCCTGCTTCGTGGTGGATTGAGAAGAATAAAGGAATGGTGCAAGGCCAAGATGGGCAGTGGACTATGGGCACCTCCATGCTGCTGTTATAACCCCACATTCAGCTTGCAATTGCTAGAAGGGGAAAATCTAAAAACAACTAAAAATATCTGTGAAAAACAAAAATGTCAAAAGCGGCCGTCAAATTTAATAGCCGAAAAACACGTCCAAACGGCCGTTAAATTTAGGATAGTGACGTGAACAACCGATCTCAAGAGAGATCCGTGAAAACAAAAAGGAGGGGACCCACTTTTATAACCTAGTCACTGTAATATTTAATGAATTAAATTATTTAGCTTTAAATTTAACAAATTTAATTTTACCGAAAATAAACAATTTAATTAAATTTATCCAAAAAATTCACTGGAACGGAGGTAAATTAAATAAACCATTAAACATTATATAAATAATTTTTTTGCCCAGCTATACATCAATTACTTACAATAATTTCTCCAGTAATTCCTTTTCACCCCCTCACAAGTGCCCTATTTAATTGGGTGATCGATTGTGTCTGCCAAAAACATCTTTTCAACCGTAATTTGTTGAATAACTTTTATATAAATATGTAGGTTATATTTAATAAATAAAAATATACTTATATTTCTTATTTATTAATTATAATCTATCACTTATGGTTATATTTAATATAAATATTAAATATAACTTTAGGAACTATATAAGGGGTTAATAACCCACTTAATATTATGTTCCAACAAATAAAGGATTCAAAAGACTTCATGCTAGATATAGGAATAGTAGATGTATACACATTAGATGGTGGAGGATCGAGATCACTTGTTGAGGAGGTTCGATTATTCTTAAGTTGGTCCCATGTGGCATGGAGAAGAACATCATATTATTAGAATTTTTGTGCAATAAGTACGTAAAATGTTATGCGGATGCCTCATCTTCGAGTAGGGTCAAATTATCATGCGTTATGAAAACCTTCACCTTGTATATTTTCATTGAAAATAGTGAACATAAAATGAGAAAAAATATCAAAAGTAGAATATAGGTGCTCACTAGAGTGAGAGAACTTAGTCTCAAAATGTATATCAATGCAAGTATAATAAGCATATGGGTTCTTGCCCTCACATGAAGGAGGAACATAGACCCGATTAAAGGGATAGTAGTTCATACTAGTTTGAGAGAGGGAACCTTTAAGCTTGAAATAAAGATGATGACGCAATAATGATCCATGATGATATGCAAAAAGGAAAATCCTTGAGTTAGGATGCACCAAGAAAAGAAGGAGAAACCTTAAGGACACTTAGGATTAGAGCAATAGATTGGAATTAAACATTGGGTTCACCAAATTTTTACAACCTAATTATTTAACTTTATGTAAATACAATGTAGACACAATATATAGGATGTAAGGGTTTGAGACAAAATATTATTTTAAATTAATTATTTTACAATTAACCATGCATAATCAACACAACACGTTAATATTTATAAAAATGATAAACGATAGAAAATAGTTCAAAAAAAGAACATGATATGAAGCATAAGTTGTACAAAGTAGAAAAAAAGAGATCTAAATGTGTAAACAGTAGTAAAAGGTAGATTTGAGACTAGATATGTTTTTTTTTTAGAGTGGGATTATAAAATTCCTAGTGCAAGACCATACAACTATTATACGATCTTTAGCTGATTTGGTACGATCTTGATTTGAGTTGTATGATCTTGGACCCTTTGGCAATCACATTTTGTAACTTTATATGTGGTTCACTTTCTTGAAATATGCTTCAATTTATTTCACTCTTATTCACATAACCTCGACACAACCTATGATTACCTATAACAAAGTTGAAACCCTAGATGCATGCAATACATTTCATTAAAGCAAGATAACCAAACAATAAATCATGTGTGTGGTGATGTTGGACTACCCTTGGTGGTAAACCCCTACCTAACCACTCTAAGTGTTACACTACATGAACTAGGATTAAGCCTTGGGTAGTTCTCCTATGTGCATGTGCAAACATGAGTTTGATCTAATATAACCCCCATGCGTTCCCATGTGTATCTTAAAACAAAGATAGTTGGCTAGAAATACCTAATAGAAAATGTATCCAATATGGTAATATTCGATATAGTGTGCTTCGACTGTAACTAAACCCTTTTGTCCCTTAAAGATTTTGAAAATGCTTAGAGTGACTTTTTTCTTACTAAGGCATGGATCTAGGACCTTTACATACTTGAAAATAGACAAAAATAGACTCTTTGACTTAGTTGAGTGCTTCAAACCTATAGTGATGGTTTCTCTACATGATGTGCAACTACTTTTGGTAGATTCAGGAGAGATTTGAGTGCTTTTGGATTGAATTTTGTAATAGTAGCTTATGAAATTGTTGGGTGACTAATAAATTGATATTGACTTGATTATATATATCCTTCCATACATAAAATATTATGATAAGAATGACCCTATGATGTTTGCAACACAATAAATATATTCATATTAAAATCTTAGTTAGAATATATAAAGGGCTAGGACCGTACATGAGTTAGCCAAGGACATATAACTTATCCTAACCAAATTGGACGGTTTCATACAAATAACTTGTGATGTGAAACCTAAAGTCCTGGAATTATGCAAAAAGACCATTTAATGATTTTATCAATTACCAATTCCTAAGTTGTGATAGAGTAGAGTGTGGTGATGAGTAAGTCAAGAAAGAGATAAGGAGATGTACTTATTGGACTTAGAATGTGATATTTTTTCTTAGAAGGAACATAGCCATAATTATCATTATTTACAAGGTCCTAATAATGGGATTCCTTATATCATACAACCCTTATTAGAGTTATATGTTTTCAAACCAAGATCATGTGTATAAAAGAATCGAAACAATAATTCTTCTTCTATTAGATCAAGGAAATATTATAGACTTGGGAAAAATGGAATTACACTCTAATGCAAATCTTATAAAAAGAATGTATAAGAATTAATCTAATAATTCCCATCTATGATTTTTCCTAAGATTTCAAATTATACAAGGCTTCTACCAAACCTCCCTTTGTATAATTTAAAAACATCAAGTTAGATTCTCATATCGCACTCCTCGAATGGATGGATGAATGCCTTTACATGCTCGCAACTCCCTTCTATGTATAGAATTAATAATGGTTCTTGCAAGAGAACACATATGTATTTTTCAAGTGAATATATCTTGTATATATTTCTCAAAATGCCTAAATATTCATTGATCTACCTAACTAGTTTGTAGGTAGCTCCCATGAGATCTCCTTTGTCAAACCGAGCTCCATTAGGTTATTCAATTTGTCCTTGGGAATGGAAAATGGATCAAGGCCCATGTGTACCTCCCTCTAATTATATTGATGTTGATAAGAGACATTTTCAAACAAAAATCTAATCATGGTGAAAATGGAAATGATCCCACATAAATGCAAGAATTCGTGGAATCTGTAGTGTTAGAAAACATATAGAATGTTGTGTGACATTAATAAATGTCCAAGAAGTGTGTGTAAGGATTCATGTCTTCTAGGAATAATAAATAGTGTTTTATAGAAAAGAGATAAGGTACAAAAGTTTATGCATCTTAAGTATGCATACACGACATAGAAGGCTTTATGTAGTTAAGTGTATTTTTGTGCATCCAAGATAATGTCACATGATGCAGTCAATGTTATGTGGCTAGTTAATCCTTTATAGATTGGATATGATTCCATTACTTCCATAACAAATGGATAAGGTATTAAGTTTATATGGCATGCTTAAGAGTGACACGAAATTTCACAATTCTTTATTCAACTAACTCTAAATACTTTTAGGTGATGTAGGATTTATTGTGAATCCATATACTCATGCAAATATACCCTAGGTAAGAAGAAACTTAATTTGATGCTCAAGTATAACTATTGAGGTATTTAATATAATTACCAAGTCCAAAAATATTTGTTTCATCAAGCCAAGATGCATATTCATTTTTTTGCCTCTCCATTTCATTAGATATTATTTGTGATTCTTTTTATTCATAGTCTTCACTATGTTGTCATCCAAGATGCATTTCAATCTCTTTATGCCTCTACTCGATAGTTTGTGTCTCTAACATAATTATGTACATTCTATGTCCCCACTTTTTCCTTCATAATATGGGTATAAATCCTCTACATTTAATATAAGAGATATATTTCTTCCTTATAGTAGATGAATCTAATTATAATTTTTGGTAAATATCTTTAGGACCCTGTATGGTCAAATATTCTTCTAATTGAGTTAATCAAATGTTTTCATGGGAACCTCTGCTTTCACAAGTTTGTAAGAACTAACTCTCCAACGTTAAACTCTAAGTGTCTCCTCCTGAATTCTATGTGTTCCTCGTACTACACATTTATCTACTGTAAATATTTTTGCACTCACTCATGTATCTCCTTCATGTATTATATGATGCATTTATCTTTTTACTTCTTCCTTCTTCTCATGATAACTCTCACAGCTCCATAAATTATTAGTTACTTATCTCATAAATAATATGCAAAGGTGACTTCTGAGTGTCCTATTTACAAAATCATTATATACAAACTCTACTTGTGCAAGAATAGAATCCCTTGTTTCTACCTTCTCCCTACTAAACATTGCAACAAATTACTAATGATCTAGTTGAAATTTTTAGTTTGGCCATCCATTTGTGGGTGATACATAGAACTAAACTATAACTTTTTTTGTTCATTTTCCTCCACAATGTTTTCCAAAATTTACCAAAAATATTAGTATCTTTGTTAAATATAATGTTGTGTAGAAATCCATGTAGTCTTATAACTTCCTAATAAACAAATTAACTATATAAATGTAGTAGCATGTGTCTTATTACATTCAATAAAATGATCCATTTTAATGTATCTATCAATTATATATATATATATATATATATATATATATATAATCAAAAAAATCACATGTTCTCGAAAGTTCCAAAAAATATTTATAATAAGATGCTCTTAAGGTTTCTCAAGTATTGGAAGCGGTTGATATTACCATGTGCTCTAGATCCTCCCATTTATTAACTAACACACTCTACATCTCTACATATATTTCCACACATTCATAGCCACATGTAACTATAGATATATTTCACTTAATTACACTAAGATCTTATCTATCCCAAAGTGACCTACTAAT
This sequence comes from Taxus wallichiana var. yunnanensis, assembly GCA_018340775.1. Taxonomy (NCBI): domain Eukaryota; kingdom Viridiplantae; phylum Streptophyta; class Pinopsida; order Cupressales; family Taxaceae; genus Taxus; species Taxus wallichiana. Next base: position 9,851,034 of record CM031237.1, read on the forward strand.
CCTCCTAACACATACAATTGTGTTCCTTTGAATAAAAATCCTTCTTATAATAAGTAATCCAATTGTGGCATGCCATTGATGATATTTTTAAATTATCTCTTTACTTATCCAAATTATTCATCCTTTGGGTAAAGTTCCTTCATCACCCTAAATCCTACTACTCCCACTTGCATCTCATTCAATAAGAAACTTTTTATACTTAGTGCATTTGCAATCGTATTTGATATCCCACTTATGAGCTTCAAGATAAATGAGTAACTTTGCAATAAATCCACCCATTTCATGTATTTGATTTAGTTACCCCTAACTATTGATGAATTACAGCTCTTGGTGATTTTTATATAACACAAACTCCTTGGGAAATGAGTAGTAGCTCCACTTCTTCAGATCTTGCACTATGGCATAAAACTCTTGATCATAAATTGAATATATTATCTTTGTATCATTCATCTTCTCATTAAAATATGTGATAGGTATTCCTTCTTAGCTCATCACAAATCCAATGGATACTCCATTCTCATTAAAACCAACTTGAAATACCTTATGAAAATATGACAAGGCCAAAAATTAATATTGTATGACCTTCTTCTTCATCTTATAAAATTCATAATATGTGTATACAATACACAAAAACTTAATCTTGTCTCCCACATCACCTTAGTTATTGATGTGTGAATCTCAATCAATCCACTAATGAAATTCTCATAAAATCTTGCCAATCCATGGAAGTTTCTAGCCTCCATGAAATTATTGGGTGATGGATAATTCACCATAGCTTGCACCTTCTTAGGATCCATCTTCAATCCTTATTGAGATATTAAAAATACCAAGTACACCAACTCTTTTCACATGAAACTACATTTCTCCAAATTCAATAATAACTTATCTTCCCATAAACAAACCAACATATTCTACAAATGGATCGAGTATTCTTTCTATGTTGATAAAAATCAATAATGCTTACAACTAAACAATGAAAAAAATTCCCGAAAGGCTTCAACACTTATTTCATCCATCATATGAATACATACTTGGAATGTTGGTCAGCTCATATGAAATTACCAATCACTCATAAAATCCATCATAAATTTTGAAAGTAATATTCCACCATATCCTTATCTAATCTTGATATGGTGATATTCACTCTTTAAATCAATCATTGTGAAGTATCTTGCTTCACTTAGATTTTTCATCAAATCATCCATACATGGAAATGAGAATATATACTTAATGATACTATTATTAATGTCTTTGGATTCAGTACCCAATCACTACTCCCATCCTATATTTAGTGTCAATAAGGTGCATGTACTACATACAAGATCAAGGATTATCTTATCAACCCATTCTCAAGAAAATCTTGCAATTTCCTTCTCATCTCCTTTTTATCCAAAGGTTAAAACCTATATGTGTCCTTGTTTGGTATACTAGAACCTAATATCAAGTACATGTGATGATTAGAACTAGATGTAGGTGGAAAAGCATCTGGAATATCCTTCGACATGGAATTTGTGTACTCACCTAACATCTACTTCACTTATTGAAAAATATCCTCTATTTTTTTGCTTCATTGTCCCATATTTATACATGACCATTCAAGTAAAATTGTAACATTTACTATCCCCTTTCATAACACTTAGGAATTTTCCCCTAAAATCAACAATATCTATGGATTTTTATCCTCCTTGACACTTGCGTCTTTGAAGGGTTTAGATATTACTTATAAATGTCCTTCACCAATGTGTAGTTATTTTTGGGCCATCATGTACTACCTTTTTTTCATACTTCCAGTGTTTGCCAAGAAATACATGGCATATGTCCATGGGTATTATATTACAATTTTTCATCTTCAAATGTGCCAATTTAAATTTGCACTCTACATTTCTCATTCACAAGTAAATTATTTCCATTCGACAACTATCACACCTTATAATGGTTTGAGTGTGGAATTATTTTCAGACCAAGATTCTCAACCATCTCATTATAAATAAGACTATAAGTACTACCACTACCAATAATGAATTTATGTTGGCCTAGTTTTATCTAAGGTTTAGCTTTTGCATTCAAATTAGTGTTCTACATATGCTAGCATATTCAATCAATCTTATGATTAAAGGTATCACCAAAATTATAGTCAAGGTTCCTTAAAGGACCTCATTTTAGAGAAGAATTGAAAGGGTCAAATATTATATGTAATCTTAATTATGTAAATAATTAACATAATCCACCTAGAAACACGTTAATGCACACAAGAACTCTTCGTTATATTTATATATTTCACAATGTTATAGATATCATACTCGTAATTATGTGCCATACCCTTATACAATCTTTAATACCTACCTAAAATAATACATAATGTTTCCATGCTCGCAAACTATTAACTACCCAAAACATACCCCGGTGTATATAGTGTCCCTAAATTATAATGTAACCCAATATTTGTAGTTTTGGTTCACCTAGGTATATTCATGTGAATATACTTTCCTAGTGGGGTATAACTAGTATCTAACTTCCATGCAATACTTGATTATTTATAATCCTAGATCATACAAAAATATATAAATCTTATACTACCATGTGCTCCACCAAAGTATGTTTTTACAAATCTATTTGATTCATAGCTATATCTCACTCTCATTATACAACCACCTAGTCATTCTCCAAAACCTTGGTCAACATATCCCCATACTATATTACTTGTTTATTCTCAAACAAGGTTTTGAACTCCTTGTCTCTATAAAAATGAATAATTCCCTCTTCAAAATCAATAATTTCCTCCACAAAACTAAATAATGTCCTCAAAATAGGTTTTGTGCTACTCTCCACAAAAAGCGCCCATAAAAATCTCTACAAAAACCCTTATCTAGATGCATTCCATCTTGATTATAACAAATAAGAAGTTGCCTCTCTTGAAACAACACTTCACAAAAACAACTCCAAAAATACTATTAAAGGAGGTTATTCCCTTAACAAAAATCCATCCCTTATTAAATGCAAATTTCACTCCCACATATATCATCTTATCAATCTCCTTCTTAACCTTCACCAAAAATTTTGGGTTCATGTGGGAAGGTTTCTTATTCACATTTATTGTACCATCATGTAATTTAATGTGTATTTTCCCATGGTCTAATATAATCCCTTTATATCTTGGTACCTCTTGGAGAATAATGTTTAGTACTCCTTAACAATATTTGCAATTTTAATGAATTCTTCATTGCATTGGTATTCAATCACCTAGGATTACCATTCATGGGTCTCTTTTATTTCTTCCACCTAGTGGACACTTTTATGTTATGGGGACGGGCTTCCCCATGATAAATTGTTTGCTCCTATTTTAGAAAAAATGTTCCACATAATAGTCCTCGTCATCATAAATATTTTGAAGTTTTTCTTCCCACACAACATCTCTATGAAAAATACATCCTTTATTAGTTTCATTGGTGCAAGCCCAGTGCTTTGTTCCTTCATCTCAAAATTAAATTTTTCACCAATTCCTCCTTCAAAATTCCTAGTCTAGAGTATCATGCTTCGCATCACTCCACAAATACCAATATTTTTTCCAAGTCATTAATATGTTATACATTGCATGAACTCAAATCCATAGAGTCCGGAATCATTTTATCAAAGTCCACACCCTCTAACATTCACAAAGATGTTCCTGCAAACCCATGTCTCTTGTATAAACCATTGAATGAATCGTTGGAGGACTCATTGAAATATCTATCACAAGAACTATTGATGTAAAAACCATATCACTCTTTCCACTAAGGTTTAATCTAGTGAAACTCATCTTCCAATATAATTTTTTCCGATCTTCATTCACCTTCACTAAATATTTCTTTCTTGATTTACAAATACTACTTTACTAAAGAATACTTAACTCCAAAAAAATAATATGCAAAGGTTTTAACATTTGTTTAGGTTAATATACAATTCCATCCAATCTTATTATCTTCCTACATGGTATCTCCTAGGCTCCCATCCTTTCTATTGAAATCTAATTATTTATTTTCACAAATATTCCTTCAAAAGGAACTTTTTCCACCATAATGCATGTTTGTCTTATGTCAACCCCTCCTCCTAATGTTTCATCAAAATCCACAAGATAATTCCCTCCCCTCTCTAGTATACCTTAATGAATACCTAATAGGCCTTTTTCCTTAAACATTTGTACAAACTCTTTCTCAACACTAGGATCCATCACTTTTCCAATAACCCAAAAATATATTACAACACCTTGACCCTTCCATCATATAATCCATATGGGTACAAAAATTATTCTTCCATTTCTAGGGTTTCAATTCAAATTATCCCAAATTCTCCACAAAAACTTGTGTTCCAGCTCAATCCTCTCGACCAAGTGATGAATAACATGTAAAAATTCCCCTCAAAAACTAAAATGAGGTTTAGAAATAGAACCAATTTTTTTTTCCTACTTTCATCTAAGGTTTACCTTTTTCATTAAAATCAATACTTTGTTTGTGCTAGCATATTCAATCAATGTTACACTTAAAGGTCTCACCTAAATCATGTTCGAGCTACCTCAAAGGACCTCATTTTAGAGATAATTTCAATGGTTATATGTTAGTTGTAAAATTAATTACATTAATAATTAACAAAATCCACATAGTAACATGACAATGCACACAACAACTCTTCATTAGATTCATTTACTTCATAAAATTATGTATATTTACACACCAAATAATTATGCATCCATTAATTACAGCCTAAAATCCTACACATTATTATCATGCCTATAAATTATCAACTACCCAAAACATACCCCAAAGATGTACAATATCCTTGACCTCAATGATGAACCCCTATTTATAGTTTTGGTTCACCACTATATTCTTGTGAATGTACTTTCTTAGGTGTGGTACAATTGGAATCGAAAAACATGCACTACTTGAATATATGAACCCATATCATCTAGAAATCCATGGCTCCTACCATTCCATTACGCAATCCATTAGTGTGTTTTCATGGAACTATCTAATCCACATGCGTGTCTCACTCACATCCTATGGTTTCCTAGTCATTTGTATTTTCTCTCCAAAAGCCCTAACCAAAACTTTACAACACTTACCTCAATATTTACAAATGTTTCGAAAAAATCCTTTCTACATACATAGGAAAATTCTCTCCCTTTGTAGGATTCGATAACACAATCTTCATCATGATTGATTCCATAAATTATAGTTCTTCTACACTATTGTTAGATGTATTTATTTTTTCATCACCATACTAAGCAATATGATTTCTAGCTATGTTCCTAGTTCCACTATTAGTTCTTTGTGTATCTTGTGGAAATGAAAATACACAAAGTATAGTATCTCCATGATCGTGGATGGTGAAATGAGTAAATAAAGGCCATGGATGGGTAAAAACATTAAATAATGGCCTAGGGATAGCAAATTGGGATATTTAGGAGGATAAACAAATTAAATGAGGATGAGGGATGATTAAGAGTGATTAGGAATGGTTTAGGGAAGAAAACATAAATGATGAGAAATGATGATAAGTGGGATAAATTGAATTTATAAGGGAATATGAATATTCGAAAAAGGGGAGCAAATGTGGGGAGAAGGGGGTAATGATACCAAATTTTAGTGTCTACATTTTCCTCTTTTTGATGAGTGGTTTGCGTTGGGCAAGCCACAAGACAAAAAAGAGAATGTGATGAAAGGATGATTGATTAGGTGCTCTCCCTCAAACTAGGGATCAACGACACAAAATATGGTCACGAGTTTGAAAGAGATAGATGAAGAAAGAATGGAAAGGATGAGAAAAGAAAGGGATAAGATCAAATATCCCGAGACGAGAATAAAAAAAAATTATGACATCAATAGAGACGATGAAATTTTCCTATAGACCTATGAGTTAGCAAAAAGAACTACAAAATGGATGGAATCCAATGGGAAACTACTCAAATGGATGCATAAGCCATATGACCAATGGGACAAAGGAAGACATCAAGTATGCATCAGAAAAGGAGAAAAATGGTCAAGACAAAGGCCACGACAAAAGTATAAGGCATGGGATTAAAAAATATGCGTATGGGGTGGGATGAAATAACTTAAAATAATGGTTCCCCGAGATGGAACAAAAATATGGCCACGAATGAAATATGATGAAGGATAAGATAATGAAACAAATGGGATGAATGAAAATGAAAAAATGATGGTACCCCAAGAGGGAACGCGGGGATGCCACAAAGGAAAGGACATGAACCCGACGATATAATGGATAATGAAGCTTGTGTGGGACATGACAAGGATGCGTCAAGAATATCAATCAAGGAAGGAGTGGAATAAAACATAATTTTAAAGGAAGGATTGATTGAAGAAGGCAATAAATTCCGTAACTGAAAAATGGATGTGGGTCGACATCGACTAGAGGTGGTGGACGAAGACTTGGATAAAGTGGCAAAACCAAGGTCGGTGGGCTATATAAGCCCTTGGGGTGGTGATTAAGATCATTTACATGCTATGAAATGAGAGAGAGACCCGAGGATGGTGAGTGCCTAAAACCTATATTTTTAAAGCATTTTTGTTGTTTTGTTTAAGTTTTTGTATTTTTCCAAATTTTTGGATCGGCACGAGGGGTAGTCACCATCGACAAGGCCTGAAAGGCATTGACTTGACCTTAGAAGCATCAAACCAACTTGGGTAAACGTTGACCGGGGATATATGGATGATATTTTTCTTGATTTTGATGTTTGATGATGATGGGATATAATGTTTGCATGTTTGATTGGTTTTGCAAGCTTGAGAAGCCTTATACTTGCAAGGCATAGTGCATACATTATTTGATTAGATGAGAGGTGATGTGATATATCTTTGAGTGGGATCACTTAGCAGTGGCAGGTTGGTGGTTTCGACATTACCAATGGATTCCATGAGATGTGGGGTTGAAGATATCATTAGTGGATTGATGGGATGTGTGGATAGGAACATTATGGTTTAGAATAGGTGAGATGACAATAACCTTGGAGGGTGTATATAACATCCTTGAGGCTACCGATATAGGGTGAGAAAATAGTTCCCATTATAGTTGACAAAATATTAGGGGTCTTGACATGGCTATTTGGCCGAGACCCCACCAATTACTTTTTTCATCTAGGAACTTTCACATTGAGACTCGATATAAGAGGGTGTAGTGAGGAGTCAATTGATTTGTTTGGTGATGATGGACATATCCAGTTACACACTTCCTAATTTAGGGAGTGCTTATTTTCATGGACATTGGCGAGGAGTCTTCACGGATATTGTTGAGCATGGGACTATATTTTAATTTGGCACATCATTGTTAAGACATGTGTATTATGAGTTGTGAATGTATAGGGAGAGGATGAGGACATAATTAGATGTGGGACCTTATCCACTTTGTTGGGATTACATGGGGGTTCATTAGCTAGGCAATATCCTAGCACGTGGGTTCATATTGAGGTAATTAAAATTAATAAAATTAAACTCAATATACTAGGTAGACATGAGGGGGTGAAAGGGTTTAATTTATTAATGTTTTGAATCAGGTATTGGGGGTAGGTTAGAGAGATGGGCCAAAGGAAATAGAGGTTTACTTTTAATATAAAACTAAAACGTTTGAACCCTAGTTTTTAAACGTAAATACCTTAAAATTGCAAAAGGAGTGTGGTCATAAATTAAATTATAATCTCTTTTTAATAAATAAATCTAGATTCTTAACCAAGAAATAATAAGATGGTAGAAAACTAGAATTGAGTATGCTTTTCAACACAAGTGATATTATTTCACCATCTTAATTATTTGAAGAACTATTGATAAATGCATAAAGCTTAACATATATAAGGTGACTTGTAATATGTATTCAATGGCTTCGAACTATCTTTCAAAGGAAATGCATATTAAAAAAAATTGAGTGAGAAATATAATATATTTTTGTCTAATATATTGGGGTAGAAATAAAAAGGGGTAAATAAAATTGTAATTGAAAAATGGGTAAGTAAGGTACATGGAAAAAATAGGGGGTATTTTCATTCTAATAATATAACAGGAGGGGGTATTATCAATTGAATAATTAGAGGTAGAAACTAGAATTAAGGGTATTCTTTAATACCCTTCGAACGTAGGTGCTATACCATACTTTTACTAAGTGAATCCCCGTGTGGGATTATGAGCACATAAGCTGTCATTAGGCCATCAAGGCTACGATGGATTACATGCAACCATATTGAGCTAACAATCATATTCTTGAGGTGGAAAGCTGATCAAGCTCATGGTGACAGGGGTGACAAAGATGCATATTGGTATGGGGATAGATTTTCTAAGTTATAGAAAGAGAAGGTGAGGTGGCATCCATACAGGATTACCCTGTATGGCCGAGGATTTTATATTGAGTTAGCGAGGAATGAGATGGACTAGGTGGGTACAAAGGCACTTTTGTCTTGAGATGATTGAGGTAAGATACGGTTTGATAGAGTCCAGAGAGATAGTTTGGTGTCATACATATACTCCTCGAGAGCCTATTATATATAGGATAGATGATACTCAAAGATATTTTCCTATCCCATACATGGAGAATCCATTGGAGGAGGTGGGGGCACCATGAGATGACAATGATGATGTTAGAGTGGGTGTGGGTTTTCTTATTGGATGACTGCAACTTGGATAGCCCAGACAATAACATGGGGATGAGGAAGATGAGGAGGGTGTTGTAAAGGAGGAGGCATCACCTAGAGGTGGTGGTAGTGATAGAGATGATGGAGGGGAGATAGGCCGAGTACACATAGAGTTTGAATTAGCTCAAAATTGAGAGGGATACAACTCGCTAAGAGCAAGAGGTAGCTCAACAAGAGGCATTATCCTTTCGCCAAGGAGGGATGAGGCTAGGAAGCATCGGGATAAATATAAGAGGCAACGTGATGCCTATAGGATGATATTTGGGGACCTCGTGCCTATAATATCCACATATTTAGATAGTGTTGTACTAACTACATCACGGGGAGATGTTGGATAAATGAAACCTCCATGGTGTACCCACTCCCCGAGTTTATACATTATATTGGCTACCAAGACGAGGTATTATGATAGGATTGTTACATCATGACTACCATGCAGACCGAGATATGTATCCTATCTCGAGGCACAATGAGGAGAAGGTGGTGCAATGCCATCCAAGAGTACAATGAGTGTGGTGCAACCACAATGAGACATAAGCCATGATGGAGGTGATGAGGCCCAAGTTTTAATCTGGCACCTACCCCAGGAGGATAGGAATTGAGATTTTCCGATGTACGGTTTACTAATTTTGACGATCTATCGGAATGAAACAAGAACCTTAGTGGCCTATGACTTGATGTACTTGGATTATTGATGGGATATACATACATACATACATACATACATACATACATATATATATATGTATATATATATATGTACATATACATATACATATATATATATACATATATACATATATATATATATATATATGTATATACATATATATATATATATATACATATATATATATATGTATATACATATATATATATATATATATATATATAGATATATATATGTATATATGTATATATCTATATATGTATATACATATATATATATATATATATATATATATGTATATATATATATATATATATATGTATATATATATATATGTATATATTGTCGTGTTTTGTCGTGTGTTATGTGTTTGATTTATGATTTGGATGATGTAGATACAATGGTTATGGATGTTATGGATTTAATTTGGATGTTTAATTGTTGATTAGATGTAGATGTGATTACAAATGTGATTATGATGATGTGATCTTAGATAGTAGATTGTGGATATTTGATGATTGGATAATATGGATTTTAATGTGTTATATTAGTTTGGATTTTTTTTATGATAAATTAAAATGTAGATGTTGAATGGTGTGATGGATGTGATTATGATAATTATGTATTTAAATCATAATGTGATGGATATGATGTAGATGTTGAATTACAATATTATGAATTTGATTTAGATGTAGATGATGATGGATTATGATGGATTAAGGATTGTGGATGTGATAATTGATTTGTGATGTTTATGGATAGCAATTTTTGGAAATATAAAATGGGATGGATTGTATTTGATATAGAATGGTCACAGATTTTGTTGGAAAGGATGATGGATACGACATGTGTTAAGTGTAAATGATGTGTCACTAAAAAGTACACACATAAATATGGATAAAATGATTAGATTAGGAAGAAAATCACAATGTGATGCAAATAGGTGATGACCCAAAAGATATAGATGACACTTGATTATAGCAAGGGATGTATGAAGAAATAATTATCCAAACCATATTAGGGTAAACAAAAAAGGGAGCCAATCAAGGCAATGCACTTGCAACCAATAGCATGTGTTAACACATAACCATTGCTAGTTAGTGATCCTAGAAGATACAAGGAAAAGTATGAAAGATGAACTTATAGACCTAATGTTGACACAACACAAGAGATTTTAGATGTAACTCATACATGGTAATATATGTTGTGCATAGGTAGGTGTTCCTAGGTCTATACCCCACTTTGAGCAATATGGCACAAAACGATCAATGCCGGAAGTTTGGTATGGACGAGAAACTTGATTGATGTGGGAATATTTATTAGGATGATTTCTTTTAAGTATATAAAAGGTGGATAAATGTGGAAGCCTTCGCTTCCATGATATGAGATGGTAGCCATCCTTTGAGGGAGTGGTCTACGTCTTATTTTATGCTTTTGGATTTTGGATTTTTATTTTTTGAATGACATGATAAGATATGCATGATAGTTGTTGTTTTAGGAGTAGTCTATACTTTTGAAATTTTTCTTTTAAATACAATTGTCCTTCGAGGAGAATTGCTGTTTTTTTCTTTTGGATAGCTTTAGATAACAAGCATCCATATTTGTTTTTGAATTTTTAGGGAAGATTTGGGGATAGTCAAGTATTCCACTTAGGAGGGGGACGAAGAATGTACAAGTGATGCCTATAGACCCTTAGCATGGTTTCAATAGGTAAATAAGAGGGTGATGGATGTAATGATCATGAAGTTCTCACCAAGAAGGAAGAACCTATCCATAAGGAATATGCTATGAGTAGAGTTGTGGTGTACATATTCAATGTCACATATAGGTAAGTGATGGTAGACCACATAATTCCAAATCATTATGATGAAAGATGGAAATGGCTAATGATGGATGGATGACCATTAAGATGAATAAGTTCACGATGGTAGGTATGTTAACAATAGAATGGATACAAGTGTAATGCATTAAGAGGTTCCATTTCCAGTTTACCATCAATGGAAGCCACACGATAGGATCCAGACCAAATTATGCATGCTAACATAAGGTCCAAGCCAATTGGGAGAAAAATTCGCGTTGGCTCCTTTCTAGAGTAGTGACGTTTTGATTTTCTTTAAGGACAAGGTCACGTATATTAAATTCGTGTTCCCGATGTGTTTATTATAAGCATGTTTGATGCATTCTTAATAGACATGATGATGTTCAAGGGAGAGGTGATAGTTTTATAACAACTCAAGATGTACTAGACACTCTTGGCAATAATATTCATCAGAGATGAAGTCACACGAGAGAAACACACAAGGATGGGATTTGGACTTCAAGAGGAAGAATGACCTTAGTTTTGTAGATGAGAGAGAAAGGATTAGTTCTGTAGAGGTTTGGATGCTAGTCCAATAAGCCCAAAGAGTGAAGGGGATATGAAGATGTTTGTCATAACCAAATTTTTCAATAGTCTTGGCAAGAGATATTACAAAGAGTTGTATTAGTGGCTTCGGCTTGACTATTAGTTTGAGGATAATATGGAGAATAGAAGCTAAGATTGATGTTAAATGAGTCACAAATCTTCTTGAGGTATTTGTTTTTAAAGGATTTTTCATTGTCTGTGATGAGATTGTGTGGAAAACCAAAGTGAAAAATGATATCTTTGATAGATGAAATTAATAATTTGATTGGTTTTGGTTGATGCGAGTGGAATTTCTTCCACCCACTTGGTGAAATACTCAGTAGAAGTGATGATAAAATGATGGTATTGAGAAGAACGTGGATTGATGAGACCAATGAGGATGAGTTCCCATTGTGAGAAAGGCCATAGATCTTGAGCCGGTTATAAGGCTTGACTAAGAATGCAAATTACATTGGAATGTTGTTGGCATTTGATGCATTTCTTAATGTAATCACAAAAATATTGATTGAGAAAGGGCCAGTAATAACCCATGCAAAGGATGGGTTTGGCGATATCCAAACTTATAAAATGGCTGCCACAGATATCATCATGGAATTCTTGAATAGCTCGAGTGGATTCATGAGATTTAATGAAACGAAGAAAAATTTCATCAAAGCCATGTTTGTAAAGGATGCCTCCAAGGATGACATAAATATTAGCACATTAAAGAAAATACCTCCTACCATTCTTAGATAGGTCGAAGGGGATGATGGATTGAGATAGATAGTCAAATATTTGAGAATACCAAATATCACACTGATTGGTATCAACGTGGTTGACACAAGGAAGATCATGAATATGGGTTGGTTGGTATTGATGACAAATGACAACAAAAACATATATTCCTTAGTTTTATTTGGGATGAGAGATGTAAGGGATGCCATAGTGTCTGAAAAATGATTAGATGAATGAGGGATAGTTTGAATGGTGTAAAAATTGAATGCCTTAAGGAGGAAGTCAATGATGTCCTTATATTTTTGAAGGATGTCATTTTTAAATTGATAGATACCCTTGACTTGATTGATGATAAGTTAAGAGTCCCCATAGATGTCAATGACTTCAATGCCAAGTAAGATAATAGTTTCAAGGCCCAAGATGAGGGCTTCATACTCAGCCATATTGTTTGTGCATTCAAAATTAAGCTTATTGGTTATAGGAATAGGAGTGTCCCAAAGAGGAATGATAATGATACCAGCGTCTCCCCCTTACTAACACTTAGAGCCATCAAAGAAGAGAGTCATTTTGAGAGGATAAAATTCATGTTGAAATTTGTTGATAGATTCTTCAAGAAACTATTCATGAGGAAGGAGGTTGTTGGAAAGAGGGGCATCAACTAATTGATCTGTGATATCCTGTCCCTTGATTGATTTTGAGAGATGAAATCTAGGTCAAACTCATGTCATGAACATGAGCCATCAATTGATGTGATCATTATGATAAGGTTTAAAAATTCACGGTCTTGAGAAAATGAAAGCTAGTGATGACATAAGTCTTATGATTGAGAAGATAATGAAAAATCTTAGAAGTAGCAAAGAAAAGGGTGCAACAAAGCTTTTCAAATTTAATGTAATGAGTCTCATTATTGTGAAGGTGTGACTGATGTAATAAACAACATGTTCCCTACCTTTCTCATCACGATGCACCAATATGGCACCTATAGCATGATAATAGGTAGAGATAGAAAGGATCCCCTTGCATGGAGGGTAAGCACATGTGGAGATAGGAGATACTTGCTTGAGGTCAAATGTTAGCATCCCATTTGATTAGAAAGATGTGAGATGAAATGAAAAACTGATTGAAGGTGTCCTTGAATACTATGGAGCTGCTTCAATTTAGAAGGAGGGCATGTTGACGATATCCTTGATTTTGACAGGTCAACTTCAATACCCATAATGGACATGATGAAACCAATGAGTTTACTAGTTAGTACTCCAAACACACACTTGGATGGATTGAGATAGAGGAAGAAATGGATAAGGCACTCAAAAAGGATTTTAAGGATGGAAAGGTGGTCATGGTGATGCTTGGATTCACCCAAGAGATCATCAATGCAGGCTTCTACAATCTTATGGATGAGGTTTTGAAAGATGTAAGTTATGGCTCGTTGATATGTGGCTCTAAAATTTTTCAAACTGAATGGCATGACACAATCGAAAAAGGTCCACTAAGGAGTGATGAAATAGGTCTTACGTTGGTATTTTGTGTGATAAGGATATGATTATACATAGAGAAACCATCCATAAGAGAAAACATCTCATGGCATGCGATAAGGTCTATGAGTGGTTGATGTTGGGAAGGGGAAAGTTGTCTTTAGGAAAAGTGAGATTAAGGTCTCAAAATTAGTGTAGATGCAAAGCTTTGGAAATGGTTACAATGTTAGAAACCCATTTTGGATATTCGACAAGAATAATGAAATTTGTAGAAATAATGTGTTGCATCTTCTCTTTGACAATGAGGGTAACTCAAGGGTGTATGCAACAAATATCTCTTAATCGGATTAACATTGGGAAAGGTGATGATGTTATGGATGACGATGGATGGATTGATACCTTACATGTCGAATATTACCATGTGAATGCTTGGATATGTCAATAAAGGAGGCGGTGAAAGATTCAAGATCTTGCGGATCAAGGGATTGACCCACTTTGAGAATGTGAAGGTCTTACGGAGTCCATATGTTAATGTTGATGGTGGTTTCTTTAATAAGGGTGGACATTTCTGGTGATAGGGTCTTATGAAGATAGGAATCTTTGACCCTATATGAGAAAGGATGGAATCATCATCACTACATTGAAGAATGTCAATGGTAGAAGAGTATTCTTCTATCATATCTAGAAATTGAAGATGGAGGGACCTAATTTCATTATCACCTTTGATAAGTGACTAGTCCCAAGGTGATGGTGGAGATTAAAAAAAAGGTGGAGGAGATGGAAATGGTTTCATCTCGTATCCATAACCTTATGGGATGGAGAATATACGAGGGTCAATTTCCATGAGAGCCAAAGATGGTGGGAGAGGGTCTATATATTTTTCTTTGAATACTAAGCCAAATTTTTCATGGGGTTTACGAGATTGATCAATGAAAATGTCGTGCATACCTTGTTCATAACAACCCATTCCAAATCCTTTCCAAGCATAGTGATGAAGATAGGTGTAGGCAAAGGACCTCTTGTAAAGAAAATCAAATTCGTTTTTGTATGGTTTGGTATCCGAATGAGTATCTATGTGCAAGGAAAGACAATCAACTCCACCATAGATGAGTTTTGTGCGAGAGATGAGGTGGACCAAATTAAATGATGTCCCCAACATTATATTAATA
Organism: Taxus wallichiana var. yunnanensis; assembly: GCA_018340775.1. Taxonomy (NCBI): domain Eukaryota; kingdom Viridiplantae; phylum Streptophyta; class Pinopsida; order Cupressales; family Taxaceae; genus Taxus; species Taxus wallichiana. The sequence continues at coordinate 9,866,137 of CM031237.1, forward strand.
CATAGGAGCTTTATCAGGTCTTCCAAGTCTATGTGGTGTGGGAAGGGCGTTGAGTGTGAGAAGACGATACTCCCCCAACAAAAGATGGTCCATCAATTTTTCGAAGGAATCATCGTTAGGAAATTTGTATGTAGAGATGGATGAGTTGGTGGATGCCTCAGAGATATTATTGTTTAGGGATGGGGACATCGTTGGGTTGATAATTCATGTGACATTATTTGAGTGGAGGGGTGTTGGTAGGGAGAGTTAGAATATTTCCCTCATGTTCATACTTGATGCATCAATGGAGGGTGGAAGGAATGCAACACATGGCATGAATCCATGGTCACCTAAGTAGGATATTATATTGAAACTCCCCTTATATGATATAGAAAATTTCATGGAGGATTTTTTCACCAATGTAGATAGGAAGAATAATTGTGCCTAAAGTGGCGGAAACAACATCATTGAATGTGCAGAGCACCATGGGTGTTTGGGTGATAATGGAATTAGGTATCTTAAGTTGATCAAAGGTGTGAGATGAGATGATATTTATTCTAGCTCTATTTTCAATCATAGAATGATGGATGAAAGTGTTATTGATACAAACAATGATGAAAATGTGAAGGTCATGTTCTTTAGATGGTATGTCAGGGATTTTAGTGTCATCAAAATTTATGGAGGTGGAAACAATAATTGCCCCAAAAATATATGTGAAAAGTTATGCCCCATCATTAGGAGTGTAGATGTTCTTAAGAGCTTCAATGAGGGATTGATTATGGTTTGGAGAGATTTGGATGATATCATAAAGAAACATATTAATTGGGGACATGCTAAGTTGTTTCATAACACTTCCCTCAATATTATTAGGCTGAAGGAAACTAAGATAGACACCTTATGCTTTGATGAAGAAGATGGTTGTGTAGGCTCACTAGAGGGAGAAACAATATTGAATTTCTATTTGGATTGAGTGGGTGATTGGAAGCCTTGGGGATGAGAACAAGTTGTAACCCAAACAACATTGATGAAGAGAGGAGGGCCCTCTTTAGGAGAGGCCGATGTTGGAGGAGGAATAATAACGTAAGTATTGGATGAATGAGGTGATTTAGATGACTTGATGGATGAGGGTTGAGATGAGGAGATTGATTTGGTAGATGGAGGAGTATGATATTCTTCAATAAGAAAATCATATTTATGTCGATAATATTATGGATGATGGTTTGAAGGGATTTATAATGTTCAATGTCGTGAATGCACAAATGAGATTAGATTCAAACCACGAGGGTCTTGGACCACAAGATTAAAAGCTGTTTTGATTGGCGAAGGGTAATTGCAGATACTTAAAGTAGATATTGAAATATTTACGTATGATAACCCATGGGGGTAAATGAATAAAATAATGTGGATGGAGAAGTCTTATTAACTGTTGATGATGATGAGAGGGGATATTTTATTTAATGGGATATAATGGGAGCCTTTGATCCCTGTCATAGTCTTAGAGGGAAGTGGAATCTTTTCTTGAAATTGGGTAGATAATGACTTAGATGATTTGGATTCTGATTTGATAGTAAAAGGTATGAATGGTTTAGATGAAGGGTTAGTCCTAGAAGAAGGAATGGATTGTTTTGGTTTATTGGAGACATTGGCAATGAAGGTTTTGGATGAAGGACTTGGTCCTAAAATGGAAGGGGATGCTCTAAGAGAGATGATGCAACATTTAATTTCTTAGGAGGATTGTTCTTAGGGGAAGGAAGTTCCAACTTCTTGTGTGGATGAGTTAGAGACTTCTAAATGGGCATGCCAAGGTTCTTAAGCTTCGATTTAGCTGATTTATGTTGGTAGGAACAATAATGATCTCAATTGGGGGATCTATATAGTTAGGTTTTGGTGGTGCGGATTGAGTTGTGGATATTGAATATGGGAGTGGTTTTGTATGATATACTTAATGAGCTCTATAGGGTTTATGGATTGTGTGTATGTAGATGTGATTGTAGTTGATGATGGGTAAGAGCCTCACTTTTAATTAGGTTAGACGTTTTCGATATAGGTGTGGTCATAGATTCATATGTTGATGTGGGTATAGTGATAGTAGTAGATGAGATTGATGTGGAAGTAGGTATAGATGTAGGGATGTTAGATAATGGTGTCAAGGTGGTTGTTGGGGTAGATGTAGATGGAGTAAAAGTGATAGGTAAATATGTGGGTGGTATAGATGGAGGAATGGGTGTAGTTAAAATTGATGTTGATGTAGTAGTTTTAGCAATAGGTTTAGATGTGAGTGTTGATGTTGTTGTGATCGTGGGGGAAGGTTCTGAAATAGGTGTCGAGATGATGGATGTCAAGATGATGGGTATGGGAGATGGCATCAGATTTTGATCGATAGTATTGATAGTATGGGAATTAGGTGGTTGTGATGTGGAAGGTTGAGTTTGATTGTTAGGTGAATGATTAGGAAAGGGTTTCTTAAAGACATCCAAGGGTTGATTGGGTGGTACATTAGGGTTGTCTACTTGAAGGTCACCAAAGTGTCTATAAATTTTTGGACAATGTATTTAAAAGAGTGACACCTTTCAATGCCATGATGCATGGACTTGGTGATATTTGTAATAATGTTACTCATAATACCATGTTGGTTTAGGTCGTGATTCGTCAAATGGTTAGATGGTAGGAAGATGAATAAGGTTGACCACAATTAAATTGTCAAAAATTAAACTATAAGATTCCCTAAGAGGGGTATAGTTTGTAGGTGGTCTAGGATCTCATTTTGGAGGCTTCACATGAGAAGTGTATGATTTGACTACAATGGAGTTGGCGAGTTCTTAGGTTTACCACCATGCCTGGAATATTTAGTGAAATTAGATTTGGGCTTGTTTGATTGTAGTTTAAGATGGAAATTTTCAAGGGTGTGGATTTTAAGTTTGTGAGCCATGGTAAATGAATCTTCAAAGGTTTGAAATTATTTCATTTTAAGAGTGGATGAGATGTACTTTGCACAAGATTGTAACATCCCCATTTTAAGATACTAGAACAAGGGAATTTTTTTATACAACGTTCCCTGTTATGAATTATATAATTCAAACACACGTTCAAGTTTTAATAATTGTTCTCTGTCCAAATAATGCAGTTTGGATCACACAATTTCCTTTTAAAACTAATGTTCTCTGTTCACATATTTGCAATATGGAACACACATTCAGTGCCATTCAATCATATAACAGATTCCATATGCTGCTGTAAATGACTCGAAGAACTACCGATCTCCCATTTTATGGCTCGGAGTTTCAACGATCTCTCATTTCATGACTCGGCAACTTACCAATCCTTCATGTTAATTCATGCATAGTATAATGTATATTCAAGGTTCTCTTACTGTTTCCGGTTATCAAAGTGATCCATTTAAGAAGCCTATCTGAATATCTATTACTGATATTCATCTGACATAATGCATCTTAAACTAGGTGATTAGGACAACGCAACCAACACTTGCGATACTTTGGCCAAATATTTTCACATGCTTTACATGATCATATTCCTAGATGTGATACACACCAATGGAATACGTCCTTCACCTCACTTCGTCTGTTATCTAGAATGGTCTTTCCTGGTCTCTACCAGTCCTTCCAATTTAAGGTCAAACTCTAACTCCAACTAGCAATATGAACGAGTATAGGAAGTTACTCATGGTAACTAAAGATACGCAGACATACGGTGTCGTCCCTAGATGACTCCATGTGTCTAGTTACCTTTAGTCCTCCGGAGTCACTCCATATACGTGATCACATTCCTATCCCTAGCCAAGAACTTAGTATCAAGCTTATGTAATCTTGATGATTTAATTCGGGAGGGCATTGTAATATGTCAGCTATAACATTGTGTCGTCATGAAGGCCCCGCCTTCATGAAGACACCATGTTATAGCTAGCGTATGTCAATGTCCTATAGAATCCTCCCATCGAGTACACATCCACTTCAAGTGTGATTTGGTTATGATCTTAATATTTAAGATCAACTTTCAGCAGCCATGCTGATCCTTTATCCTCGTTCTTGTTACAGTTGTATGTAGCTAAGAGAGACTTAATCCGTCTTCTAGCTTACTACGCATCTCCTCCTTCGCATCAAGGGTTGCATTTCTCTACTTGGTTCTTTTCTTAATCCTTGGATTAAGCAACCCATTACCGATAGACTTAATAAGTTTAACCTCTTAAACTTAACCAAGTTTTCCACAATCATGTAAACAAATTCAAATTCCATCTAATTAGACGTCATTTAAACGAGGTCTAACTCTAAATGAATTTATTCATTTATTCTCCTTAACCTTACATAGTTAAGACACATTAGCCATGGATATGTTTTCCCATATCCTTATTTTCTCGAATTTAACATACGAGGCTATTAACTTGAGTCCAAATACGAGGTTCGGTTGCTCCTAAGTTATTTGATATTCCTTAGCTTTCAAGCTAATCCCGAATACCTTTCAATTAAGAGATCATGTTCTTCCTAAATCCTTTTTAATGTCAATTAAAAATTCATCTTAACCCAAGTATGAACTAATTGCACATTTCAACGTAAAAGTTGCATTTAGGTAAGAATAGATGTCGATTCCTTTTAAATCCATTCATTGACATTTAAATAATTCCAAATCAAGGAATAATGTTATATTCCCAACTCAATCAACAATATCAAACTCGATCATTAAAATATCACACTTGTATTTGTATTCATCCATCCGTTTTATAATCTATACATTTGCATAGTCCAAATGACTGGACTTTGTTTATATTAAACAACATTACAACACATAAGATAGAAGAATGTAATTTCTTCTTTTCTCAATTCCTCGTAGAGGAGTAATAGCTATCAATTACAATCCATCTTCACCAATCGAAAGAAGTATCAGATTACAATCATGTCTTCATTTTACTCAAGTTCCATCTACAAAATTACATGCACAGGTCAGTTCATTGAACTAAGCATATTAAGCACTTGTCATTAAAATGAGGTTCTTTTAATTAACTGTCTTAATAAAAGAGCCCTAATTTTATGAAACGCTAATATGAACATCAATCAAGAATTAAGTATAAAAAGAATGAACATCATAACAACTGAATCATCTAATTACAATCCCAATCAGTCAAAGGACTACTGCCCTCTTTCCCAAATGATCATTACAAGAAGTAATTTCCTTCAAACAGTTCTAGATTACAACATCTCAAAAACTAGGAATTGAAGTATGCATACTTTGCTGTTATAACATAAGCTATTATCAATTCCATTCCTTACATTAGTAATAAATTCAAAGGATAAAATTTGATTGAAGATATAAACCAATTACTTTCCTTTTAGTTCATGCAACTGATTTGATTTCAAGCAATCAAGTACAGATGAGAAAAGTAAACAACAATAAAATATAGATGCTTAATCCCAAGCAATACAAAATTCGTTCCTTAACGATTATAGATTTCTAACTGTATAAGAGAAGAAATGATCATTATTCCAAGTTATCCATCCACACTCCTTTTCCTTTCCTCATGACTGTACTGAAAATTAAATCCAAACGAGACATCAATCAATGATAACAGTTTAGAGTGAAACTTACGAAATCCTTTCTCGAATTCACTTTCCAACAAAGAAGGAATAATTCCATTCATATTCTCGCTTATTATATTTCACTCAACGGACTTTCTTGTCCTTAGAAACTTATAAACAAGAAAGAATATACAAACTAGTCTACAAACAACTTGATTACGTCAAAAATAAGCATTTCAGCTAGACTCGAACAATAATAAAGTACATCACTTAGCTATGAAATCATGATTCATACCCTAATAGTAAAAAGAATCATTTTATATTGAACTTTCAAAGTAAGAATTTCGTTTCGATTCAGTTTTAACGAGACAACAAGAGTTCAGGCTGTGAATGGAGTATAAATATAATTAAAGCGAGGCGTATTTATATATATACTAAAAAAAAATAAACCTAGCTTAGTCTCTGGAATGGTTAAAAGTTCAACAACATATTTTCATCATATTTTCTCCAAAAGAAGGAATGAAGAACCAGTCACGTTCTTTATTTCCAAAAGAAATATTAAAACGTTTTGACCAACAAAGGAAAAATGATGAAAGGAATTCCCTGTCCATGGAAAGATCGAATTCAATGCAATGAAAACAAGCAGGAGAATTTAATTCACACAACAGTTCCTCTGCATTAACCAGAACTTGTTTTTCCCCAATCTTTTCCTCTTACTGAACTCAGAAATACAATATTCACATAACAATACCTTTATCAATGCAAACCCGCATAGGGTATTAGATGCGCAAGCAAGGTACAGTCAGAACAGTCTCAAACAACAAGCCAATTCCCATGTATTTCATTCATTTGCACAGAAATACTAAGCCATGATCGTTTTCACGACAACAGTTCGAACTAGAAGATCAAACCGCATCCATAAAACACAATAAAATCAACTTTCCATCACAACGCAAGGAGAAAACATAGTTCATTAATAATTTCAGTAAGAAGAACAATTACTTTCTTCAACTCCCAAGAATACCCAAGTCGTATTCATCCATCCATTTTTACAAAAGAAAAAGCACAGCACTCAGAAATATTACTATCACTTCCATCAAACCGAACCCGTAATGCTCAATAAAACGCAATTACCATTTATTTCTGAATTTAAAATAGCGAGAAGAAGAGGAACTCGTTTCCTTATGAATTTCGAAAAGAAACAATGTCAAAACAAACTCGCACAGCATGTACAATTTCATTCAATATACCCATTTGCAAAGAAATACCCAGTTCGAGTTCTTTCTCAACAGACATTTCAACCCAAAAATCTCATTCTCCTATTTCACAATGATGCGCAGAACCCAGAAAACAACATTCACATCGTTGGTACATTCACCAACTCAAATCCATATGGGTAATAGAAACAATTACTCAATACTATCAATACAGACTCGTACAGCAAGAACAGATTCATTCAACTTACCCATTGTACAAGAAATACCCAAGTCGCATACAGCAAAGAAAATGACTCAACCCAAAATCACCTCAATCATGACAGCAAAATTGAATAAAAAAATCCCATCAGAAGAGCAGGGTTGTTTTAATGAGACGATTAAGCAAAAGCAAGCAGTTTAAGGAGAAGGGCTTAACATGCCTGAAATTTTCCTTGAAGCTCGAAGAAAACCGCACCTACTGGAGTTGTTTCCTTCCACGGTGATAGTAGTAAAGCTTCCCAAACAATCACCTTCCTCTACAGGCTCAAAAATAGCCTTAGATTTTCCAAAGAAACCGAGATAATAATCAAACACAGCTGGTTCGACAGAACCGTGAAGAAACCAAATGCAGAGCAACTTCAAAAACCTGAAAGAACACAATGACCAACAAAATTTCCTCTATCCTCTTTCCAAGGCGGGCTGGTCACGAAGACCAAGACAATTAATGCATTGAAGGCACTGCCTTTTTCCTTTTTCCTCACGCCACCGCCGACTCGGGTTGGCGAATTCCCAAATTCAAATTTTGCATGAAATCAAAGTTTAGTCTCATGACTAACTGGATGCCTCTAACTTTTCCATGTTCCCGCCAAACTTGGCATTGTCCATGCAAGGACCTCATTCATTGCCCTATTAAATTTCCTACCATCCTTCCTTATCCTTTCCATCCACATGGGTCTGTGCGTCCCCTTCCTTAGGTTAGGATTAGTTTAGGATTTTTAATAGTGTCCATATCTAGGTCATTCGCCTAGTTCATAGGTTAATAGGATTTAGATCTATTTTCACCCTTATAAATTTAAAAATCCATATAGGATAGTAGTTAGGGTATAAGGTAGAACTTAGGGGTAGATTAGGGTCTAAGCCCCTAATACTTAATTAATCAATTTCCCAAGTCCTTCCGACTGACATCCAAATTCAACACTATGCAGACGTTTCATCCCACGTTCCACATACCTGAGCCACCCGCATCCAGGCCTTTTTCACCTTACGAGGTCTCGCGTTACAACAGTGTATGGTTCGAGAATCGAACCTTTTCCGTTGGCATCTATGTGCCAGCTATTCATACCTGAAATCAGGTGTTGCAACATTTATATCAACCTTCGATCGATTAAAAAGTAAATCGACAAAGTGATCACAAGAAGGCCACAAACATACCTTGGATCAATGGAATTGATTCAAGGTGTGCTGTCAATCAGCGAATAGAGTTCATCAAGCATACGACAAATCTGTTGTCACATCAGAAACATACAAGCAATAATAACTGTTGTCCCAAGTAAACAAATTACAGCATACAAGGGTCCTGATTAGCAACACATTCCTTTAAGATCAAAAATATATCTTAACATGTTTGTCTTCATTTCAGCAGTTACAACATTATGAAAAGTAATCACCATGATAACTTACAAAAATCAAGGCGTTACATTCCTCCCTTCTTAAAGAATCATCGTCCCGATGATCAAATTAACCAATTCAAGGAGTTTCTAGGACAAAATTCAGTTATTGTCCTTCCATTCATAAGTTCATACCAAAAACAGATTCACTCTTTAAAACAGTGTTTTAAGACAACTGTAAAATAGACCAATAATTGTCTAAATTTGGTAGAATTATCAGTTTTTCGAATTTCAATTTCGATCAAACAAGTATGGAAAAGCAGATCTCATTTCTTCGAGATTTTCCCAAGTTGCACTTTCTTCGCTAAACTGGTCCCACTGGACCTTACATTGATTCACTTTGCGATTTCTTAAGTACAACTGGCAAGTTCCCAGCACTCGAATGGGCTTAACCATGATTATTCCCGGTCTTGGACTGCAAGAATTCCAATTCAGCACATGTGATAAATCTGTTACGTATTTCTTAAGCAAAGAAATATGAAAAACATCATGCATTTGAGATAAAGCAGGAGGTAATGCTAGACGATAAGCTATAGGGTTGATTATTTCAACAATTTCAAAAGGTCCCACGTATCGTGGCGACAACTTAAGCGACCTTGCCAAAAGTTATTGAGCTCTTTTTGGCTTCACCCGAAGAAAGACCTTCTCTCCCAGTTTATAATTCCTATCAACCCACTTTAAGTCTCGCATAACTCTTTTACCTATTGGCATCCTCCTTTAGATGTTCTCGAATCATTTTGATTTGTTGTTCCATTTCGGTAAGGATTTCTGCCCAATTACCTCTCTCCTCTGCTTGTCCCAAATGACAGGGGGTTCTCGCATTTTCTTCCATACAATGCTTCAAAGGGTGCCATTTTTAAAGAGGCATGGTATGTATTATTATAGGAAAATTCAACCAGTGGAAGGTATTCCTCCCATTTATACTGCTGGTCCATGCAATACATCCTTAACATGTCCTCTAAAACTTGATTAACTCTCTCTGGTCTGTCCATCCGTCTCTGGATGATATGTAGAGCTGAAGTTTAATTTAGTTCCCAAGGCCGCATTAAGCGTTTGCCAAAACCTTGATGTCATCCTCGGATCTCTGTCCGATATGATTAATTCGGGTATTCCATGCAATCTGAAAATTTCATGTACAAATCTTCTTGCTAACACTGGTGCATCGTCTTTCAAATTACCAGCAATGAAGTGTGCCACTTTGGTTAATTTTTCGACGACAACCAGGATAATATCATGCTTATTTCTTGACATAGGCAATCCTTGAACGAAATCCATCATTATCACTTGCCATTTGTACTGTGGAATGCTGTGGGGATACAATAATCCAGCGGGATGCATATGTTCCACCTTAACACGCTGACATTCTAAGCAGTGTGTTACAAATTCCACCACATCCTTTTTCATTCCCTTCCAGAAGTATTGCTGCTTAAGATCAACAAGCATTTTCGTAATGCCAGGGTGTCCAGAAAAAGGTGAATTATGAAATTTAGTTAACAATTTCCTTCTTAAGTCATTTTCTAAAGGTATATATACCCTGTTTTCGAACCTCAGAATTCCTTCATTGTTGAAACGAAATCCTTTATACCTGATATCCTTTGGATCTCGCAGAAGTGCTATTTTGACTTGCTTTAGAAATAAGGATCTGATTCCAAGGCATCTTTCACCTCATCCTTAAACTGAGTTCTTAACGTTATAAGAGCAGAGATATGCTTCCTTCGACTCAGAGCATCTGCCACTCTATTTTCCTTGCCTTTGATGTAGCTTATATCAAAATCATACGAGACAAAATTCTAACCATCTTGCCGCCCTTGCATTCGATTTGGCTGAGTAAAAATATACTTCAACCCCAGATGGTCAGTTTTTAACTCAAAAGGTTTGCCTAAAAGGTAATGCCTCCACATTTGAAGTGCATGAACAATGGCAGCGAGCTCTAGGTCGTGTGGAGCATAATTCTGTTCATGTAACTTAAGCTTTCTACTTTCATAAGCTATGACATGGTTATTCTGTAACAGAATACCTCCAAGGCCTTCTCCCGATGCATCCGTTACAACCATAAAATTTCCATTTGGGTCTGGTACAGTTAAAATAGGTGTTGTAGTTAATTGTTCCTTTAAATTTTTAAAGGTAGATTCACATTTGTCCGTCCAGACAAATTTCTTATCCTTCTTTTGCAGTGAAGTGATTGGGGCAACAATTTTTGAAAAGTCCTTAACGAACTTTCGATAATATCCTACCAAGCCCATGAAGCTTCTCACTTCATGCACGTTCTTAGGCGCAAGCCACTCGGTTATAGCTGTGATCTTTGAAGGGTCTACAACTATTCCATTCTTGCTTATAACATGTCCCAAATAATGCACCTCTGCATCATACAAGGAACATTTAGACAGTTTACCATAAAACTTCCTCTTTCTTAAAACTTTCAAAGCACTATCCTTAAATGTTCTTGGTGCTCTTTGACATTTTTAGAGTATATAAGAATGTCGTCTAAGAATACAAGCACAAACTTGTCTAAGTATTCCTGAAAAATATTGTTCATCGATTCATGAAGGCGCTAAGGGCATTAGTCAACCCAAAAGGTAACACCGTGAATTCATAATGCCCGTACCTTGTTCTAAAAGTTGTTTTATGAATATCTTCTTCCTTTATTCTCACCGATGATATCCAAATCGAAGATATATTTTTCAATAGACTCGATGCTCTCGCATCATCGTCGAATAGATCATCAATCCTAGGAAGTGGGTATCAATTCTTAATAGTTGCCTTGTTCAACATTCTCAGTAATCAATGCACATGACCTCAATGTGCCATCCTTTTTCTTTACAAAAATTACCGGCGCTCCCCATGGTGAGACGCTTGGTCTTATCACCCCTTAGTCAAAATTTCTGTAATTGAGCCTTTAGCTCTACTAACTCGAGGGTGGTCATTCTATATGGTGCCTTAGATATGGGTTCGAGTTCAGACCGCTTTGATTTCTATTGCAAAGTCAAACTCTCGTTTGGGTGGAAGACACAGCAATTCCTCCAAACACATCACCGAAACCCCAACAATGGATATCTTTCCATGAAATCATTATCTTCCTCAACATTTTCTCATCATTTTTACTACATACAAGTGCGCACCTCTATTTTTAGCCCTTTTTAGTTGCATAGTATAAATGCTGTCGGTTTCTAACTACAACTTCACGTTTTACACTTGAATGATCACTTTTCTGCGAGTCATCAAAACAAAAATTTGTTTTTCATAACAGTTGACCTTTGCCTTATGTTCTCCAACCGCTTAACTCCAATAATGATATCATACGATCCTAAAGGAGTGACATACAAGTCAACTTTGGTGAAGAAACTGGCAAGTCAAGAATTGCCCCAAAAAGGCACATTTCAACTGTATGGACAACATTATTCCCATAATGCACTGTCCATGTCTTATCCATTCGTTTAGCATTTCTTTTTAATTTCATTGCAAGTTTAGTAGAAATAAAGCATTCAAGAGTAGCTCCATTATCAAAAAGTATGACTACAAAAATTGTAGAATAACTTACCTGGATCTTCTATAGGCGTAACTTGCTTTTCACTTGTCATGCATTAGCCACGCAGCGTGTATCCTATGCTGTGATCCGATCGCGATCATCCTTCTTCAGAGGACAGTGATTCGCGTAGTGGTCCTTTCCACAGTTGAAGCATCCTCCAACTGGCCCTTTCCTAGGCTCAAATTTGTTACCAGCTTTGAAGTTATCATTCTGGCTTCCATAGGACTTTTGTCCATTGCCACTAACTTTTGTGAAGCTATTCCGCACACTATTTACAGGTTTGTTCATTACAGATTTCTTGTTGTTATCTACAACAAATTTTTTTTCACACCAAACCTTTTCCAAGGCCCCTTTTAGGTGCGAGAGATGAAGAAGAATTAGGAATCTTCTTCCTTATCTCTTCCTATGAGCGAGAAATTGCTCTCAATTTTTGTTCTGTCTAATTGCCTTTTCGACAACTCCTTCCATGGTGGTTGGGACCGTGGACATCCACTTCACCACCAATGATGGGATTCAGTCCCATTATGAAATTCCGTATTCGAACTTCTCGTTAGCTTGATACTACTTGGCACATACTTAAGGAGTTTAGTAAACCCTTCCCAGATTCGTCACACACCGGCCTTCCTTGCGACCGAGTTCTAAAATTCAATAATTTTCCTATCAAAATAGAGTTGAGGCAGCCATCATTTCCTAAAGTAAACCTTAAATTGATCCCAAGTTATGTCTGATTCGACAATATTCAACTCAACCTTATGGTTGTCCCACCATGATGATGCTTCATGAGAAAGCTAATATGCTCCCCATATCGCTTTGGTCTCCTCGGAGAAGTTTCTTATTGCAAAGTATTTCTCCATTTCAATGAGCCAATTCTCAGCTCCGTCCCCAAGGGTTGTTTCATCAAACTTTGGATGACTTATTCTCTTTATGTCATTTGTAAGTTCAGCTGCTAATCTTGCCCTTTTATTTTCGTGGATGATTAGGAGCATTCACATTACTATTATCAACACTGGATTCCCTCCATTGGTGTTGTCCACAGAGGTGGCCGATCATTTATATCAGCTTCTTCTTCCTCCTCTTCATTTCCCATTGACTGCTGTTCCAGAACAGTCAAACGATCTCTCGTATCTAGTAGGGCAGCAAGGATTTCATCCAGCTTTTGAGCAGTAGCTGCTTCTCCACCCAGTAACGGGTTGTTCGCAGCATTCCCTCTTGTTCTGACCATTTTCTGTTCAATAAGAAAATGTAAACCTTATTAATATTGTGGACTCATTAGGTCCAAGAGCTGCAACCTTCAGCTCTGATACCAAGATGTAACATCCCCATTTTAAGATACTAGAACAAGGGAATTTTTTTTTTTTTATACAACGTTCCCTGTTATGAATTATATAATTCAAACACACGTTCAAGTTTTAATAATTGTTCTCTGTCCAAATAATGCAGTTTGGATCACACAATTTCCTTTTAAAACTAATGTTCTCTCGCTCACACATTTTGCAATATGGAACACACATTCGAGTGCCATTCAATCATATAATGATTCCATATGTCAGCTTGTAAATGACTTGAAGAACTACCGATCTCCCATTTTATGGCTCGAGTTTCAGCGATCTCTCATTTCATGACTTGGCTACTTACCGATCCTTCATGTTGATTTATGCATAGTATAATGTATATACAAGGTTCTCTTACCATTTCTGGTTATCGAAGTGATCCATTTAAGAAGCCTATCGAATATATCATTCGATATTCATCTGACATCCTGCATCTTAAACTAGGTGATTAGGACAACGCAACCAACGCACTTGCGATACTTTGGCCAAATATTTTCACATGCTTTGCATGATCATATTCCTGGATGTGATACACACCAATGGAATACGTCCTTCACCTCACTTCATCTGTTATCTAGAATGGTATTTCCTGGTCTCTACCAGTCCTTCCAATTTAAGGTCAAACTCTAACTCCAACTAGCAATATGAATGAGTGTAGGAAGTTACTCATGGTAACTAAAGATACGCGAGACATACGTTGTCGTCCCTAGATGGCTCCGTGTGTCTAGTTACCTTTAGTCCTCCTGAGTCACTCCGTATACGTGATAACATTCCTCTCCCCCCAAGAGCTTAGTATCCAAACTTATGTAATCTTGATGATTTGATTCGGGAGGGCATTGTAATATGTCAGCTTATAACATTGTGTCGTCATGAAGGCCCCACCTTCATGAAGACACCATGTTAGAACTAGCGTATGTCAATGTCCTACGAATCCTCCTATCGAGAGTACACATCCATCTCAAGTGTGATTTGGTTATGATCTTAATTATTTAAGATCAACTTTCAAAGCAACCATGCATGCTGATCCTTTATCCTCGTTTGTTAGTTATTTTAGATGTATGTAGCTAAGAGAGACTTAATCCATCTTCTAGCTTACTACTCATCTCCTCCTTCGTATCAAGGGTTGCATTTCTCTACTTGGTTCTTTTCTTAATCCTTGGATTAAGCAACCCATTACCAATAGACTTAATAAGTTTAACCTCTTAACTTAACCAAGTGTATGATTTGACTACAATGGAGTTGGCAGAGTTCTTAGGTTTACCACCATGCCTGGAATATTTAGTGAAATCGGATTTGGGCTTGTTTGATTGTAGTTTAAGATGGAAATTTTCAAGGGTGTGGATTTTAAGTTTGTGAGCCATAGTAAATGAATCTTCAAAGGTTTGAAATTATTTCATTTTAAGAGTGGATGAGATGTACTTTGCACAAGATTGTAACATCCCTATTTAAGATACTAGAACAAGGGAATTTTTTTATACAACGTTCTCGTTATGAATTATATAATTCAAACACACGTTCAAGTTTTAATAATTGTTCTCTGTCCAAATAATGCAGGTTTGATCACACAATTTCGTTATAAAAATAATGTTCTCTGTTCACACATTTGCAATATATGGAACACACATTCAAGGCAATTCAATCATATAATAGATTCCATATGCTGCTGTAAATGACTCGAAGAACTACCGATCTCCCATTTTATGGCTCGGAGTTTCAGCGATCTCTCATTTCATGACTCGGCAACTTACCAATCCTTCATGTTAATTCATGCATAGTATAATGTATATACAAGGTTCTCTTACTGTTTCTAGTTATCAAAGTGATCCATTTAAGAAGCCTATCTGAATATCTGTTACTGATATTCATCTGACATCCTGCATCTTAAACTAGGTGATTAGGACAACGCAACCAGCACTTGCGATACTTTGGCCAAATATTTTCACATGCTTTGCATGATCATATTCCTAGATGTGATACACACCAATGGAATACGTCCTTCACCTCACTTCGTCTGTTATCTAGAATGGTCTTTCCTGGTCTCTACCAGTCCTTCCAATTTAAGGTCAAACTCTAACCCCAACTAGCAATATGAACGAGTATAGGAAGTTACTCATGGTAACTAAAGATACGCAGACATACGGTGTCGTCCCTAGATGACTCCATGTGTCTAGTTACCTTTAGTCCTCCGGAGTCACTCCATATACGTGATCACATTCCTATCCCTAGCCAAGAACTTAGTATCCAGCTTATGTAATCTTGATGATTTGATTCGGGAGGGCATTGTAATATGTCAGCTATAACATTGTGTCGTCATGAAGGCCCCGCCTTCATGAAGACACCATGTTGAACTGGCGTATGTCAATGTCCTACGGAATCCTCCCATCGAGAGTACACATCCAGCTCAAGTGATTTGGTTATGATCTTAATATTTAAGATCAACTTTCAGCATCATGCTGATCCTTTATCCTCGTTCTTGTATTACGATTGTATGTAGCTAGAGAGACTTAATCCGTCTTCTAGCTTACTACGCATCTCCTCCTTCGTATCAAGGGTTGCATTTTCTCTACTTGGTTCTTTTCTTAATCCTTGGACTAAGCAGCCCATTACCGATAAACTTAATAAGTTTAACCTATTAAACTTAACCAAGTTTTTCCACAACTGTAAACAAATTCAGAATTCCATCTTATTAGACGTCATTTAAACGAGGTCTAATTCTAAATGAATTTATTCATTTATTCTCCTTAACCTTACATAGTTAAGGTCTGTTAACCATGGATATGTTTTTCCCATATCCTTATTTTCTGAATTTAACATTCGAGGCTATTAACGGAGTCCGAATACGAGGTTCGGCTGCTCCTAAGTTATTTGATATTCCTTAGCTTTCAAGCTAATCCCGAATACCTTTCAATTAAGAGATCATGTTCTTCCTAAATCCTTTTTAATGTCAATTAAAAATTCATCTTAACCCAAGTATGAACTAATTGCACATTTCAACGTAAAAGTTGCATTTAGGTAAGAATAGATGTCATTTCCTTTTAAATCCATCCATGAACATTTGAATAATTCCAAATCAAGGAATAATGTTATATTCCCAACTTATTCAACAATATCAAACTGATACAGTCATTAAAATATCACACTTGTATTTGTATTCATCCATCCGTTTTATAATCTATACATTTGCCAGTCCAAATGACTGGACTTTGTTTATATTAAACAACATTACAACACATAAGATAGAAGAATGTAATTTCTTCTTTTCTCAATTCCTCGTAGAGGAGTAATAGCTATCAATTACAATCCATCTTCAGTCAATCAAAAGAAGTATCAGAAAACAACCATGTCTTCGTTTTACTCAAGTTCCATCTACAAAATTACTTGCATGGGTCAGTTCATTGAACTAAGCATATTAAGCACTTGTCATTAAAATGAGGTGCTTTTAATTAACTGTCTCAATAAAAGAACCCTGCTTTTATGAAACGTTAATATGAACATCAATCAAGAATTAAGTATAAAAAAGAATGAATAGCATAACAACTGAATCATCTAATTACCATCCCAATCAGTCAAAGGACTACTGCCCTCTTTCCCAAATAATCATTACAAGAAGTAATTTCCTTCAAACAGTTCCAGACATACAACATCTGTAAAAACTAGGAATACAAGTATGCATACTTTCTTTGTTATAACATAACTTATCAATTCCATTCCCTTACATTAGTAATAAATTCAAAGGATAAAATTTGATTGAAGATATAAACCAATTACTTTCCTTTCAGTTCATAAACTCATTTGATTTCAAGCAATCATGCATGACTAGATGAGAAAAGTAAACAACAATAAAATATAGATGCTTAATCCCAAGCAATACAAAATTTGTTCCTTAACGATTATAGATTTCTAACTGTATAAGAGAAGAAATGATCGTTATTCCAAGTTATCCATCCACACTCCTTTTCCTTTCCTCATGACTGTACTGAAAATTAAATCCAAACGAGACATCAATCAATGATAACAGTTCAGAGTGAAACTTACGAAATCCATTCAGAATTCACTTTCCAACAGCAAGGAATAATTCCATTCATATTCTGCTTATTATATTTCACTCAACGGACTTTCTTGTCCAGCTATAAACAAGCAAGAATATACAGCTAGTCTATAAACAGTGCTGCGTCAAAACAAGCATTTCAGCTAGACCTGAACAATAATAAAGTACAGCTAGCTATGAAATCATGATTCATACCATAATAGTAAAAAGAGTCATTTTATATTGAACTTTCAAAGTAAGAATTCCGTTTCAATTCAGTCTTAACGAAACAACAAGAGTTCAGGCTGCGAATGGAGTATATATATAATTAAAACAAACGTATTTATATATATACTAAAAAAAAGTCAAACCCAGCTTAGTCTGGAATGGTTAAAAGTTCCACAGCATATTTTCATCATATTTTCTCCAAAAGAAGGAATGAAGAACCAGTCACGTTCTTTATTTCCAAAAGAAATATTAAAATGTTTTGACCAACAAAGGAAAAATCGATGAAAGGAATTCCCTTTCCATGGAAAGATCGAATTCAATGCCACGAAAACAATCAGGAGAATTTATTTCACACAACAGTTCCTCTGCGTTATCTAGAACTTGTTTTTCCCCAATCTTTTCCTCTTACTGAACTCAGAAATACAATATTCCCACAACAATACCTTTATCAATGAAAACCCGCATAGGGTATTAGATGCACAAGCAAGGTACATTAGAAACAGTCTCAAACAACAAGCCAATTCCCATGTATTTCATTCATTTGCACAGAAATACTAAGCCATGATCGTTTTCACGACAACAGTTCGAACTAGAAGATCAACCCACATCCATAAAACACAATAAAATCAACTTTCCATCACAAAGGAGAAAACATAGTTCATTAATAATTTCAGTAAGAAGAACAATTACTTTCTTCAACTCCCAAGAATACCCAAGTCGTATTCATCCATCCATTTTTTTTTACAAAAGAAAAAGCACAGAACTTAGAAATATTACTATCACTTCCATCAAACCGAACCCATAATGCTCAATAAAACCCAATTACCATTTCTTTCCGAATTTAAAATAGCAGAAGAAGAGGAACTCGTTTCCTTATGAATTTCGAAAAAGAAACAATGTCAAAACAAACTCGCATTAAAGATGCACAATTTCATTCAATATACCATTTGCAAATAATTACCCGATTCGAGTTCTTTCTCAACGACATTTCAACCCGAAAATCTCATTCTCCTATTTCACAAGGATGCGCAGAACCCAGAAAACAACATTCACATCGTTGGTACATTCACCAACTCGAATCCATATGGGTAATAGAAACAATTACTCAATACTATCACTACGGATCAACGCACAAAGAAGAATGATTCATTCAACTTACCCATTGGCAAAGAAATACCCAAGTCGCATACAGCAAAGAAAATGACTCAACCCAAAATCACCTCAATCATGACAGCAAAATTGAATAAACCAAAACCCCCTCATCAGAAGAGCAGGGTTGTTTTAATGAGACGATTAAGCAAAAGCAAGTAGTTTAAGGAGAAGGGCTTAACATGCCTGAAATTTTCCTTGAAGCTCGAAGAGAACCGCACCTCTGTGAGTTGCTTCCTTCCACGGTGACAGTAGCAAAGCTTCCCAAACAATCACCTTCCTCTACAGGATCAAAAATAGCCTTAGATTTTCCAAAGAAATCAGAGATAACAATCAAACACAACTGGTTCGACAGAACCGTGAAGAAACCAAATGCAGAGCAACTTCAAAAACCCGAAAGAACACAATGACCAACAAAATTTCCCCTATACTCTTTCCAAGGTGGGCTGGTCATGAAGACCAAGACAATTAATGCATTGAAGGCACTGCCTTTTCCTTTTCCTCACGCCACCACCGACTTAGGTTGGCGAATTGCCAAATTCAAATTTTGCATGAAAACCAAGTTTGGTCTCATGACTAACTGAATGCCTCTAACTTTTCCCTGTTCCCGCCAAACTTGGCGCTGTCCACGCAAGGACCACATTCATTGCCCTATTAAATTTCCTACCATCCTCCCTTATCCTTTCCATCCACATGGGTCTGTGCATCCCCTTCCTTAGGTTAGGATTAGTTTAGGATTTTTAATAGTGTCCAAATCTAGGTCATCGCCTAGTTCATAGGTTAATAGGATTTAGATCTATTTTCACCCTTATAATTTAAAAATCCATATAGGATAGTAGTTAGGGTATAAGGTAGAACTTAGGGGTAGATTAGGGTCTAATCCCCTAACACTTAATTAATCAATTTCCAATCAAGTCCTTCCGACTGACATCCAAATTCAACACTATGCAGGACGTTTCGTCCCACGTTCCCACATACACTGAGCCACCCGCATCCAGGCCTTTTTCACCTTACGAGGTCTCACGTTAGAATAAGTGTATGGTTCGAGAATCGAACCTTTTCGCATTGGCATCTACGTGCGGCCTATTCATACCTAAATCAATTGCTGCAACATTTATATCAACCTTCAGCCTGATTAAAAAGTAAATCAACAAAGCGATCACAAGAAGGCCACAGCATACCTTGGATCAATGGAATTGATTCAAGGTGTGCTTTATCAATCAACGAATAGAGTTCAGCAAGCATACGACAAATTTGTTGTCACATCAAAGCAAACATACAAACAATAATAACTATTGTCCCCAAGTAAACAAATTACAACATACAAGGGTCCTGATTAGCAACACATTCCTTTAAGTTCAAAAATATATCTTAACATGTTTGTCTTCATTTCAGCGATTCTGACATTATGAAAAGTAATCACCATGATAACTTACAAAAATCAAGGCGTTACAAAGATTGTGAGAATAGTTCAATTTTTTTCAGCCCGTGGAAGGGAAAATGATAGTTTGTTGATGGTGTCATGCCATTATGTGATGAAATCTATGATATATTCATCGTCATATTTTTGAATGGCGTATAAGTATGTGATGGTGATCTTACACG
This sequence comes from Taxus wallichiana var. yunnanensis, assembly GCA_018340775.1. Lineage (NCBI taxonomy): Eukaryota > Viridiplantae > Streptophyta > Pinopsida > Cupressales > Taxaceae > Taxus > Taxus wallichiana. The sequence goes on from CM031237.1 coordinate 9,886,370, forward strand.
TTATATTGATTGAGAAGTTTTCTATGAATAGTTGTGTGAGTTGGATGAAAGTTAATAATGAATGTTGTGGAATATCATTGTACCAATCTAATTTAGGATCAGCCAATGACATAGAGATCATGGGAAATAAGATAAGATGCATATATAAAAGCTCGTACATGTTGTTGGAGATCCTCCTTACCGTTGAACTTAGAAAACTTAAGAATTTCCCAGTGAGGAGGATAAGGAATTACTGGGATGGATGGATTGATTAGATCATTATAGATTTGATCATATGAAATGATGGTCTTAGATCCCAAGGTAGTGGCTTCAAGATTAGCCATTCTACTCAATAAAAATTACATGGGATCATTGGATGGGTGTGGTTGAGATGTTGAAAGATGAGACTGTGATGTGTATGAGGTAGATGTATGGGGTTGTTGATAAGTTTGATATGTTTGAGGATGTGTTCGTGTTGGTGGAAGTAGTTGATAAGGGGGAATGTAATTAAGGGGTTTTGATTGGATATTTTTAGATAAAGGTTGATGTTTTTGAGAAGTGGGTATGTGATAAGATTGGTTAGATTGAGTTGGTTTTTGTGAGATGGGGACATTTGATTGATTTTTTATGGGATGAGTTGGAATATAAGTGATGGGTGGTTGGGATACTTGAGTTGGTTGATTGGGAAGGATATAATGATAAACACCTCGAGTGGGAGGTTCATGAGTTTGGAATATTCCAAAATGATGTGGTTGCAAAAGTGATTACATTTTTATGGATGTGGGAAGTGGAGATGAGAGGTAAAGTTGAATTAAGTTGTTCATATATAGGAGGAAGCAAGTGAGATTCTTGAGATGATTATATGGGGGCACAAGTGATTGTAGTGGATGATGAGGTAATGGGATTAGAAGAGGTGATAGTAGTGTTGACATGATAAAATTAGGAGGGATGAGGACTTCCAATTCGATATATTGTTGACTATGAGGAATGGAGAAAGATGGTTGATTAGGATAAGACTTATGTTGGTCCCTAACAAGCTCACTCATGGCTATAGGAAAGAAAACGGTAAGTTGGGAAGTGAGAACTTGGGTAGATTCTGGATTAGAATGGTAGGCGTAGATTTTTTTAGCAAAGGAGGTCCATCAATGGGGAGGTTGGTGGTATTACAAAGGAGACAGCCATGAAGGGAAACCAAATTTACATCAAGAAGCTCTTAGAACTTTGCGGACTGTGAGGGATGAGAGGAGGCCCAAAAACACAATGGAGTTGGCAGAAGGGGGATTAGCTGGTCTAGATGGGATGGAGTGATGATAAAGAAAAGGATTGGTCTCGACATGAGTGTTTGGTTGGATTAACTGAACCTATTAAAGAGGGGAAATGGAAACCATGGGTTAGGTGACTACAGAAGAGATGACCAAAGGGGTGGAGGTAAGAAGAGAAAGTGTGGAAGTTTGTTGTGTAGAAATGGTGGAGATGGGAATGTTGTTTGATGTCATGTTTTGTTCCATTTGTTTTTCTTGGGATCTTGTAATAACTAACATGAAACAAAAAAACAATAAAACAAAATAATACTGATTTTTAACTAACTCAAGCAAGTCAAGTAGCAGAATTTTGATTATCTTGATTATTAAGATGTGAAAAAGAAATGAAAAATGGGCTTGAAGGGTACCTAGGAAATGGAAATCTATGGATGGTTTTAGGTAGTTTGGGTTGGAATCCTCTATATACCGAAAGGTATGTGATGCAAAAATTTGTGTCAATGCCAATACAGGGGCCTGGTATTGGGGCCTACCTCCTCACTTCACGGTCTTACTGCAATGATAAAGGAGTCGGGAGTTTAGCCAATATAACAACAACCATCTTATTTATACTTGACCAAAACATCAATTTGGATTTCCTACTAGGTGATGAAATATCAATAGCCTCACCTAGGAGGAAGTGTTTAGATGTGTAAATTGATTTTTGTGTTTTAGGATGTGTGTGATGAAGTGTATGCAACATGTTAAACCCCCTAGTTAAACTAGATTTCCAAGCAAGAATGAAGGGTTATTTTTAGATCCAAAATGAAATGTGGAGATTTGATGAGAAAGAGAAAACAAGAGATGTAATGCGATAAAATAAAGAGATGGGGAATAAAAACAAGGAATACCTAGATAATGATTTTTTTATCTGATATTCAATTTTTAATTTTAAGAAAGAAATCAAAATCAAATCTAAGCAACACGATCCGATGTAAGAAAAAAAAATCAATGCTCTAAACCTGCAAGGTTATTAGAAGATGTATGGAAGAAAATGAAAATGAAAGACAAATAAAAGACTCACCAAGAAAGGGTGGGTCCAACTTGGCATGCAAGAATGTTGAACAAGTTTCTTCGTTATTGTTTAGATTAGTGAACTAGTAATAAATGAAATAAGTAACTCATAACATAAAAGGGTTATGGTACCTCGAGATGATATGGATGGATACATACATAATATGAACTCCTCACTACGAGCTAAGTAATGTACACAACAAAGAAGACTAGAACACAAGACATGATTAGTAGATAGATGGGATGGTTGCACGAAAAATTCAGTCCTGAGAAGAAAGGAATTCCTAGGATGGATGTCAACCCTCATTTTGATAAATATAGAAAAAGTGAATATTGATAAATAGGATGTAGTGAAATCTGATATGATGTATAATATAAGATAAGACAAAAATTGAAATGTAGAAATGTAAATAAAGTACAAATCTTGTGTAAATAGATGCTAAATAAACCAAACCTACATTGGTTGATGGTAACTCGAGACCGTAGAGGGACAATCGACAGAGACCAGTGGCTAAATGAGAATAAAAATAAGATAAACAAACCTACAATTCCTCTTATGGTTGGATATGGATCTGATGATGCACTGAGATGATAAACGTAAATATGTAAAAGGTCTGGAATAAGAGGAAACAAAAAGGATGCAAGAAAAATAGGAAAAATATGGTAAATGGTATGAAGATAGGTTGGGTTGATGGTGACAAGGCAAGGTCGACGGTGGCCGAGGGCTGGAAAAATGGATCTCGAGATGATAAATGAGCAGAGTGAAAAAATATGAGGCTAGGTCGATGCGTAAACAAAGAGTGGATGGTAGATAGTCCTGGATGACATAGAAATTGATGCAATGGGGGCTAGGTCGATGACAACTGAGACAGGGTCAACAAAAACTTGGCATGACCTAAACTTGAACAAGGATAGATGGGATGAAATAAAGACTTGCATATTAAAAAGAAGGTTAAGAGGGCGATGAAGAATTCCTAATGAAAACCGAACTCACGAAGATGTTAATGGAATATATATAAGATAATATTGCAATGTAAACATAAAATATTCCAAAGTGAGATAATAATCCATAATCTCCAAATTTGATGCACAAAAGGCTATAAGAAGACTTCAAGATGGATGAGATAGCTACAAAAAGACTCAAGAATGAAGGAAAGATTGCAAGAGCTCATAAAATCTCAAAATTTCATCCCTGAACAAGGAGGGGTAAAGGTGCCTTTATAGGGTTGATGACGACCAGATGGGTCACCACCAACTACGGGAACCCTTTATTTGGGTGGTGGAATGAGGCCCCAACTCAAGGGAAAATGGGCTTGAAGAGGGAAAATTAGGGTTGCAATGGATATGAACAAACTAGGGTGAATAGAATAGATAAATGATTAGGTGGATGGTTGAAATGAGTAAATAAAGGCCATGGATGGGTAAAAAAATTGAATGATGGCCTAATGATAACAAATTGGGATATTTAGGGAGGATAAAAAAATTAAATTAAGATTAAGGATGATTAAGAGTGATTAGGAATGGTTTAGGGAAGATAAAATAAATGGTGGGAAATGATGGTAAGTGGGATAAATTGAATCTAGAAGTGAATATTGATATTAAAAAAGGGAGAAAATGAGGGGTGAAGGAGGTAACGATACCAAATTTTGGTGTCTACAAAATCACTCGCTATAACTATCAAAATGTACGATGATGGGTTACGATAATGAAAATCTTCCGAATGACAACATTTAAACTTGAGAATTCATGATGTTTTTATGCTTGTACTCTTACAAAATTCAATAAAACAAATTAATTCCTAGACGGAAAAACAATCCACCAAATCTTGTGGAAGGAAATGATGCATTGAATATGTTAACTACTAATGTGGGATTCCCCATCAACCCCTATAATTATTATAGATAGTCATTTGATAAAATTTGGTCTCACATCTAGGAGCTCGTTAGTCATTATCGTAGTGTTTGATAGCTGTCATGAGTTAAGATTTCCATTTGGTCTTAGCTCATGATTTTGGCACCACATCGAGAAATGAAGTTCTTTCACTTCATACCTCTAGTATTTTTGGAGGAAATTCATAGTTAAACTTTATTTTTGATTAAATCACCTTAGAATCTTATTTTGTAAGAGGGTTTGTGTAGTCCTCTAGTCATTCAATGACACGTTGAACTAACACAATGACGACGAGTAGCTCAAAATAAGTGGCCACCATTTGAACCACAGTAGTCAAATCCTAGCTCCATAAACTTCTTGGCCATTCCTGTAGATAGGAGAATAGAGGAAAATTTACTCATGGTGTGTTGAAGTTCAGAAAAAGGTTTTTGAACCTAGTTTCTAGGCCATTGGGCTAAATTAGATGTTCCTCTAAACTTGTTGCAATATTAGAAAATTATCGCAAAATCCTCTTCTAATTAAATAAATATTGGAAAATCTATCAATACAAATACGTGACCCTATAGAAAACTTTTATGTTTCTTGTTTAGTCAAACTATCTTGTGGGTAATATGGTTTTTTTCTCTCTTCTCCCTTTCTCTCTAGTTTGTTAACGAAAAGAAACTCGCATATGTGATTTCTACTCTCTTCTATTTTGTACAAGTGTTTTCCTTTATTTATAAATGGGAAATTATATGTATGAAAAATGTTAGTCCTAGAGGAAATCCATGCTTGCATATTTTTCATTAACCATGTTTACACTAACTTGACAGGTTGTAGGTGGCGTATCAAGATTTGAAATAATGATGGAAACCAAAGTTTAAAGTTGTTAATTTCAAAAGCGTAATTTTAATGGAGTTAGAAATATACCCTTCTTTAATAACTGTACTTTTATTAATGCAAGAAAAAAATTCTTTATCTGCTTGTATTGTGTACGAGATTAATGGGATGATGAATTTACTACTTTTGACTTAAATTTCATTGGAAGTTGTGCTTATGGTTATTAAGGTAAAATCTCAAAATTTTGTGTGATTTTTTGAATAAAGAACTTAAACTTTGCCCCTCTAGATTCGTAAGCTTGGAAAATAATATAGTTTTCATGTATATATAACATGTTCCATCCTTTGAACCATTTTACCTTTAGTTGTTATGTTATTCAAATCATACGTTCCCTCTACCAAAATATATCTAGTTGTTTAGTGTTTTATCTAGTACTTGTAATAGTAAGATGTAAATGGGAAGGTGGTTAATTAAAATGGTAGAGTTATAACACTATTGGAAATGAGATTTGAATTTGGTTATCTCAAATTCAACTTAAATTGTATTGCTATAGTGCTTTGACTATGGTCACAACCCTATCCTTCACGTGTTAAACTTCTTTACTCATGCATAAATTAGTGGTAAATGGATATATCACTCATAGATGATTTTTTTGGCTGCATATTTTCACGACTCTTTCGGGATGTCAAACATTAGAAATTTCTAGAGTAGATACTCCAAACCGACATAATTGTCCAATCCAAAAATGGATAGCTAGTACTTGACAACTGTAAAGGGGGCAACAACAAGATCAGTAATGGTATATCATGGGAAATTCGAATAATGAAAATAAAGTTAACATTTAAATGTTGTGAAGGTTTAATATTAATTATTTTAATAGTATGTGTATGATGATACCTCATCATAGAAGAAGGAATTATAAGCATGAAACTAAGCTTTGCTTTATCCTTTGATAGTCGTGTGTTAATGGGAACATATGTGAATTTTTTGTTATGTATAGTGTGGAACCCCACCTTAAATATATACTTTCTTTGGATGAGTATGTATTTAAACATAGATATGACTCATGATGGGATGTAGGTGTTGTAAATAAATAGGGGTTAGTTGCTTAAATGTTTACCACGTAAATTGGTAAGTGGAGACTTAACTTCAAAATGTAAATGTAGGAAGAACAAAATTAAATGAGTAAATCTTGGTATAGACACCGTGTTTTTTTCACTTGCCTACTTCCCGCATACCCCTCATATATACACATTAAAAAATTAAAACATATCACTATAACACTATCTAAGTCATTTTACTCACCCATAAAATCAACTTTTACCTCTCCCAAATTACTTTTACTTCCTAAACCACTTAACCATCTACAAACCATCCCAAACCTATTTTATATTAACACCCTAACCTCCCAAACTCACCTAACCTCCTCCCTAACCATTTTCCCTCGTCCCCATACCCAAAAATACCATTTGGGAAGTGGTTGAAACCACTTCTCAACTCTTTCCCCAAATTTTTCAGATCATCGGTGATTCTAACAAATCATTGACGATTATAAAAACTAGTTTGAGCTCCTCTCTTGGGATCTTCGAAATTATTCACACATTATTGCATCCTTATTTTCATCTAAGTAGCAAGGATTTATCATTCTTGTGATCCCTAAGTCACACAACAATATCCAAATCTTCTTAAAAGAGCATGCACATACCATTATCTGCAGCTTTGCTTCCAACAAACTTTCCGAAGAACAACAATCAATAATCAACCATATCAATTCCAAATCATCATCTACAAGTGTTTGGTACCTCATCAATACTCCAAGCTACTCTTGCCTACTTTACCATTACTTTTGCAACATCAACTTTTACAAAATAAATCATTTTTATCTCGCTTTATATCCATTTATCATTTTTAAGGAAATCAAACATTGTTACAACAATCATCCATGATTCCTTTGAATCACACACGATCCCTTTGAAACACCCATGATTATCCTAAATTGCCCACAATTCGATTGAATCATTGTGATTCATGTCTATCAATTTCTTTAATAAAATTTATAACGTTTTATTAGATTTATCATATATCTCTATATGTAACTTGTTTGTTTCAAGTTTGTCTCTACTTTAGATGACTATTCCAAGCCAATCATACCCTATTACAAGAAATTACAACCTTATAATTATCCAAAACCTTGGAGAAATTCAACATCCTTTAGGAGCTTACGATGTGTGCCATCCGATTCACACCGACATTGAGGGTATTAAGGATCACTTTGAATTATCATCAAAATAACATCCTTAAGGTATTTACCCTCAAAAACATGTCCCAATCAAAATTGATGGCATTCTCATCCTCAACCGCATAATTTGTAGGTTCCTCATGTCCTTGAATAATAGCAGAGGGGGTGGGGGGAGAAGGTGGGAGAGCTCCATAACCACGTGGTTGGATTGCACTTGTATATCCATACACATTTTAAACAACCATAACTTTAGTGTAAGAAAACAAATGATAATCAACATAAAAAGTAGCAAACAAAACTATTTTTTTTTCTTTCCGGATAAAAAGAATAATTAGTAGTATGAAATATGTCATATTTATGTATAAGTTGTAAGAGAAAATGACCAATCTTATTCAAGATGATATTTTTCCAAATAAAAGCTTCCACTATGAGAGTTTTGAAAAATTTATAAAGCTAATCGATTCTTTTTATAAATTCAAACAAATATATGAGTGTTTCGAATGTCTAGTGAACAAAACCTATTTAAGAAAAATAGGATTTTCTCCAAAACTATTTTTAGGATAGGAAGATAAGTCCTTAATTACACAAAATGTGTTCCCATATTGGGAAAGCCTTTGCGGACATTCACGGCACTAGCACAAATTTGACGGTCATTTGGATGTTTTGTCCACGCTATTAAATTTGATGGGTGTTTACCTATTTTTCTCGTTTTAAGGGTTCCATAGAAACAAGGAAGTTGCATGTTGAATGTTGCATGGTAAATTCACGAATGTGAAGGTTTTGGCTTATTTATTTTGGCATTTTCACAAATTTCCCTAAAAACAATGATGCATTACTAATTTTTAGATGGGTGCTCAATTACGGGAGTGCAATTCGGTCAATTCATACAACCCTTTTAGTTGAGCCCTCGTTGTGAGCTATTTCTATGTAGACCTCCTGCAAATGAGGAGACCATGTGGGGAGGGTGCCACCCAAAAGGAGGAATTGGAGGAGGAGGGGCTTCTCCCAAATGGCTAGCTCTTCTTTGTATAGGAAGCTTTTGCTTTGGAATGTTCATCACAAACAGGTGAGATCTAATAATGCATTAGCCCTAAATACCTTATAACAACAATCAACAATTATTTTTGAGAATGTAATAGGCAGTAATCAGTTTGACATAGGCTATATGTGCAAGTATTTTTGAAACTAGAAACATTTTTTCAAGATTGCATTGATTTTTTATTCACCTCCAGGTTGCCCCTATTGGCCAATCAGGTACTACCATAGGTAATGATATTACCTGAGATGTCTTAAGATAATCTTTAAGATAATGGATGTATGTGGTGCAGAGACTTTTAGTGCGGGATGGTTAGATTACATCAATACGGGGTGACTCAGATCTTTCCCTAATCAGTTGGGAGAAGGATATCTTACCCACAAACTACACTACGTCAATGGAGCCATTCTGTTACTACATGTATGAAGTAAAGTCTGCACTTTTAACGTTGGGCAGTTGTGGGTCAGGTTTCTTCTACTTTTAATTGGTTGCAGTCCTTTCTCCATCATTAGCATTTGTGTCAAAACAAATACTTGAACTTGAGAGTGTAGAGATTGCTACCACAATAATTTATATGCCAATCCTTAGAAAAAAGACATGTCATCAGAAAATACAGAAAGAATGAATGAACTTGGGGAAAATATTTTTAATTTTCATTAATCACATATAGAGATATGGGTAAGTGCACTAAGTTGGGGGGTCAAAAGGGGGTCTTAAGTGGACGCATTTGTCCGAAAAATAAAAACCTTCAACTTGTATGAGTTTTTGAAATAGTTACACTCAAAATTGGAAAATGTTGTATAAACATGAATTGTAGAATTTTGAGTCTAGTTTCTAATATAATAAATTTTATTGAAAATGGATAAATTTAAGTTTGTCAAATAACTAAAATACCAACAGTGCTCTGTTTTGTTAAAAACATAATAGAGTGACTTTCGTTCCCCCACCATTTTTTGAGAACCTTTAGTATTTTTGAAAACCCTTTGTTAGAAAGATAGCTAGAAGCATCTAGTTTGTGCTAGATTTTTTTAGATTTTTAGTGGGTATTTATTTTTTTAATGATTTTTCTAATACATAAATTTTATGTTTTGAAAAATAACAGAGCTCTAACCGTGCCCACCTAACTACCTCAAAAATATCAAAAATATATTATTATTTGCTGAATATGTATTTAATTACGCCTAGTTTGTGCTAGTATAATTTTTTTCAATTTTAATGAGCCAAAAAAATATACACGACTTAAAAATAGAGATATTTAAACTTCAAAAATAGCTATAAAAAGGCATAGTTAGAAAATAAATAATATGGAAACCTTATATTAGTCAAAAAATTGAAAAATTATATTTTTAGAAATAAGAAACTCGCTCTACGTTGTGGTATAATTTTTTAAACAAATCAATCATTTTATGTCGATTTATGATGGCGGAAGAGAGATTTTTGCATTTTCCTACAAAAACACGTTGTTTGTTGTGTTTGTGTAGGTCCATGCCTCAGGCTTGGGGATCCAAACCAGATCCAAGCCTTGAGGCATGGCTTGGAAAAAGTAAAAACACAAAACACGTATGCATTATAACGTGTACGCATTATAACACATACGCATTCTTCATAGTATGAACATTATATGTGCTTTTGGCATGCTTTTATTTATATTTTATTATTTTTATACTTTAAATTTATTTTAGTAAATATAATAAATGAGGGTCACTCTGTACCTTATGGAAATAGTCTCCTAGCACCATTAGTCATGGTTTAGGAGATAGTTTTTTATAGTATAATTTGGTCAGTACATAGGTAATTTTAAGGATTTCAAAGATTCACCTAAATATTTTAGTGTTTATATTCTACAATCAAAACCTAAACCCAAAGCCCTAAACTTAAACCCTAAACCATGATCCCTAAACCCTAAATGTTAAGCCCTAAACCATAAACCTTAAACATTCGGCGTTTACTTGGAGCCCTAAATCCTAAACCCCGAGCCTTATACCTTAAACTCGAGTCCTAATCCCTTATCCCTAAAACCTAAAAACTAAATCCTAAACCCTAAACCCTAACCCCTAAACCCTAAACCCTAAACACTAAATCCTAAACCCTAAAGCCTGAGCCCTAAACCCTAAACCCTAAGCCCTAAATCCTAAACACTAAACCCTAAACCCTGAACTCTGTGACCTAAACCCTTAACCCTAAGACCTAAACCCTAAAACCAAAATAATAAACCCTCAACCCTGAACACTAAATCCTTAACCTTAAACCATAAACCCTTAACCCTTAACCCTAAACCCTAAGCCCTAAGCCTTAAACCTTAAACACTAAATTTAGAGCCCTGAGCTCTAACCCCTAAACTTTAAAACCATAACTCTAAACCTCGAACCTTGAGCCATAAACCTTGAACCATGAAACATAAACTCTACTACTTACACCCTAAACCCTAAACCATAATCCTTGAACCCTACACCCTAGTCCATGAGCCCTAAAACCTAAATCTTAAACCATGAGCCTTGAGCCCCAAACCCTAAAACCTAAATCTAGAGCTCTAAAGAGCTCTAACCCCTAATCCTTAAACCCGTAACTATGAACCCCGAACCCTAAGCCATAAACCCCGAACCTTGAGCCATAAACCCTAAACCTTGCACCCTAAACCATAAGCCTTGGACCCTACACCCTAATCTGTGAGCCCTAAACCCTAAACCATGTACCTTAATCGCTAAATCCCAAACCCTAAACCCCGAGCCCTATACCTTAAGCCCTAAATGTTAAATGCTAAACCTAAACCCTAAACCATGAACCATGAGCCCTAAATTCTAAACCATAAACAAATTTCACATTTCTCATATTTCCATGTATGGTATTATGCAAGCTAGGATGACCCATTGGAAGTTGGAAAAAATAACCATCGCAACACAAAAATTAATCTCAAAGGAAATGGAAGAAACACAGAAAGATATACCAACGTAGAGGTGTAGGATTAGAACCAAATTACCTGTAGTATCCTCTCCTCTGGAGAAAGAGAAAGCTCTTCTACTACTGGAATGGATAGAAAATTTGATATAACTTCTTGAAGTGTTCAAAATAAGCATAGAAAATGGGAATGACTAAGAACACAAAGGGGTTATCAATCACCTAGTAAATATTTCTTTTTTAGTTCGAATGGACATCAGCTAGCCTATGAATTAGTGACCTTCTATTCATTGATAATTCCTTCTATGATAAACCCGTGGATGCTTTCAAAAATGCCTTAAAAAATATAGGGGTAGTCATCAAGCCTAGTGAAGGGTGTGATGTGATTTCCAAACAACTTGAAATTCATATAGATTTAGAGGTCATAACATGAATTTACAAATATCTCTATCGTTATAAATGGAAGCCAAGTAACGGTGTCTCCCTATATCCAAGGATCAAGGACTACTAGGGTTTGTGGTAGGATTGGACATTCAGGAATCATTGAGTGTCTGAATCAGAATGTCATTGCATCTAGAGAAACATTTTCAAACATTGGAGTAATGTATCTTGGAAAATAAACTTGAACCTCATAAATCCTCTCAAATTTCCAACTTACACAAGCACTAGACATATCAAGCTTTGTTCTTCGAATGAAACCTTTGTTCCCGATAGCTTACAACTGAAAGAATTATTCAAAAGAGCATCAAAAACATTTCTTTATACCAATTTTTTCTTGGATATTTGACATTTCCTCCTTTAAAATATCAATAGATGAAAGACATCAAATTGTGATGACTCTCTTTGAATGTTCTACCTAGGAAATATATGAACCATTTTCAGTTGAATACTATATGTTAATATTAATAAGAATGGGTAAGACACAAAACATAACAGCAAGTGAAATAGTTACCATGCAATGGGAAAAGAAGAAAGATTTATTTGGTAACATTTATTTATACCGAATTGTTCTTGGATATCTGGAATTTCCATCCTTCAAAATATTAGCAGATGAAAGGCATCAAATTGTGATGACTCCCTTTGAATGTTCTACCTATGAAGTAGATGAACCCTTTTTAGTTGAATACTCTCAGTCAATACTAATAAGAATGGGTAAGACACATAACATTACAATGAGTGAATGGGTGAGCCTAAACCCTGAGCCTTAAACCCCGAGCCTTAAACCTTGAGCCCTAAACCCTAAACCCTAAACCCTAAACCCTAAATGCTAAACCCTAAATCCTAAATCAAGTGCCCTAAACCATAAACCCCGACCCTTAAAACCTTAAACCATAATCCTTAAACAATAAACCCTAAACCTTAAACCCTAAGCCTTAAGCCCTAAACCCTAAACCCTAAACCCTAAGCCATAATCCCTAAACCCTAAACCATAAACCCTAAACACCGATCCCTAAACCCTAAATCATGAGCCCTAAACCCTAAACACTAAGCCCTAAATCATAAACCGTAAACCTCTAACCTCAACCCTTACCCCTATGCTATACACCCTAAACCCTAAACCCTTAACCCTAAAATCTAAACCCTAAATCCTAAACCCTAAGTCTAAAGCCTAAACCCTATTTTTACTACATGGAACCCTAACCGCTAACTCCTAACCCCTAAACCCCGGATGCTAAACCCTAAACCATAAACCCTTAAACCTAATCCCTTATCCCTAAACCCTAAGCCCTAAACTCTAAACCATAAACCCTAAACCCTTAAACCTAAACCATCAACCCTAAAACCTAAACCATGATCCCTAAACCTTAAACCCTAAACCCTAAGCCCGAACCCTAATCCCTAATCCCTAATCCCGAAACCCTCAAACTTGAACCCTCAACCTTAACCCCTAAACATTAAACCCTTATCCTTAAACTAGGAACCCTCAATTCTCAACCCTCAACCCTCAACCCTAAAACCTCAACCATGAGCCCTAAACCCTAAACCCTAAATCCTAAACCCTAAACCCTAAACCATGAGCCCTAAACCCTAAACCCCAAACCTTGAGCCCAAAAACCTAAACCCTAAACACTAAATCCTAAACCCTAAACCATTAGACCTAAACCCTTAACCTTGAGCCTTGAGCCCTAAGGAGGAGGCACATTACAATCACCTCATTTTAGCCGAGGATATGAATCCCATTCGGGAGAAATCCTCTATCTACAAAATGAGGATCTCATTTTTCTAAGAAGTAGACAAGCATCATAGAGCTGATTCATGGTCAATAAAGAAATAATAAAAGAAATCTGATACTTCATATTTAGTTTAGTAATTATGGCTCCTTTAGGCCCCCTAAACTTCATATAGCCCAAAACACGTACGCACTTTATAAAACTACAAATGCATACATGTTATAACATGATCGCATTATAACATGTACATGTTTTAGGTTCGTGAATTCCTGAGCCTGAGAAAACATAACAAGACCACATTTTTGCAAAATGCAACCACATTTTGTTCATTTTCAGTTTTTTGTCCACTTTTTGGCTCCCTAACTTGGTGCACTTACCCATATACAATCTGCAGCTTTCATGGTTTGACATCCTGTTTATGCAGTAAAGTTTTTGGGCATACAAGTTCTTTTGAGTTGTTCTTCAACCTAATTGAATACTCCTCTATGGCAAATTTGAGATAAATTTGGTGACTGAAAACCTATGATTGTGTTTGGTAATTACAAGAATATTTGTTCCAGAGTTCTCCCCTAACCACATATAGAGATTAGAGTGGAAATAAACTATTTATGTCGGTGTTCACATTGTGATTTTTTTCTTCATAAAACCCATTAAGATTTATTTTTGTGATCTTTTTCATTTTAATTTTGTCCACAAAATTTATGTCCGTAATTTTTTTTTGTGTTGTGTTATGTGAGAGAGGGGACCTCTCCATTGATGTTCATATGTATATTTTCTAAGATTTCTTCATAGTTAATGGATTAGAAGTTTAGGCCTAATTGAGGAGAATGTTTTCAGGCAACTCTATCCCCTCCCATCTCAGGAAAGATGTTCAAAGGGTTGTCTATATGTTATGTAGTGGTGGTTGTGTATAGATCCTAGTGAACAAACAAGAATATGGAGATTTGGGTTTAGGGTTTAAACTTTATTTTGGACACTTTTGATTGCACTTTTGTTTGGAGTAATGATTCTTGTTGTCGAGGCTTTGGATTTTGGTGGGTGATTTTGGGATGTGAGCGATTTGAGGTTTATCTCTTTTTATTGGTCAGTTCTGATATTGGAATCCCAGAAGTATTAATGGGGTTGATTTCTTCAGGAAAAGATCAGGATTGGTTGAGGGTTTATTTTGAGTCCTTCTGATTGTATTTCTCTTTAGGGCAGTTATCATTAATTGAGATTTGGACTTTAGGGGTAATGTGGTCTTGGATTTGCACAAAGTCACAGGATTCTGATTTGTAAGGGACTAGAAAATTCTTCTATGACCATTGTATTGATAATTTTGTTCTTTACAAGTCTAAAATTCCTTGTAATTAATTTTGCCTCCTGGATATAAGTCTTTCTTCAGAAAACAACTCTCCGTTTAGTACAAATTGTATTTAATGCCAATTTTTCAACCCCATTTATATTATGTATTCTTTCTATTTTATGCTTGTATCAATGTATCATTATTAACATGTGTTTGTTTCTTTCAATGGAAAATACCCTTTGAAATATAACATGCGGTACATATTAAAACTATTGTTTTGTGCAATCTCCAAAAATGCAAAATGTATCCCTCTTTGGAAGGATCTAGGATATCGGAATGCATTAATGGAATAAAATGGATGGGTATTTATGGATTGGATCAATGTTATGACCTGGTTGAAAATGTGTCATTAATTCTTTTGCAATTGTAAAGAAATGAATGCTCTATTTGTTTCCCTTTCTCATTGGTTTGTGAAGACTATTATACCAAGAAATTCACTTTCATTCTCATCTCGATGAGATTGGACTAACATAACATGTTAAAGGTGAATTTGATGAGGCATTAAAAGCTAACCTGGTGTGGGCCTGGTGTAGATGGTAAGGTGATAAAGGACATTTATGTCACTTTTAATTTATCAATAACAAGTGGCATTTATTTTTTATGCCCATGGATGTTCTACCATTGCAGCCAGGGGTTTGGTTAGAGGATGTAATGTTTGTGGATAAATAATTAATGATGTACTTACATTTGACTTGTCTTAGGGTAGTTTTTCTATTTTCTTGGAGAAGGCTTTCAAAAATTGTCATATGTTAGACACATGGTGTAGTTTCGAGCTCTTTTTTGGCTGGAAAGAGTATTAATACATTTGTGTAGCTAGATTGACATAATTAATCACAACTTTGTGGGAATTTAATGAAGAAGGTAATGAAGTTATTATGCCGAACAAGAGGGGGTGGTGTTAGGAGGTTGTAATGTCGGTGGATAAAAAATTAATGATTGTAAATTTGACATTCATTTAGCTGTCACAGGACAATTTCATACTTTATTTATACACTTAGAAGTTATTTTTGATTTGAGAAGTCGATTTAAAAATTTGTGGAGTGGTGTTTGAAGTCCTCTGAAAGGATTTTTAAGGTGACAATATATTGTAGCTAAATCGATGTAATTTATCACTAGTCATTAGAATTTTTTTGGAGAAGGTAATGTAGTTGTTAAGAAATATGGTTTATGGAATATTCCTAGTAAGATCCTTGAGATTAATACATATTCTCTAGGCATATTACAGACGTACACTTAAATATCCGAACTAATATTAATTGGTGTGGTGATATCCTTGAGATTAATACATTTCTCTTCACCCTCTAGATGCTTATATCATGAGAGATTATGTGCAACATTATTGTGGTGAGGGGATGTAATTAGCTCTCCTCAATCCATATTAAAAATTGAAACTAAACAACCATCCCTTGGACTACACTTAACTTCTCTTGCTCAAGTCATTTAGTATTAAAAACAATGGTTTGGCAATCTCTGAAGTCCTGAGAGATTGTTCTTGACATTATGAGATAGCCGGAGGGAAAGACTTTGCAATCGGTTATTCTTCTTATAGGGATTTAGCCATTTTGAACTATTAATCATAATTATTCTCAAATGTGAAAATTATTTGAAATTTCACTTCAAATTATTAGAAGTTTTGGGAGGAAAAATTACTAATTTTTTGTTGTTGGTAATGGATGCAGGGTAGTTCTAACTATGACTTGAGACTTCTAAATCAACAACAAGTTCCCTGTGGTTTTCTGGTAATAAAATAAAATGCATGTTAATTTGTTCTCTTTTCAATTCTCACTGTGGAGATCCATAGTGTTCATGAATTTTGCATATAAGAGATAACAATATTAATATTGGTTTTTTGAGCATCAGATGATCGATTCTTAGCACCAAGAATTTGTGCCAGAACAATGCCTTCCACAACAAGGTCCCCAATGGAAAACAAATGGAGAAATGTAAGTAAATAAAATGTGCATATAGAAATTTTTAATTTAGAATTTTTAGACTGAAAAGAAGCAACAAAAATGGTGTAGCAGGAGTGATAATTTTGTCATTGATGGTGGGTTATGGTGTTTCGTCAAATACCAGATGCCCAATATGGATGTCTTTTAATGAGGTATATGATTTGTCTTGGGAATTCATGTTCAGCTATATCTCAGTCAGTGTGGGATGAATGGGCACACATTTTTCTTTCATCCACACTAAAATTAGTCTATGCAAAAACTTGGGGCCTCCGCCTTATGAAATTTGAATAGTTTTCTTTGTCTGAATGGAATAGGACCAGAACATCTCACCACCTGCAACTTGTGGTCAACAAGGTAAATGAAATCATTATTAATGGTGCTTTTTGAATGCTATGGTTTGCAGAGAGTTCTAATCATTTGATATTCTAGTTTTTATTTGTAGAAATCCAGGTCCCAAAGAATGTTGATTTACAACCATTTGAAGAAAAACCTTTAATCAAGAGACCTTCAATTGAGGGTATATTAAACTGGCCTTGATGATCTTATCTATTTGTTTTTAATCAATAATAGACTCTCTAACATCATATAATTGAGGTGTTATGTTTGTATTCTTGGGTTTAGGTATAAAGAAAGTCAATAATTATCCTCCTGCAACTCCCAAGGAGAAGGCCAAGTTAGCTACCCCTGTATTGGCCTATCCATTTTCTGTGCTAAATCTCAGTGGGGTTGAAGGAGATGTGACCTTGAATGATATAAACAAGAGAATTTTGATGCCTCCCAAAAGACCCATCCAACATCTTGTTGGGGATTATGCCAGA
This sequence comes from Taxus wallichiana var. yunnanensis, assembly GCA_018340775.1. NCBI lineage: Eukaryota > Viridiplantae > Streptophyta > Pinopsida > Cupressales > Taxaceae > Taxus > Taxus wallichiana. The sequence continues at coordinate 9,903,826 of CM031237.1, forward strand.
CCTCCATTTGCTACTTCAACTGGCTCTGGGCTCTCAAGAAAGGTAGTAGTTGCTCTCACCAAAATACACACACAAGGAAAAGGAACCATTACAATTATGAGGACAAAAGGTTGAGTTGTATATTACATGCATCCATGTATTATATTGTCAACTACAAACGTGTGTGATTTTTAGGAACAATATGTATTATAAGACCTTCTTTTCTCCGAAGGTACACTTTCCTAAGTTTAGACAATCAAAGTTTTTTGAAAACCTGTTAGACATGTTGTAGATGTTCTTCCAAAGTCTTGTAATGGATGAGGTGAAATCACTAAATAAAAACACCAAAGGTAGACCTAAGAGGTCAAAGGAGGAGATTAAGGGTATGAGTACAACCAAAGTAGAAGTTAAAGGCTTCACAAAGGAGTAGTGGAGTTTAAGGGCATGATAATTTTATGATCAAGAAAATGAATTAGTAGAATGTTCTTCTTACAATTAGTATGTATTATATATGTATGTTAATTGGATTTGAGAGGTGCCTTGGAGATATGAGAATTGAGGAATAATGTATTGTATTGGGATTTTATGAAGCTCTAATTTATGTATTGTTGACAAGGCTTAGGGTATACGATCCACATTTGGAACACCGGATCGGGGACTAATACAATTAATTCCAGGAAAAATACTCTCTAGCCCAAGTAAATGGAGGAATCCCAATGGGAAAAATAAAAAAATGTATATCTTGTTTGACGCTCACATTGCATTTTACACATGTGATTTCTAGTTTTAATGCTAAGCATGTTCATGTAATCTGATTTTCAAGAGTTTCTTAATCAAAACATTTTTTTATAATTATTTGAATATTCATTCCCTACTTAGGAAAAGTGTGAGTAACTTTGGAATCGACCATATCAACATAAATCAGACGACCAACTCATTCATATCAAAACAAATTAAATAGTCAAACTAGTTCATATTCCACATCATCTTCATGCACTCGTGATCTATGTTGCCACAAAGTGTAAAATTCCACATTTTCTCCCTCGGGCCAAAGAAAAAAAGTATATGTCCGCCCCCTTTCCAATATCCCCATTGAAAGTAAAGCTTTAGGCACGTTGTCATGCCACACAAACATTCTTTTGCTACCCAACACAAATAGTGGAAGGAGTGTGCAACGACATAGAGGATGATGCATGATAAGGAAATACATATTCAGACATATAAGCTCATTCAAAATCCCACATCCGTTCCCTCACCACAAAGAAAAATTCCTCATCTTCTCCCTCAACAACATCCCTATTGAAAGAAAATCCCAAGCCACATTGTTAGGCCACACAAATATTATGCTCTACCTAGTGCACAAAGTGGAATGAGTGTGTAACGACACATGATAATATGCAAAGGAAACAAAATTTCAAATATATGATCCCTATTCAAAACATTATCTTCTTGCAGGATATCATGGAGGCTAGAAATATAGGCCATTGATTGGGTAGAGTCATCAAATGAACAACTTCCATCCATATTATTTATAAGTCAATAGATCTTGAAACGTGTAATAAGATATGCATGACAAAACTAATCATCATTTTTCATATAAGCAAGCTCTATTTGTGGCCACCACTCTCCAAAAATTTTAGGCACAAACCCTCCATTTTCCAAACACTAGCCATGATGTCAATCTTTTGTCTTACATAAACTTGAGGCTTTCCTCCTTTGGCACATATCATCGCATTTGTGTAGGAAGGAATCGATCTATCTACTATTTACCTTTGAGTAGTCAAGTTCTTTACATCATTTCCACTAGTTTCCTCTAACCACAACATTTTATCTATACATATGATGTCCTCAAACTATCTTATGAGACCTATTTTACACTATAGAATATAGCAATAGTAAATGGCTTTGAAATGTAAATATTCATTTTTGATGTTATCTAAATGCATTGGTATTTATTCTTTAAAAATTACATTATTGAGTAAATGCATTGCTATTTATTTTTTGATGTTATCTATTTATTGTGATTATTACAATGTTATTATTCATGTACTATCTTGGTTTGATTTAGTAATTTATCTTTGAATAGACATAGTTGCGACTAGTTTTAATTTTTTCGTAATATAATTAATTTTAAACATTTGGTAATTTCTTAATATGATTGAGAGATCTTAGTTATGTTAAATGGAATAACATTAGAGTAAGTTTGATTTTTCTATACTCATTATATTTGTAGATAATGCTAATGTGCATATACCATTTGTATATAGAAAATTGTTTATTAGTTATATTTTTTTATGATGTAATTTGAAGCTACAAAAATATATGTTGTCATACTCTCACTCTCAATTCGGTATATGGGGGCAAGTGCCTCTGAAAAGATAGGAATGGGTGCATGTTGAAGGGGATTGCCCTTTAGGAAGCCACATCGATATGACCAACTAGCATTGCGTGCTGAAGGGGCTTTCCCCTTAGGATTCTACATTGATAGTTGGGTGGTAAATTGTGTTGCGCATAGGTTTTCAAAGCCACCCACCAAAGGCGAAGGTACCTTTCACTCAAAAATGCACCCTCCCATAGTATCATAACCATCCCTTTTGTAATGGATGATTTACATATTATGGGAGGGTGCATTTTGAGTGAAGGATAACCGTTGGCATTTATTCATACCTAAATTTTTCATGGATATTAGCTTTCTGAAATTGTGATTTTTTTTAATCATATTGGATGATGTATATTAGTTTTGTCATGTATCATACTAACATTAATTGTATATTTTTGTTTGCATGTGTGTTGTTGTATTTAGTTTCTCTTTTGCATGGTGAAAATGAATACATGAAGCTCTATTACTCCTAATCCCATAGGGATAACGTTGACAAATCCCAAATCCAAAGGGAGGAATCCTTTAGGAGGTCCAAATTTTTGGTCTACATAGACCATCATCAATAGAATAAACCACCCAAACCAGAAATTACAGCCATGGTTAAGGCCCGACTCAATTTGTCAAAAACTTATGTTATTTATTTGTCTAAGTTCCGCACTATAGGGCCCCATTCACGAGGATATGGTCTAGCTTATGACATGATGGAGGATGCCTAGAAGTACGATCCTCCACATAAGTTGAGGAAGATGGGAGTTCCGATCATAAAACCGACAATAGATCCAAAAATTGTGCAAAAAAGATTACACAAGGAAGCAGCTCCAAGTTTGCTACTAAAAACAAAAAAAATAGTTACTGCTTTTATATGTTTTGTACTAAAAAAATTTGGACATGTTTGAAAAAATATATATAAATATTTAATTTTTGACAAATGTTGATTCACACAAGCTTAAATATATTTCATTTTGTTGTTCGAATATACTCTTGATTCACATGATCTTAAATATTAAATATGTTTTCCATAGTATGATCTTATTTATTTATTTATTTATTTATTTTGTGTTGTTCTAATACTTTTGCTAGGATAATGCACTTGACAAGGAACATAAGTCCAAAATGTTAGGTAAACGACATGGTTATGAGAAAAGAGTCCCCATTCCCTTCCAAATTTATCCATGTCACCCTTGGTCCACCTTCTTCACATTTTTTTATAGTTATATATCAGTTTGTTTGTTTGTGTGTCAATAGTGTTCTAATATGAGTTCAATCTATCTATAATTGCACATGTACCCTAGTTAATCTACATAATATAGAAATTGTAGTCTCTAATTACCTCTTGATTTATAAACCAACCCCAATATGTGCCAACACATCGGTCCGAATATTACGGAACCTCACTCGAGGCACGCACATGTGCGCCCGAGCCCCTCCTTTATGTGAGCTTCGTGAGAATGTTCTCCCTTAACATGAGGGTGTTCACACAACTAGAGAATGAATGCACCCATTCTTGGAAACAATATTTAAATACTAACTCCTAGTCTAATGCACCAGAACATAGAATAACATGATCATACTACAAAGGAAGTAGAACTTAACTCACGATTAACATCAAGAAAACTAGTAATACACTCATGATAATAAAAAAAATGCATACTGGATCGGGATCGATCACACAAGTGTCCCAGAATCATTCCATTATATTCATTAATCCAAGTATAGTAGCCAAGATTACATCAAAAAGAGTTCCATGTATGGAGAAATTTACAATAGCAGAGCTTAAATACATTACAGAGCTTACCATTACACATTACACATTTTTACTATATCTCTTCCTCCTACTCTCATACTCGCATACCCATATATTTCTCTCTAAAAAAATCTCCTCCAAACCCATCCATATGAGGAACTCAAAGAGTCTCTTCTTAACCACTCATCATTACATGAGAAATCCTGAAGGAATATTTCATGATTTCCCTACCACTACCCAAGAACATGACAAATGTCATCATGTGTTCCCCCCAATCGAGTTTCCTTAGCATGCATGTTCTAGCTAAACCATAACAAATTCAATTCCTTACCCTTTCATGATAACCGTATTGATGCCTTGGAATATCCTTTCCTTGAGCTGCAAGTCTCCATAACTTATCCATATTTGTATCTGGTCACTTTTCCATTCGCTTCTTAAACGTGTCTTTACCTGTTGTCCAAAACTCACTAAGTCTCGAATCCATCCTATCTGGGCACGAGCCTTTGCGTATCTCCAAGAACTACTTCCGCATGTGTCTTCGCACCCTTCTTCTATGTGCCATAAGCTTTCACACCTTAGGTACTTAGTTATTTTAGGGTCCAAGAGAAAGATTATTATTTGAAAAGGAGTTAATTCTAGAGAATTCAAGTACTCATTGAAGCATGTACTTTTCATATTACATATACATTACAATGGTTTCTTAACGAATAAACTATAAAAATTATTGGAATGTCATTCACAATACTATATGATATTGATGGACTTGTTAAATATCAAGAAAGATTAGTCTATCTAATAAAATGAAAACTCCAAAACATTTTATTATTTCCTTATGTTTTAAACTTGAACATCTCATTTAGGAAAGCAAAAGAAGTACATTTTCCCATTGATTGTAATGAAGTTTTAGAAACTTGGGAGAGTTTTTGGACCCCTCGTGTTGAAAAATCTACTTGTAAAAAAATATTTTGAATTAAAGTGCACAATTTTACTGGGAATGTCAAGTGCATGGTTTAGGTATGCTTAAAATGTCAAGTGTACATTATACACTTTTTTTTCTTATAAATGTAAGTTTTCTAGCTTTCCCATGTCTAATAGAAATCAATTTTACATCCATTTTATCCCTAATCAAATGTTTATAGATATTTATATTGTAATTAGATTGAAATCTATCTATTCATAACACACTAATTAATTTATTAATTGATTTATTCAAATTTAATATTTATCCATAACATTTATAAACTCATAATTATAGGAAAACATATTTTTAAAAAATTATTAGAAAATGCGCTTTTATTAATTATATGTTAGAAATATAATGTTATCTATACTATGAGTGGAATGGAATCAAACACTCGAACTGCAATTCCAACTATATTCAAAAATACATTCCCCTTTAGTTTAATATACAAAATATGAAGTTTTAGTATTGTAAGGAATAAATTGTTTTAATACAATGTTTCCAAAAAATAAGTCACTCAAAAACACATGACGTTAACTCATTTAGTGTGTATGTCCCTAGACAGATTACTAACTCCACTAAATCTCCAATATAAAATCATTAGTAATGAATGAACTCAATATCAAATGTTATAGTGCCTTGTCTTATGTTAAATTACAGATGGTTGTACTAAAAAATCAAATTTGAAGTGTTCATTATGATTTTTTTGTTTTACTTACGATATATGTTTTTCCATTATAAAGGTAAACATGGTTTCCATTTGGAGATTGGAAATTCATGGAGTGTCGAATATCTCTGAAAATATTGCATGTTCATTGTTCATATTATATGACCCTGATGGAAGAAAGATAGTAGAGAGAGGAATAATTGTGGGAAATGCCACTATGACCTTCCACTAGGTTGAGTATAGGGCCTTGATATTGGGTCTTGAGGAAGCAATATGCCATGAAGTTCGGAACATTTGTGTGTTTTCTCACGATATGCTTGTTGTGAAATAAATGAATGGTGTATACCAATGTAACAATGTAAATATTTCTATTCTTCAAGTTCAAGCACTAGAGAGTGTATCTCACTTTGTGAAATGTTCATATGTGCATGTAAAAGTTAATAGAGGTAGTTTGGATGTATGTCAAGTGTCTAGGGACACTATAAACCAAGAAGTGGCAACTTTGTTAGCACTTTCCATGGATGGAATTTCAATATGATATATGTACACATTGTATTTCTTTTTTTTATAATGGTAGACATACCTTTTTTATTACATTATGAATAACTAATATTATGTGAATTGTCTCCAATGCATATATTATATATTTTTGGATAATATGATGATACATCATATAGTGTAGATTAATAAACCGAGGCATTGTGGATAAAAGGGAAGGATTCTAGAGATATGGGAAGGATGTGGAAGCTAGGAAGTATTAATAATAGTACATTCAAGAACCTATGAACATGTCTTGGGAATGAAAAAAACAAACATGGGTAGAATGATAAGTTTGTACATATTCAATGGCTCCTCATATTACATCAATTCGATCCATTTCATTGCTCTTTCATAATACCATGCCCATCTGTGTCATTGATATTCATAATACCATGTTTCGTTCTATTCCTCATAATAATATGGATATTTTGTTACATATTATGCAGATGGATGATTGGAAAAGTCGAGTATGGACACTCTTAAGAAGAATCCCAACGATGGAAGTTGATGAGGTTCATAATGCCTCCATAATGTTGTTAAATTATGCAACGTGTCTACCCCCTTTTGATATTGGACCAAATAGGGCTAAATGGTTGAACTTTCGTATTCTGAATGGAGAATGATCCTAGAAACACATGGAGTTGTCAAACATGGTTATCATGTTGGGGATGGTCATTCATTTTCTATTTGACCCTTGGCTCACAAGGATAGATATAGTCACTAGAAGATGGATCGATGAAAAACTCCTGCAGTAGATTGATGACAATACCTTGAGGTGGTACCATGACATCACACTGGTCATACATCCACCTCCGGATGGAAAATGGCCTGACTTATCAAAAAAATTATTAATTGGTGGGATTACGATGGCGTCATCATCTAGAAGAGTTTGATGAGTGGAGGTTTGAAAAATGGAGAGCAATACATCGTGACTCAGATGAGTGTGACAACGATTGTAGTGGGGATGCCTACACTGGCCTTTGTCATGTACACCGAGTGATTATGTATTCTATAAAAGTGTAATGCACTTATTTTAAAATGTTACTTCTTCCATTGTTTGGGTTGATGTTTCATTTTGTATTACAAACATAGTTATGAACAACCAAACACATAATATAATTGCATGGGATGATACTTGGATGTTCAAATTTCTTTTCAAAATGTAATGTTATTGTTTTGATGCTTTAATCCTATATTGTCTTGTAACACACTTGCAATTCACATTTCATGTTTACTTCGGAAACATCTAGAGTCGAGTATCCAATTTTGAAAAATAATGTGTGCAACTAACTTCATCACAAATGGTTTATTATGCATGATTTTCTCAATATGAATGCAAAATATGAATAAATAAGTTCGTGCACCATTTGTTTCAGTTTATCTTATTTTACAATGCGTCACTTCAATGATGGTTATGACAACACACTTGACCAAAACATGGAGACGTTCTGCGACATGGGCCCATCCATGTTCACAATCCATTCTTATGTTTTGGGGAAGACATAAATAATGAGACAATAATATAAAACTTTGTGAACATTAATTTTTTGTCATAACAATGTACCTAATGTCATTTGTTAGGATAATAAATATGAAATTTTCATCTTTTCACACATGTTTCTTCACATTCCATGATGGTAATATTCGAATATGTGAACATTAATTCTTTTCATAATACTTAATATTTTATGTTGGGATAATATTTATGTATTTATACTTGGCTAGATAAAGGAACCTTCACATCACATGGCACGTATGTGTTCCAAAAGTGTCAGAGAGGATGCAAAGGGATATGCTCCTCCAACAGTTGATGGCACTATGTCAGATGGTCCTTCCGATCCCATTCACTCGGATATCAGTGAGCCACCCGTAGAGTACAAAACCAAACATGTTAATGGTCATATTCATTATTTCTGCCCACATGGATCATGTGTTGTTAGTGGGGATGTTAGGTTTTGGGAGTTGCATAGACTTAATCAACATCGCTAGGTAGCACACAATATACCCTTCATGGAACCCCGTAAGTATGGTCATAAGTATATGGGAAAATGATCACATATCCCTCAAGATAGGAGAAGGGCATATGTGTAAAAGAGAGGGGATGTGAAATATTTCTCGAGACAACGATTCTACCTACGAGCGAAGGGTTATCGATTAAGTTTGCAAAAAAATGCAAAAAAACTATTTGAGGAGTTGAGCCAGAAGGAAAGAGGGAGGTGGATGCTGAAATGCATGCCTATGATTCAAAGAAGATGTGACAGAAAGAGAGGAGAAGTGGTTGAGAGCGAGAGAAAAAATTAACTCAAATATTGGGACAAAGGTAAATTTAAGATTAGTATAATATATTATATATTATGTTTGGTTGGAAATCAAAAACTTAATATTATGTCATGAACAGGAAGATAGAGAAGAGGGTGGAACAACTAGTGGGAATGTTGACCCCCATGAATGATAATGTAAGTAATTATTGGTCTTTCGTTGCTATATAGAATATAGTTTTTGTTTATTTTTGTATATACTAATTGTAGGTGTGCGTAGGATTATGACATTCCCTTGTGTCATCTCCTACGCTAGTAGAGAGACTCGATTCATAGTGCGAAAGGGAGAAAGGTAAAAACCAATTAACATACACTTGAAAATTAAATGTTGCCTTATGTTGTTGATATTTAAATTATCTTGATGACTCGATTGTTGTAGGTGGATGTTTACGATAAGATGTCCCCTTCACAATCAACATGTGGTCTCAATCTTATTGGTGAGATAGCTTCATGGGATCCAATCGAGGAGAGAGATGGTGATGAGGGGAGGCACGAGGAGAGGGGCACAAGATGATGTTGTCGATAATATGAGAGTGTGTGGTTACGGGTGGTAAGTTATTTAATGTTCATATTTGATTTTTGTATTATTTTTGGTGAAATTAAGATAAAGTTATTAATGCAATTGAGATTTTCGTTATTCCAGGATTTTCCTCATGGGGTCGAAGTCAAGTTAATGTCAGATGATATAGTTGTTGCCAGAGGAGTGGTTTGTGATAGTAGCCCACATGTGAAGTGTCATGGCATCACACTCCTAGTTTACTATGAAAGTCATTATTTATCGAGTCATTCTTCCCACTGCTTCATTTCCCTACCCTAATACATTTGCAAGCACTTTGGTAGAGTGTGTCAAATGGTTTGCTATATGGGATCTCAAAGATATCAAACTAGACACTCCTCATGAAGAGGCAAGTAGATGTAATGGATGATTTAATTTAATTATGTGTTTAATTGAGAGATTCATCTATGTTGACTTATTTACTATATGGTTGGATTTCAGGATGATAAGGTATAGGTTTAGAGGTGTTCCATACTTAGATAAAGAGATCTAATGCCCCATCTTTTCTTGGCATCACACCTAATTTTGTTCATAGATATGAGAAGAAACATATTAGATATTATGATGGAATATGTTCTCTCGCTAATAATAGGCAGTGGAGGAGATGAAAACATTTATAAAATTTCTTATGAGGAGTCAGATTACTATATATGTGTGTATATGATGATGTTGTTACTTTGATGTGTTTGAGGTTTATGATTTAGTATTGCATTATTGATATATTGAATATGGTTTGTGGTTATGGGTTACATAGAGTTATCCATTTATGTTTTATTTATAGTGCATTAGATGGTTTTTTATTCTTGTTATGTGACATTCCATTTATTGTATAAATGATGATGTTATCACTATGTATCTGGTTAATGTATTAATGTGACTATGGATTGTGGATTACAGTATATGGTATATGGTTACATAGTTGCATTCTTCTTCCATGTATGCCTACTTGGGTTTGACGTGTTCACTAATTTATTGTAGATAATTCACAATTTTGCTTTCAAATCTTGTGTATTATGGATTACGGTTTGTGGTTTATGGTTACATAGTTGTGTTCTTCTTCCATGTATGCCTACTTGGGTTTGATGTGCTTACTAAACTTTCATATATATTTCATCCATGATAATATTTTGTTGAGTATAAGTTAAGTGCATTATTTTCTTTGTAATTATGTTTGAATGGTAACATATATTAATAGGTTGTTTAAATACAAGTTTAATTAGATGGCAAGACAAAATAAGGTTGGAAAGTGCAAGGCTTCACCAGTGCAGGAACTGAAAGATTATGAAACATTCGATAGTGCCACTTATGTGTTTGGAAATAATGCAAAGAGCCCTACAAATGAAGATGTCGGTGTTGGACAAGAAGATGAGTCTTCCCCATCATTCCGTATGGAATTAGAAATGAAACTTGTAATGAATAAGGCAAAGTTTTATAAAACTAAGCGTGAAAGACTTACATTGCAATATTTATACTTGTCGAAAAAAATAAGGAATTATTGGACCAATTAGGAGATGCTTCCTCGAGGAAGATGGAGTTGGAGCTTGAGGTTCAAGAGTTGGAATTAGAAATTAAGAATTGGGAGACAACGGGTGAATCGAACAAAAAAGTGTTCGAAAATCATGTAGCAAGCTTTAATTTTGTTGTTAAAATACACAAAGGTCACAAGGAATTATGGAAGAAGATGTACATCTAGGCCAAGGCATCAACTGAGGAAAAAGTACCAGTCACTCCCACCGAAGACACAACTAATAAATGAATATATGACTTTGTAATAAAATGACATTGTCCATGCGACCTTTGACATCAAAAGATGTTGGTTAAACATATATTTTAGTTTTTATAAGAGTAAATAATAATTAAACAATAAAAACATAATAAAATATTAGAAGGTGTGAAAATCAAATAGCAAGATTTAAATTGCAATAAGATTTAGAATGTGTGAGTATTGTGAATCTGGTAGAAAGATTTAAATCGCAATAAGGTGGAAAAAATAGCGTGGTTTGAAATATGTCGAAATCGACATGGCATTTTTTAAATATTTAAATATTCATGTCAAATTCAGTTAGTTTGGGTTATGATCATTTGTCTAATTTAGGATTGTATTAGTGTAATTATCATTTCCAATTGTTTATGGTATTCATAAGGCCCCCCTTTGATTATTTATTTATTTTTGTAATTATTTTGTGTTGTTCTAAGACTTTTGCTAGGATAGTGCACTTGACAAGGAACATAAGTCCAAAAGGTTATGGTAAACAACATGGTTATGAGAAAAGAGTCCCCATTCCCTTCCAAATTTATCCATGTGACCCTTGGTCTACCTTCTTCACATTTTTCGATAGTTATATATTAGTTTGTTTGTTTGTGTGTCAATAGTGTTCTAATATGAGTTCAACTCATCTATAATTGCACATGTACCCTAGTTAATCTACATAATATAGAAATTCATTATTGTTTGAAAAGGAGTTAATTCTAGAGAATTCAAGTACTCATTGAAGCATGTAATTTTCATACTACATATACATTACAATGGTTTTTTAGCGAATAAACTACAACAATTATTGGAATTTTATTGACAATACTATATGTTATTGATGGACTTGTTAAATATCAAGAAAGATTAGTCTATCTGATAAAATGAAAACCCCAAAACATTTTATTATTTCCTTATGGTTTAAACTTCAGCATCCCATTTAGGGAAAGCAAAAGAAGTACATTTTCCCATTGATTGTAATGAAGTTTTAGAAACTTGAGAGAGTTTTTGGACCCCTCATGTTGACAAATCTACTCGTAATAACATATTTTGAATTAAAGTGCACAATTTTACTTAGAATGTCTTATGTAGTGTCTGTGATTGTAGATTCATTCACAGGAGAGGATTTTGATCCATTCTTCCATGGAGCACAACATGGAACATCGTCCATCCACATCCTAGGACCAATCATCCATTTTTCATATTTCACTTTTCTTAATTAAATCAAGAAAATTTAAAATTTATTTTGTTATTTGTAAATCAAATCTTCTTCACCTAGTAATTACTTTTTATGCATTACATTAATACATTAAGGAATAAAATAATTATGGATTGCACCTTATTGAAATCAACATGACATTTTTTTCTAAGTGCTAAAAAACACGGTGTGTTTTCAACTTTGTTGAAAAACACGCCTATCTATTCAGGACTTTGAAAATAATAACCCTTCTTTTTATGGTAGTTATTTTATATACATTGAATCATTACAACAAGGAGGAAAATTATCACATGTGGTTTTCACCTTGTGGAAAACGACATTGAGTTTTTCGATGTGTTGAAAAACACAGTGTGTTTCTCAACATGTTTAAAAACATGCTCTATTTTTCAGCATTTTAAAATTATCAACCCTTCTCCTCATGGTAGTTACTTGATATGCATTTCATCATCACAACAAGGAGGAAAAACATTGTGGTTTGCACCTTGTAGAAAACCAGATTACGTTTTTCATATTGTTGAAAAACAGTGTGTTTTTAAACGTGTTGAAAAACACACTCTATTTTTTAGCACTTTGAAATTATCAACCCTTCTCCTCATGGTAGTTACCTGATATGCATTGCATTATCACAACAAGGAGGAAAAAACATCGTGGTTTGCACCTCGTGGAAAATGGCGTAGAGTTTTTTGATGTGATGAAAAACACAACGTGTTGAAAAACACGCTCTATTTTTCAGGACTTTGAAAAAATCAACCCTTCTCCTCATAGTAGTTACTTAATATGCATTTCATCATCAAAAAAAGAGGAAAAACATCGTGGTTTGCACCTCGTGGAAAATGGCATTGTGTTTTTCATATTGTTGAAAAACACAGTGTGTTTTTCAACGTGTTGAAAAACACACTCTATTTTTTCAGGACTTTGAAAAAAAAACCCTTCTCCTCATGGTATTTACTTGATATGCATTGCATCATCACAAAAAGGAAAAACATCTTGGTTTGCAACTTGTTCAAAAGCGCATTGCGTTTTCATAAAGCTGAAAAACATAGTGTGGTTTTCAACATGTTGAAAAACACACTCTTTTTTTCAGGATTTTGAAAAAATCAACCCTTCTCCTAGTGGTAGTTACTTGATATGCATTGTATCATCACAACAAGGAGGAAAAGCATCGTGGTTTGCACCTCATGGAAAATGGCATTGTATTTTTTATATTGCTGAAAAACATAGTGTGTTTTTCAACGTGTTGAAAAACATGCTCTATTTTTTAGGACTTTGAAAAAATCAACCCTTCTCCTCATGGTAGTTACTTTATATGCATTGCATCATCACAACAAGGAGGAAAAACATCATGGTTTGCACCTTGTTAAAAACCAGATTGCATTTTTCATATTATTGAAAAAAAGAGTGTGTTTTTCAAAGTGTTGAAAAACATGCTCTATTTTTCAGCCCTTTGAAAAAAGTCAACCCTTCTCCACCTAATAGTTACTTGATATGCATGAAATCAATACAACAAGGAGGAAAAACATCATGGTTTGTACCTTGATAAAAATTGCATTGTGTTTTTCATATTGCTGAAAAAACACACTTTATTTTTTAGCACTTTGTAAAAAATCAACCCTTCTCCACCTGATAATTACCTTATGTGGATCACATCATTACAACAATGAGAAAATATATCGTGGTTTTCACCTTTATAAAAACCACATTGCGTTTTTCATATTGCTGAAAAACACTGTGTTTTTCAACATGTTAAAAACACACTTTATTTTTCAGTACTTTGAAATAACTTAACCCTTCTCCTTGTGGTACTTGATCTACATTGCTTCATTACAACAAGGAGGAAAAGCATCATGGTTTGCACCCTAATAAAACAATATAGTGTTTTTCAAAGTCTTGAAAAACAACGTGTTTTTTAACATGTTGAAAAACACACTTTATTTTTTAGCACTTTAGAAAAATCAACCCTTCTCCTTGTCATATTTATTTGATATTCATTGCATCATTACAAAAAGAAGGAAAAAAATCATGGTTTTCTCCTTGATAAAAACCGCATAGCATTTTTCAAAGTGCTGAAGAAAATAGTGTGTTTTTCAACTTGTTGAAAAACAAACTTTATTTTTCAATACTTTGAAAAAAATAACTCTTCTCCACTTGATAATTACTTGATGTGGATCACATCATTACAACAAGGAGGAATAACATCATGGTTTACACCTTGTCAAAACCGCACGGGGGTTTTTGTAAGTGATGAAAAACACACCGTGTTTTTCAATGTCTTGAAACACACTTTATTTTTCAAGACTTTGAAAAAAATCAACCCTTCTCCATCTGATAGTTACTTGATGTGGATCACATCATTACAAAAAGAAGGAAATACATCACGATTTTCACCTTGTCAAAGCTAACATGGGGTTTTTCTAAGTGCTGAAAAACACAGTGTGTTTTTCGACGTGTTGAAAAACACGCTCTATTTTTCAGCACTTTGAAAAAACTAAACCCTTCTCCACCTGATAGTTACTTGATGTGGATCACATCATTACAACAAGGAGGAAAGACATCGTGGTTTGCACCTTGTGAAAAACCGACATGGGGTTTTTCTAAGTGTTGAAAAACATGCTCTATTTTTCAGTACTTTGAAAAAAATCAACCCTTCTCCACCTGATAGTTACTTGATATGCATGGCATCATTACAACAAGGAGGAAAAACATCGTAGTTTGCACCTTGATAAAAACCACATTGCATTTTTCATATTGCTAAAAAATAGTGTGTTTTTCAATGTGTTGAAAAACACACTTTATTTTTCAGCACTTTAAAAAAAAATCAACCCTTCTCTACCTAATAATTACTTGATGTGGATCACATCATTACAACAAGGAGGAAAGACATCGTGGTTTCCACCTTTATAAAAACCACATTGTGTTTTTTATATTGCTGAAAAACACAGTGTGTTTTTCAACATGTTGAAAAACACACTTTATTTTTCAGCACTTTGAAAAAAATCAACCCTTCTCCACCTGATAATTACTTGATATGCATGACATCATTACAACAAGGAGGAATATCATTGTGGTTTGCACCTTGTCGAAATGACATGGGGTTTTGTAAGTGCTGAAAAACATGCTCTATTTTTCAGAACTTTCAAAAAAATCAACCCTTCTCCTCATGGTAGTTACTTGATATGCATTACATCATTACAATAAGGAGAAAAATCATCATGGTTTGCGCCTTGATAAAAACCACATACCATTTTTCAAAGTGCTGAAAAACACAGTGTGTTTTTCAATGTGTTGAAAAACACACTTTATTTTTTAGCACTTTGAAAAAAATCAACCCTTCTCCACCTGATAGTTACTTGATGTGGATCACATCATTACAACAAGGAGGAAATATATTGTGGTTTGCACCTTGTCAAAACCAACATGGGGTTTTTCTAAGTGTTGAAAAACATAGTGTGTTTTTCAACGTGTTGAAAAACATGATCTATTTTTCATCACTTTAAAAAAATCAACCCTTCTCCACCTGATAGTTACTTGATGTGGATCACATCATTACAACAAGGAGGAAAGACATCATGGTTTTCAACTTTTCAAAAGCGACTTGGGGTTTTTCTAAATGTTGAAAAACACAAGGTGTTTTTTTCAACGTGTTGAAAAAAATGCTCTATTTTTAAGCACCTTGAAAAAATCAACCCTTCTCCACCTGATAGTTACTTGATATGTATGACATCATTATAACAAGGAGGAAAAGCATCATGGTTTGCACCTTGATAAAAATCGATTGTGTTTTTCATATTGTTGAAAAACACAATGTGTTTTTCAACGTGTTGAAAAACACACTTTATTTTTCAACACTTTGAAAAAAATCAACCCTTTTCCACTTGATAATTACTTGATGTGGATCACATCATTACAACAAGGAGAAAATGCATCGTGGTTTGCACTTTTATAAAAACTACACTGCTGTGTTTTTCATATTGCTAAAAACACAATGTGTTTTTCAACGTGTTGAAAAACACACTTTATTTTTCAGCACTTTGAAAAAATAAACTCTTCTCCATGTGATAATTATTTGATGTGGATCACATCATTATAACATGGATGAGGCACATTATGGTTTGTACCTTGTCGAAATTGACATGGGGTTTTTCAGAGTGTTGAAAAACATCAATGTGTTAAAAAACACATTTTATTTTTTAGCACTTTGAAAAAAATGAACCCTTCTCTTCATGGTAATTATTTGATGTGGATTACATCATTACAACAAGTAGGAATAACTTTATGGTTTGTACTTTGTCAAAACCGGCATGAGATTTTTCTAATCTGCTTGAAAAAACACGCAGTATGTTTTTCAACGTGTTGAAAAACACACTTTATTTTTCAGCACTTTGAAAAAAATCAGCCCTTCTCCACTTGATAGTTACTTGATGTGGATCACAACATTACAATAAGGAGGAAAGACATCGTAGTTTGCACCTTTATAAAAATTGCAATGCATTTTTTATATTGTTGAAAAACACACTTTATTTTTTAGCACTTTGAAAAAAAAAACCCTTCTCCACCTGATAATTACTTGATATGCATGACATCATTACAATAAGGAGGAATAACATCATGGTTTGCACATTTTCAAAACCAACATGGGGTTTCTCTAAGTACTAAAAACATAGTATGTTTTTCAATGTGTTCAAAAAACACGCATTATTTTTCAGCACTTTGAAAAAATCAATCATTCTCCACTTGATAGTTGCTTGATGCGCATGACATCATTACATCAAGGAGGAAAAACATCATTGTTTGCACCTTCATAAAAACCACATTACATTTTTCATATTGCTGAAAAACACTTTATTTTTCAACACTTTGAAAAAATCAACCCTTCTCCACCTGATAATTCATTGGTGTGGATCACATCATTACAAAAAGGAGGAAAGACATCATGGTTTGCACCTTTATTAAAACCACATTACATTTTTATATTGCTTAAAAATTACGGTGTGTTTTTCAACGTATTGAAATTTTTTCAACACTTTGAAAAAATCAACCCTTTTCCACCGATAATTACTTGATATGGATCACTTGATTATAACAAGGAGGAAAGACATCATGGTTTGCACCTTTAGAAAAACCGCGTTGCATTTTTCATATTGATGAAAAACACAGTGTCTTTTTCAACGTGCTAAAAAAACACTTATTTTTTAGCACATTAAAAAAAAATAAACCCTTCTCTTCATGGTAGTTACTTGATCTGCATTGCATCATTACAACAAGGAAGAAAAACATCCTAGTTTGCACCTTGATAAAAATAGTATAGCGTTTTTCAAAGTGCTAAAAAAACATAGTTTGCTTTTAAATGTGTTACAAAACACATTTTATTTTTCAGCACTTTGAAAAAAGTCAACCTTTCTCCTCGTGGTAAGTACTTGATGTGGATTACATCATTACAACAAGGAGGAACAACATCATGTTTTTCACCTTTTTCGCAACCAACATGGGGTTTTTCAACATGTTGAAAATCACACTCTATTTTTTCAAGTACTTTGAAGAAATCAATCCTTGTCCACATGATAGTTACTTGATATGCATGACATCATTACGAAAAGGAGGGAAAACATCATGGTTTACACCTTGATAAAAAAATGCATTACATTTTTCTAAGTGCTAAAAAAAAAACGCACTTTATTTTTAGCACTTTGAAAAAAATCAACCCTTCTCCACACGATAATTACTTGATGTGGATCACATCATTACAATGAGGAAAGACATCATGGTTTTCACCTTTAGAAAAACGCATTGTATTTTCATATTGTTGAAAAACACACTTTATTTTTTAGCACTTTGAAAAAATCAACTCTTTTCCACCACGATAATTACTTGATGTGGATCACACCATTACAATGAGGAAAGGCATCCTGGTTTGCACCTTTATAAAAACCGCATTGTGTTTTTCATATTGTTGAAAACACACTTTATTTGTCAGCACTTTAAAAAAACAACTCTTCTCCACCTGAGAAAATGACCATCAATTCCTCTCTTACAAAATAATTTTCATAAACAACATACTATGCAACTCTAATGATGACGGCTATTTTTCTTTCACCACATAATGAACACCTTTCTAGCATGTTGGAAGAGATATCTTTTGGATAGGTTTAACTCATTCCAGATTAATATTAATCCCATCCTTAGACACAATATGCACAAGCACTTAAGAAAATGCAAATCTTCTCAACATGATAAAAGAGCTCATGATTTCAATATGGTAATCTTTCCTTTTTTTTTTTTTTTTACAAGATTCTTGCAATAATGAAGGGAAAACTTCTTTAGCAAATGACTTAAGTTTACAAGTAGCATCAAATACAAAATAGGTGTTTTACAAGAAGATAAAGCTTCACAAAGCCACATTTGTAGAGATAAAATGAAAGTAATGTCCTCAAAAGAATGAAGATGACCAAGAGGACCAAGATGACAAGGAGACTCCAACTATCTCCAACCTTGAGTGTTCTTCCAAGAATGCTAAATCAAGAGACAAGGCTTGTTTACCACCCAACCAATAGGCATCATCACATGCCTTTCCATGGTTGGAAGTCATGCTAGCCTCCCCCAAGCCCATGGGAGAGAGGAACTAACTTCCACAATGTGCACAAGTATAATGGGGATAAACACAACAAGAATACATAGAACCATTTAAACACTTAGACAAACTACACATGGTAAAACAACAACATGAGGAGAACAAGGTCAACCTCACAAAGGGGGAAGAGAAGAAATAGGATGCCCAAAAAAAAGGTGTCCAACCATAGGATACACCAACAAAAGCATGTTTACAAACCTCCTTATTCCTCCTAATCATTCATCCTCCTTATTCCTCCTTTATGTCAAAGAAATCCTTCTTGGGAGGATTTTCAAACCCAAAAGGGTTTCCTCACCAAGAATGGGGAAAGGTTCAAGCCATATGAACCTTTCTCCCACCTCAAACCATATGAGGGGATGAGAAGGGACCTTCATGGCTTGACCAACAACCATGAGGTTTGAGAGGGAAATCCCTCTCTCTTCCCCTACATTCTCCAAAAACCATCAATCCATATGATGGTGGAGAGTAAAACAAAAAAAAACAACAAAGCAACAAAACAAACAAACTACATTCTTCATACAACTTTACAACACATCATTTCACACACATTATTTTATTGACCATTGCATAGTTAACAAGATAAGCAACAACAAGAAAGAAAAGGATTAAGAATCCTACCTCTACAATGCTTTCCAAGACTCTAAGCTTTTCCCCTTTGTCCAAGCAAACTTCCAAGCTCCCAAAATTCTCCAAGTTCTCCAAAAAAAATGAGGAAAAAAGACCCCTTCCTTCCACATGAGGAAGAATAAGAAGAGGAACCCAAAAGTTTCCTCACCAATAGGAAAGTGACAAGTGTCACCCCCTCTCCTCTCACAAGTCAAAGATTCCAAAACCAAATAAGTAAAAGTAAACTCACCTTTTAGCCCTTATCACCCAAAATACTAAAAATGAAAATAAAACAAAGTGGAGCAACTTTTAACAAATACACACAAACCAACCATCTTACATGGATGGTGACTAAGGAGGGAAAAATGGGAGGGAAACTCCCTCCAAACCTTGGAAATAAGCCCCCTACCTATTAGGTAGGGTCCAAGGGCCCATTTTCATGCTAAGTGAACTCCCAAACTAAAAAGGGGTCACTAAAAATGCCCAAAATAACCCAATTTCGGGTTTGGCATACTTGGGCACAAGGGTAGAGGGTGTGGGGTCCACCCAAGGTTCACATGTGTCCCCAATCCCTTCTACCAACACACACACACACTTACCCAAAACCATCACTTAAATTAAGATGAGATCATTAAACCCTAAACTAGTTTACTTAATAAAACACACCCTAAACATAATTAATTTTACAAGACATAAATACATTACAATTGAGGGTTCACCCATGGTGCCCAATTAATACACCTATTCTAAGGCCTCAAACATTTAGCATGGTTAGGACTCAGCCCATGGGCCATTGTGCACAATTGTGTAGCCACCCTAAAACCCATGCTCTCCTATACCTATCACCTGCACACTCATTGCACACATTAACCGCATCTGTCCAATACAATAAACATCATCTACTCATCACAAAATTAATCAAACTTATAATGTCCTAACATCATTATACAATTGATAGTGCAATGCATACAATTATACACATAGTTCACCACGAATCATCCACAGATATAATTACAATGACATACACTTAGGCTAGCATGAGATTACCATTATTAAATCCAGAAAACTATATCATTGATCAAATCGACCACAAGAAATCAACATCTAACCAATAAATCTCACTATCATGTAACCTTGTTAGTGTCATCAACATCATAAGAAATATATCAATATACGAATCTAGTCCAATTGGCATGCTACGTGCCCAAAATACCATAATGTCCATGAGGATAAATAACATAGCAAAATGTCCAAAATCTATCAGAGTCTCAATCAAAACATGTCTATGCATAAAGGAACCAACAGATAACTAGAGCTATAAAAATGTGGGCACTACATCCCCCTCTCCTAGAATTAGACTTCCTCCTAGAAGTCATTGGAAGAGATAGGGATATCTAGCCCTCAGTGGTGTAGCATCCTCCCAGGTAGCTGATGTCTCATCATATCGGTCCCACTACACTCTAACCTGGTCCAAATCTCGACCCCGAAGGGCCAACCTCCGGTGCTCCAGTATGCGTACGGGCTCCAGTCTCCACTACCCTCCATCCTCTACCTGTAATGCCGACCAATCCAAAACATGAGAAACATCTGGTACATATCTACGAAGTACAGAAACATGAAAAACATCATGGGCCCATGCAAGGCATGGTGGCAAAGCTAGATGATAGGCAACTAGGACCGATGACCTCAAGAATATCAAAAGGCCCCACAAAATGAGGTGATAGCTTAGAACCCTTTCCATAATGGATTGGACTCTTATGCGGATGAACTCTCAAGAAGACTTTGTCACCCACTGAGAAGTGACGATCAATCCTCTTGGTGTCCGCATATGCCTTCTGGCATGCTCTAGCCTACTCAAGACGCTGTCTAATCAGAACAACCTACTGCTCTAAATCCTAAAGATAAGCTGGTCCCAGAATAATCCTGTCATCAAGTCTGTCCCAACTCAAAGGGTGTCCTGCAAGGTCATCCATACAAAGCCTGATAGGGAGCCATGCCAATGGAACTATGATAACTGTTGTTGTAGGAAAACTCAACTAAATGCAAATAATCTTCCCACTTCTTCTGCTGGTCCATCACATACATCCTCAACATGTCCTCAAGAACCTTGATTAACTCTCTCTGTCTACCCATCTATCTCTGGATGATATGCCGAACTGAAATTAATCTGTGTACCCAAAGCATCCTTGAAAAGAAGTCCAGAAAACTGATGTGTAGATGGTATCTCTATCATTGATGATCATCTTCGGGATCCCATGCAATCTAACAATGTCCTCCATAAACACTTTGGTGATGGCCTGATGCATTATAGGTGACCTTGGTTGGCGAGAAATGTGCAACCTTGGTCAACTTATCCACAGTGACCATAATGGCATCATGACGATAAGAGGACATAGGAAGTCCTACTATGAAATCCATGGAGATCACATCCCATTTCCACTCGGGAATGTCATGAGGGTATAAGAGTCCTATGGGATGAGAATGCTCTACCTTGACTCTCTGACACTCAAGACAACGTGCTACAAAATCTGCTATGTCCCGAACGAAGACCCGACCAATAATATAACTCTCTCAAATCAGCATGCATCTTCTTCACTCCTGGATGTGTGCATGTATATGGGGCTCGATGAGCCTCAGTAAGGATGAAACTACGTAGATCACCTACCTTAGGCACATAAATGTGCCTATGGAACCAAAGTAAACCATCTGACTCTAACATGCATCCTAATATCTACCCTCAAAAGAACCCTGAGAATCCAACATCTACCTAGCACCCTCATAAAACCTATCCTCTAGAAGATGCTCAAGAATCCTACCTCTCAAATCTGACTGTAGTGTCAATGAAGCAAGCACATGTCATCGTCTACTAAGTGCATCTGCAACAACATTTTCCTTTCCTTTGATATATTGTACCTCCATGTCATACTCACATAGGAACTCCATCCAACGCCATTGTTGATGAGCATTGAGGTTCGGCTGAGAGAAGATATGTTGTAAACTATGATGATCTGTCCTCAAAATGAAAGGTCTACCCAAAAGGAAATGTCACCAATGCACAAGTGCATGAACAACTGACTGCAAGCTCCAAGTCATGAGTAGGATAGTTAAGCTCATAGTCCTTGAGCTTACGAGACTCAAAGGCAATAACCCGATGCTCCTACATAAGAACTACTCCCAAACCCTCTAGTGATGCATCAGTGCAAACAACAAAATCCTCCATCAGGTCTAGAACTGCTAAGATGGGTGTCATGGTTAACCTTTTCTTAAGCAATTGAAAGGCCTACTCACACTTTTCTGACCAATCAAACTTCTTCCCTTTCCTCTGAAGGGAAGTAATAGGGTGAGAAATCCTAGAAAAGTCCTGCACAAACCTACGGTAATACCCTACTAAACCCATGAAGCTCCTCACCTCAGTCACTGATGTGGGCGCTGGCCAATCCATGATAGCCTGAATCTTAGAGGGATCTATAGAGATACCCTTTCCTAAAATAATGTGCCCCAAGTACTGAATCTCTATGTCTGAAAGAAGCTACATTTTCCAAGTTCCCAAACAACTTCTGCTCTCTCAAAACTGAAGCACCTGTCTCAAATGCTCCTCGTGTTCCTCCTCGAATGAGAATATATCAAAATATCATCGAGGAACACTATGAAAAAGTGATCTAGGAAGGTCCTGAACACTCCATTCATGAGGCTCATGAAGACAGTCTGGGGCATTGGTCAAACCAAAGGGGACAACAATGAACTCATAATGCCCATAACATGTGCGAAAAAAGTTGTCTTATGAATATCTGCATCTGATATGCATGCAACTGATGATACCCTGACTTGAGATCAATTTTGGAGAACACTCTAGCTCCCCGCATCTGATCAAACAAGTCATCAATCCTAGGGAGTGGATAATGGTTCTTTATTGTGACTTTGTTGAGCTGTCTAAAGTCTACACAAAGCCTGAGAGAACCATCCTTCTTCTTCACAAATATGACTGGCGCTCCCCAAGGAGATACACTAGGTCGAATGAGACCCTTCTCTAACAACTCCTCTAACTAGAATCTTGAGCTCATGAAGCTCTGAAGTCATCATCCGATAGGGTGCCCTAGAAATTGGTGTGGAGCCAGGCACTAAATCAATGGTGAAATCCACCTCCCTACTAGGTGGTAAACCTGAAGCTCTCCTGAAACACATCTGCATACTCCCTCAAAACTACATGATCATCAAGGGGTGAATGCTCTGAGTACTATCTGAATGATCACTGATGGTGATAGAAAAAAACTAAAACCCTTACGCATGCTCCGCTTGAGTTTCTTAGCCAAGATCATACGCAAGGAAATAGGTCTCTGCATCCCTGAAATCACAACTGCACTACCAAGATCATCCTGACACTCAATGACCTTATTTCTGCAATCCACCTTGGCTCGATGAGCCTCGAGCCAATCCATACCCAACACTACCTGATAGGATCCTAAAGGAATAACTCGGAGGTCAAGTGTAGTGGAGAAGACTCCCAAATCAAGTACACAACTCTCCACATATGAGTCCACGATGAGTTTAGCCCCAGAGGCCAACTCAACCTGCCAACTATCTGGTTGCCTAGCCACCACTAGCCCACACTGGTCCACTATAGAAGGAGATACAAAAGAATCTGAAGCACCTGAATCAAAAAGTACTGAGACAGAAATACCCCTGATAGTACCTGTCATCTCAATGATTGTGGCCTGATGCTCACTTTGCGGTTTGTCAACCATTGCATATACACGATGGGCATCCCACGTCACCCACCATCTACTCGGATCTAGGAGCTCTCTGCATATCCATAGTAGTGGGCTTGTGTGACACACACATACACATAATGGTCTAGAGCCCCACAAATAAAACATCCTCCTATACCCCTCTGAGATGGGGTCCCTCCTACTCTGGTGAACTAACTCCCTGGTCCAACCCTAGCAGACTGCTGCGAGTGGGCTGGCTGTGAGTGATGAGTACCCGGCCTCCTATCCCTAGATCCACCAAAACCACCTCTAGATCCACCTCACTGAAAAAGCTCTGAGTCTATCTACCCCTCTGATGCTGGTGTCCCTGATGTTGTGTCTACTGCGGTGGGTGCGGTGGAGCTCTCGATGCTGCTGGAGAAGACCAAAATCCTCCTCTAGGGGGTGGTGCTGCACCCCGTGTCCTCTGACTCTAAAGGCCTATATCCTATCCTAAAACTTGCTCTTGTTTCTATCTCGGTGTTCCCGCCTTGGTCCTATTCTCCTCAGCCAAGTAGGCCTTCTCAATGGCCTTCTCAAGTGTGGGAGGAGATAACATCCTAACAGCTCCTGCTATATCTACATTCAGGCCCCGAATGAACCTGTTTACCTATAATTTCTCATCTTGCAGGTAGTCTACATACTACAAGAGATCCAAGAACCTACTCTCATACTTGTGCCACTATGCCAGAGCCCTATCGTAAGTCATGAAACTCATCGATCCTCTTCTACACAAAATGCTCTGACATATACTGGCCCCGAACCACTCCTCGAACAACTCCCAGGTCACTGTATCTCGAGTCAAATGGAGCTTCCACTCCTCATTCCTCCACCAAATGCCTACTGCTGTCTCGAGAGGAGGTGTATGGTGAACCTAGCTTTGACATTGCTCTCATGAGAGTGCAAGCCAAAGCAGCTATCCAGCTAAGGAGCCAGGACTCTACCCCAAAGCCATCTGTCGAACCAGTAAAAGTAGGTGGCTGAAGGTGAAGAAGGTCTCAAATCACACTACGCCTGTGTCTCGATCCTGGCGATGTGGTCTAACAGGTGAAAGGGGTCACCTATCTCCAAATGGTCCCTCGAAGCTGTGTGATCGGCTGCGATGAAACGAGGCCATCCTCTCACCAAGGATGGAAGGGTTGCGTGACCTCTCTCATCTCGGGGTATCGTGCTCAGGTGGCTCTGAATGTGCATCCTCACCAATCAACTCCTCATCTCCCAACTGAATGTCCTCCTCTCTCTGCCCTGGTGGTGGAAGGCACTCCTGCACGATGCCTATCAGCTGCTGTAGGGTCTCTAATATCTGAGGCCCAAAATCGGGTGTCGGCGGCTCCCGCGTAGGTGCACTACGTCCCAAGCCTCTAGCCGATCATCCCCTCTTGGGTGCCATCCTGAACCCGAGGTAAAAAAAAAAAAAAAAAAAAAAAATGGTTTATAAACTTTTTTAAGAGTTACGGAAAGTTTTATTTTTTAATTATTATTATTATTATTATTATATAATGTAACACCAGATGCTAATGCCCCTTCCCGTTAATAATTAATTTATATTAATTATTAATTTTCCTAAAATAAATTAACACTATCCCAACAATAATTTAATTATTTTACTCTATTAAGCTCCCTAGGGTCATAATTAAAAATCTACACCCCTAGAAAATAAATAGTCTTCCCCCTTTTAATTAATTTTCCTACACACCCTTTTAAATTTAATTTGTTTTCCCCCTTTTTAATTTAGTTTACCCACACACCCCTCTTAATTTTTATTTCCCAAACCCATTAAATGTCATGTTTTAAAGAAAAGTAGGATTGAAGGAGAGCCCTAGGATCAAATCCAATCTTGGCCCTTGATTTCAAATCCACCCTAAAGTTGCCCTAAATCTCTCTATGTTTTCTTTTCTTTTCCATTCCTTTTCTCATTCATTTTGTTTCTTCTTCCTTTCTATTTCTCTTTTTTTTTTCTTTGTTTCATCTTTTGCAGGTGGAGGAGCTATGGAATCTTGGCTTCATGGAGTTTTTTTTACATTTTTTTTTTGATGAGAGTCTTCATTTTATGTTACATATATTTTTATTATTATTTTTGGTAAATTTTTTTTTTTTTATCTTTTGTGTGTATTTTGGCATTATTTTTCTTTTTTTTAGTTTTGAAAAGACTGTTTAAGAGTTTGTTTACACTTACACACACACATATTATATATTTTTTTTTTTTTCTCTTTTATCTATATTTTGGGAGGGGATAGGGGGGATATGCGTAAATGGGGGGATAGGGGGGAGGGGGTGGAGGGGGGTTTGGTGGATATATGGGGGGAGGGGGTGATGGGTTTATGGGGATATCAGGGGGATAGGGGGTGGGAGGGGGTATGGAGGGGGGGAGGGGAGCAGGTGGGGGGGGGGGGGGGGGGGGAAGGGGGGGGGGGACAGGGGGGGGGGGGGGGGCTGGGGGGGGGGGGGGGGGGAGTGGGGGGGGGGGGGAGGGGGGGGGGGTGGGGGGGGGGGAGCAAGGGGATGGGGGGGAGGGGGTGCGGGGGGGGGGGGGGGGTTGACCCCTTTCCCCAAAGGTTTTTTTTTTTTTTTTTTTTTTTTTTATTTTATTTTTTTTTAAAAATTTTTTTTTATTTTTTATATATTTTTATATATATAATATATTTATTTATTTTATATATATATATATATTATATATATATATATATATATATATATATATATATATATATATATATATATATATATATATATATATATATATATATATATATATATATATATATATATATATATATATATATATATTATATATATATATATATAATTATATTTTAAAAAAAAAATAAATATTATTAAAATATATATTTATTATTTTATAAAACTATATTTTTTTTTTTTTTAAATTTTTTTTAATAAAATATAAAATAAATCATTAAATTTATATATATATAATAAAAAATTCATTTTATTTATATAAATCTAAATATTTTTTTTTTTCTAAAAAATATTTTATGAGACTTCAAAAATAGTAATTGATTTTTCAATCATTTCAATCCTAATCTTCATGTAACACTAACTTTCCTTCAATGTAAATAGCTAAATAATTAATGCAGATTTCTACAAGAGGGAGATCCAACAACAAGAAAAAAAAAATAAATTTTTTTATTTTGAAACTACTAAAGCTATATCCTTCCAATAAATTAAAACTTTCAAATAAATAAAATTATTATATTTTTTATTTTTTATATTATTTTTTTTTTAAAAAATAAATAAATAAAACAGAAATTACCCAAAGAGTCCGTGTGTTTGAACCATGGCTCTGATACCAAAATGTAATGCCATAAAAAAATTACAGATTTAAAAGAATGCTTAGCTTATAAATTTTAGATTTATTTATTTTCAAAAAATATATACATATGCCATTTTAGATTTTTTTTTTAAAAACTTTTTTTTAAAGTAAACACAACTAAATATTTCAGATTTAATGTATAATGCATAACTATATTTTGCAGATTTATAAACAAACAAGACCTTCCAAATGAAGACATTAAAATAAAAGAGCTCATGATTTCAATATGGTAATCTTTCCTTTTTTTTTTTTTACAAGATTCTTGCAATAATGAAGGAAAACTTCTTTAGCAAATGACTTAAGTTTACAAGTAGCATCAAATACAAAATAGGTGTTTTACAAGAAGATAAAAGCTTCACAAAGCCACATTTGTAGAGATAAAATGAAAGTAATGTCCTCAAAAGAATGAAGATGACCAAGAGGACCAAGATGACAAGGAGGCTCCAACTATCTCCAAACTTGAGTGTTCTTCCAAGGATGCTGAAATAAGAGACAAGGCTTGTTTACCACCCAACCAATAGGCATCATCACATGCCTTTCCATGGTTGGAAGTCATGCTAGCCTCCCCCAAGCCCATGGGAGAGAGGAACAAACTTCCACAATGTGCACAAGTATAATGGGGATAAAACACAACAAGAAATACATAGGACCATTTAAACACTTAGACAAACTACACATGGTAAAACAACAACATGAGGAGAACAAGGTCAACCTCACAAAGGGGGAAGAGAAGAAATAGGATGCCCAAATCAAAGGTGTCCAACCATAGGAACACCAACAAAAGCATGTTTACAAAACTCCTTATTCCTCCTAATCATTCATCCTCCTTATTCCTCCTTTATGTCAAAGAAATCCTTCTTGGGAGGATTTTCAAACCCAAAAGGGTTTCCTCACCAAGAATGGGGAAAGGTTCAAGCCATATGAACCTTTCTCCCACCTCAAACCATATGAGGGGATGAGAAGGGACCTTCATGGCTTGACCAACAACCATGAGGTTTGAGAGGGAAATCCCTCTCTCTTCCCCTACATTCTCCAAAAACCATCAATCCAAATGATGGTGGAGAGAAAACAAAAGAAAACAACAAAGCAACAAAACAAACAAACTACATTCTCCATACAACTTTACAACACATCATTTCACACACATTATTTTATTGACCATTGCATAGTTAACAAGATAAGCAACAACAAGGAAAGAAAAGGATTAAGAATCCTACCTCTACAATGCTTTCCAAGACTCTAAGCTTTTCCCCTTTGTCCAAGCAAACTTCCAAGCTCCCAAAATTCTCCAAGTTCTCCAAAAAAAAAATGAGGAAAGAAGACCCCTTCCTTCCACATGAGGAAGAATAAGAAGAGGAACCCAAAAGTTTCCTCACCAATGGGAAGGTGACAAGTGTCACCCCCTCTCTCATGAGTCAAAGATTCCAAAAACCAAATAAGTAAAAGTAAACTCACCTTTTAGCCCTTATCACCCAAAATACTAAAAATGAAAATAAAACAAAGTGGAGCAACTTTTAACAAATACACACAAACCAACCATCTTACATGGATGGTGACTAAGGAGGGAAAAATGGGAGGGAAACTCCCTCCAAACCTTGGAAATAAGCCCCCTACCTATTAGGTAGGGTCCAAGGGCCCATTTTCATGCTAAGTGAACTCCCAAACTAAAAGGGGTCACTAAAAATGCCCAAAATAACCCAATTTCGGGTTTGGCATACTTGGGCACAAGGGTAGAGGGTGTGGGGTCCACCCAAGGTTCACATGTGTCCCCAATCCCTTCTACCAACACACACACACTTACCCAAAACCATCACTTAAATTAAGATGAGATCATTAAACCCTAAACTAGTTTACTTAATAAAACACACCCTAAACATAATTAATTTTACAAGACATAAATACATTACAATTGAGGGTTCACCCATGGTGCCCAATTAATACACCTATTCTAAGGCCTCAAACATTTAGCATGGTTAGGACTCAGCCCATGGGCCGCTTGCACAATTGCGTAGCCACCTCCTGAAACCCATGCTCTCCTATACCTGTCACCTGCACACTCATTGCACACATTAACCGCATCTGTCCAATATAATAAACATCATCTACACATCACAAATTT
Source organism: Taxus wallichiana var. yunnanensis (assembly GCA_018340775.1). Lineage (NCBI taxonomy): Eukaryota > Viridiplantae > Streptophyta > Pinopsida > Cupressales > Taxaceae > Taxus > Taxus wallichiana. Next base: position 9,933,366 of record CM031237.1, read on the forward strand.
AATCAAACTTATAATGTCCTAACATCATTATACAATTGATAGTGCAATGCATACAATTATACACATAGTTCACCATGAATCATCCACAGATAAAATTACAATGACATACACTTAGGCTAGCATGAGATTACCATTATTAAATCCAGAAAACTATATCATTAATCAAATCGACCACAAGAAATCAACATCTAACCAATAAATCTCACTATCATGTACCCCTGTTAGTGTCATCAACATCATAAGAAATATATCAATATACGAATCTAGTCCAATTGGCGCTACGCGCCCAAAATACCATAATGTCCATGAGGATAAATATATTATACTCCATATATTACATGAGTTGTCATAACTACACAACAAGAAGCCAACGTTTAAATACTCTCAAAATCATCAAAAATAGGCCCGTTATACATTCCATATTTATGTATTTTAAATATGTGTAATCTACAATTTCATATATATGAATTTTAAATGTTTACAATTCTAAAATACACCTACTCGACATTCCATACATTTACTTTCAATAGCTTTCAACCTTCTCATTTTGTAAGATACATCTCTCTGCATATCCACTGCATCTGTAACACAATGCATTAAATATTAGACAATATATAAAAGGCTTTGTACCTTACATACAATAAAGGAATGTATTGAAATTAAGGACATTCAATACACACCTTGCGCAGACACTAAATTGTTGAAAGATAAGTGGCGACCATATATGTTTTATCTGCATTTGAACCACCTGCAAAATAAATGATCAATATATTAGTCTTCACCTCATCAATTAATATTTCTTACAAATTCACATTCACAACAATAATTCAATGTTTTTACCGCAGGTTTCACTTGTAAGGTTTCTCTTTGCTTTGCACAATTTTCATCTGGAAATTGGAATCATTCATAGTCTTCACACGATTATTCAAATCTTCTACAATGATTGGCCTTTTAGTCACACTATGGTGATGTTTTTACTCGAACTAAACCATGGACACATGTGGGTAGTGATTGTCTCATTGACATCTCCTTTGAAAGCCACATCTACCATATTTGATGCTTCTAGGTCTCTCTTAAACCTTTGAACACATTCAAAGAATGTTTAATCTATTCATCTATACTTGGTCGTGTATCCAACACTCGACTTCAAGAACTCTTTGGATGTGTGTTTCATAAAATTTGAATCACTTTTTATCATCAACCGACCAACCCTAACTACTTTAGGAGTGTCTGTGACATATAAGACATTATAGAAATTTAATTATGTATACAATAGGTTTTTCAATATAATTGTACAATAGAAAAACAACCTCGTACCATCCATGCACATCACCGTCGTTCGGTGGATATGGGAATATTTTGGCTATAACACCCATTCGTAACATTTGATTGAGAATACACATTGTTGCCTACACATGAATACACATTGTCACCTAATCATAAATATGCGTGATGAACATTATCATTGGCATCAATTAATTGATTAAAGACATTTAACTGAACTAACCGTTAACCATCAACTGTCAGTGGCTATTGAGGTGGTGAGGAGGGGCCATCCCATAACATGTCTTCATTTACCGTGTTTGTCTCCGCATAGGTACTGGTTCATGCACGAGAAAGGAAAACAATTTCAACATGATGCTTATTTCGTTATGACTTATGCTTAACAACCTATATCACTACTTGCCACATATGATGAAATTGAATTACCTTCAACTTCCGGTGCTTGATACAACGAGGAGGGGCCATCCCGTAACATGTATTCATTTACCATGCTTGTCTCCGCATAAGTATTGGTTCCTGCACGTGAATGGAAAACAATTTCAACAAGATGCTTATTTCGTTACGACTTATGCTTAGCAATCTACATCGGTAACATATGATGACATTGAATTACCTACCACTTTTAGTGCTTGATATGATGACATCGACACATATCACTTGTGAAGTTCCAATACCTTCAACACATGCTTACATATGTTTCCTCTGATATCCCAAGCACATTCGCATATGTCCAAGGCTCTGCATTTCCTTACCAAATACCATGTTATTTTAGTTGTTTGGCTCCTCATCCACAATTGATTGCAATTTGGTGTAATAGCAAAAATCTATAACAGGAATACTCGGCTCTCTCAACCACTTCATCAATAATTGTATTTCTTTTTTGAAATTGGTCAAGAACCAAGATTATTGCAACTTCCTTTGTGTTTGTAAAATGGCTCCACCTTGTACACAAGTGTGTAGAAAAAATAGTCCATCCAGCGTGTACATTTGTTATCTATGACACAAGTATTTAGTCTTCAGAAAGCAATGGTAGGACTTGATGGATGCGTTTGTTTCCTGATTTGCATGGGATAAGTTTCTAAAATTTGTTTCCCACATAGCTATCAAGTGACACGAATTGAATATCAGTGACACTATAACCCACATTTAATTATTTGAGATGAAAATTAATAAGGAAACACACGAAGGCTCATACTCACCAATATGTTCTTCACTCTCGCACCATGTCTTCCTGAAGTATTCGAGGAACTGAGTTTCCTCTTTGAATTCATTAAAAAAGTCTTGAATGATTCGAAAGGTGTGCTCACCATGCATCTCGGAACCATACATGATGGTACCTAGTCTCTCGAAAAATTTCCACCTTGACTCCTTGCTATACAATACATGTGCACATTTTTCAACCATGCCCTGCACACATGCCATATGCATAGCAATACACAACAACCAAAAACACACTTAATAGCATGGAGTTTAGCCAACACATCATCCATAATGAATGTATTTATCTTCCAATCAGGACGAAGAATTTTTCCCCATTTCTAGACTTCTGCCAACCACCCATAAATGTCTTCAATCTTATTCCTCGATGCAATGGCCCATGTTACGGGTACCCTAGCCTCTTGCTCATTAAAAACAAGAAAGGTGTATAATTGGTACTGCAAGGAATATGACATCAAGAGTTAACATGGGGTCTAATATAACATAAAGGGAACATTATTAATGATACATAAATCACACATCATTTCAAAATTAATTCCAATTACTTACGTCATATTTTTTCATAGCAAATGTCGAATCCATGGAGATTATGGAATTGTGTGAATGTTGAACCATTCTCTCACACATCCATGGTGTTTGTAACCCCATAATGAATGGAACGGTGGTTCCATTTGGGTGTTGATAGTAGAAAAAATGTCTCTTTCCTCTGCATGCCATAAGTTCACACTCATAACATCATCAACGTACTTTTGAGACCTTCTGGAGTGAACCCTTTTCCATGCGTTCACCACGTCCTTTCTTATCAAGTATTGGTCCTTCTGGCTCATTATACCTACATTGGATGGATCCTATATATATTTTTCATACATCATTTCCATGGTGACACCCATCAATAAAAGACTCTCGATATAAGATTTGTATTCATTTGATAAGTATGGGCCGTCAAAGGTGACACAAGGATCGTTAATGGTATTTTCGTTCTTACCATGACAACACTCACCATTTACATCACAATGGAGCAATTTTTATATAATATTATCACTATTTTCGGTCTCCCATACAAACCCTTCACATTGAAATTCCATTGGAACCCCTTTTAATTTGACACCTACTCACTTTTACACTGTTGTCAAATTATTTCTATTGTTGTCTAGACCATATGAACACTAGTAGCTGTAATTAAAAATGGTAACATAAAATGTTATACAGATGTTTACGAAAAGAACGCATAAAAATAATTGTTAGAAAAGGTCTGAATGTAGTATATGACTTTATTGTATGAGGTTTAGGGTTTGCTATATTTTTGACTTGTGATTTGTGTGGGTGAATATAGTCTCAAAACTTTCATTAGAACCTTCCCCCTTTACAAATGCCTCTAGTCTTGCAAGCGGTATGATGACACAAATGTCGATGTTTAGATCATCCCGATTGGTGTCCATTCTAGGTCTTCATACGAAAACTGACTCTTTTCCTCTGTTACCTCTTGGACATGAAGATCGATCATGCTCTACCATTTGGGTCTCCTTCCCATTCTAAAAATTATTACATGCAGTTTTGCATCATTAATGAATCAATTATTTCATACTTTCCAAAATAAATTTTGAGTTGCGATTGATCATCATCAACATGAATACCATCTTAAAACATTGGAAGCATTTGAATTTTTGGCTAATTTAAAAGCCACCTGTATAAAAGACAGTATTGAAATGCAAGGAAAACAACAATTTATAGGACTTGCCTACTACTTCCAGTGCATAAGCATATCACAATATGGTCATCTATAATGTGACAAAGAATGCGACATAATAAATTTAATTTGACAAAGAATTTTACAAAATTAATATTATTTAATTACATTTTTTCAATGTTGAGAGAAACTTCCATAAAAAAATTTATAACTAAACTTATAAATTTACTATTAGAACCACCTTTATATTATATTATAGTTAAAAAAATACAAAGTGTTGCATAGTAAGGGGGCGGCTGGCAGTGGTCACAACCTCAAAAAATGAATGAATGAACAAATGCCACGCAGAAAAAAAAACAAGCTACGAGGGCGATCAAAAACATGCCACAGGGCTACAAACAACGTCCAACAGAAGAGAATGAGGCACCAAAAAACTATATCATAGTATAAATAGGCACACGAGCTACAAAACTTAGAGGAGGAGGTAGATCATCTCGCGGCGGAAAGAAGACAAGAGAGCGTGACTCATTCGCATGAGGGTTGAGCAACCAACCATCTTGGTCAGGGAATCTAAACACTAAGTGGCTCCATGATTCCCCATCCTAGGGGTGACGAGCCACCAAGCGATAATCCCTAACGGGTAGAGAGGCCCGGTTGGAAGAACTAGCCACCGCCTTACCACGAGCCGACGGGCTCCGGCCGTCCGAGAAGAAGATGGTCTGGGCAATCCAACAACATGAGATATGGCCGGGTGCTTTTGGGTGATCAGGGATCGTCCACAACATCTAGGAGGTGGTTGAGGTGGTGGGGATGTTGATTATCATTTGGTGGAACACACTCATGGTACATGGTGCACTTCCCGAGTGATTGAGCTACTCTTCAAGATGAGTAAACTCCAGTGTCTTTGCCTACGCACTTGAGCACGGATCTTCATGCAAACAAAAGACAAGATTTTAAACTTCTCATTAATGGTTATCTCGGTAGAAATATAACAATGCTGAAATAAGGTAGTATTTCTAGCCTTCAGACCTAGAACAGAATAACAGAACGAAAAAAGCTGCCAAAGGGAAGCAATATACGAAGGCCAATTAGCATAGTCACCAAACAAAGAAACTTTCCAATCAAAAAACTCAGGATGGAAAGGGAAAAAAAGAGAGTGAATCCAATGCCAAACATGTTGGGCACGTGGGAAGAACTAAAAAATATGTTTGAAGGACTCAGGGTGACCACAATAGCTACAAATAGGGTTAGGAATGCCAATATGACTTAATCTTTCCCCTAAAGGAAGACCTTGATAAATCAGACACCAGAGAAAAAAATTGAGCTTCGGATCAAAGAGAGGATTCCAGGCCCATTGGAGACGCTTGAGCCAAGGTACTAGGAGAGGATTACAAGGACCATCTAGAGTTAAGATTAGTTAAGGTAGGTGAGATAGGAGATAAAAGAGAGTAGATGAATCCCGAATTATAGTGTAACAAGGGAATATCCACATTCCATCGTCAGTATTTCCACCAAGCGCAAGGAGGGTGGAGACCTAGTTTGTGCAACATAAGGTTTGGCATAAAAGACTGAATGGCCAAGATTGAAGTCAGGTCAGAATTGGCAAGGTGATACTTTTGTTTCATCACCATCCAAGGGAGCCAATCTGACAAGAAACCAGATTTTGAATAGTGGAGATGCCTTTGCGAGCCAATCTTATTGCTTTAATGTTGGGCCTTTCCGCCAGCAGGAGATCATCTGGAGAGAAGATAGGTGACCACTAGATATTATGCTCATTGAAAGAGAGACCTATTCTAAAGCCATCACCGACCCACCGCATTAGAGGCTTAACCATCTCAAAGGCCTTCCAAATGCTTTTAACCACAAAGGTGTCAGGTATTTTAACTAGAACTCTAGTAATTAGAATAGTATGAAACCCAATGTTTTTCCAACATTTTTTACCATATGGCACTCCTAAAGAAATGCAATGCCATAAAAAAATTGAAGCTTGGTTTCCCTGGATACAACTAACAACCCATTTAGCACACAGAGAAATACTCTGCCTGTAAACATCAACAATGCCCATACCACCTTGATCATGGGAAGAAAGAAAACCTCCCAAGAAACTCTATGAAATCCACCCTACTTATAGCTAGACCAAAGAAAATCCCGTAAGAGTTTAGCCATCTTATCGAAAGAATCCCATGATGGACACCAACATGTTACATAATAGACTTGGGTAACAACAATAATTTTAGTGCAAACCTTGAACTTCCCGACCAAAGACAATGGATGAGAGACCCATTTCTACACTTTCTACTCAACCCAGTCAACCACAAATTGCCACAAAGTGGAGGATTCACTATCAAACACAAAAGGAATTCCCAAAAAGTGGAAAAATTCTCCTCGCTAAATCCATTGCCAAGGATAGGCCACCAACCATTCAAGCATAGGCCACAGACTTTGGCGAAAACCCAATGACTTGGAAAACTGAACCTTGGAGCCAGACAATTTACAAAATATATCCAAGCAAGATAACGCTTCCTGCATATTTTACTCTAATTCAGCCAGAGTGAGGAAAGAATCATCTCGCAAAGTGGCCATTGATGAGTTGGGTTTGATGATCAGGAAGATAAATGCCTCTTAATCAACCTTGTGTGGCTCTATTGGAGAGAAGGTAACCAAAAGAATTAGCGAAAGAAAAAAGAGTAGGATCCAAAGGGCACCCCTGCCGTATCGATCGAAAAAACTAACAATAGATGATCGATGTCTTGTGGTGAGATCGGAAGAGGCATCAACAAAAAGAGTGTGAACCACATTAAGGAAGAATTCCTCGAAACCTAATGCTTTAAGCATGGCAAGAATAAAAGGCCACTCAATACGATCATAGGATTTCTCAAAATTGATTTTGAGAAAAACCACCTTCTGAAGAGAGGAGCGAGCCCATTCCAAACCTTCCTAGACCACAATAAGATTATCCAAGATGAAACAACCTTTGAAAAACTAGATTGTTCAGGTCAAATAATTTTTAGGAAGCAAGAAATCCATACAAAGAGCCAAAGCCTTAGCAAGAATTTTGTAAGAAACATTAAGGAGTGTGATGGGCTGCTAGTTGGTTATAAGCTCTGGGTTGCCAAACTTGGGAATAAACTTGATATTACCTTTATTGATGTATTTCCCAAGAGATTGCGATCACAAGGCTTCCTGATAGACCTGCAATAAATCCGGCCCAACAATATGCCATGTTGCCTTGTAAAAATCACACAGGAAACCATCCAACCCTAGTGATTTTTCATCCGTAAGACAGAGAAGGGAATTATAAAGCTCTTCTAGAGAAAGAGAGGCATCACAATGCTTCTGATCCTGTAGGCTAAGCTTACGAGGAACCATGTCAATGCATTGTTGCAACACCGTAGAGCTCTCAGCAGAGACGGTTCCTGGGCTTGAAAAACTAGGGTATAATGATCCACAAAAGTAGAAGAAATCTCAGGTAGGGAAGTGACACGGGAGTGAGCCAACTGAATAGCTTTGATTTGTTCCTTGACATTCCTAGCCCTGAGAATTTTGAAGAAACTTTTGGAGGCCCTGTCACCAGTCTTTAACCAGTGTAACCAAGCCTGAATCTGAACACCTTTGGCTGTGTTGTTCAATCACCTTGAGTTGGTGTCTAAGTTGGGAAACTCAGACCTGAATAGTGGTGTCAAACGGTACAGGACTTGAGAAATTGATTCGTGCACTCAGAACTCCTATTAGACCTCATCAAAACGTTTTGAACCCTAGCCACTTGTTTGCCAAAGTGGCAAAGGAACTTGGTTGTACGTTGAATCGCATCATTCCACCATGAAATCCATCTGGTGGAAAAGGGGGGAAGTGGCACCATATTCCAGACTTGGGCAATGAACGCCAAGACCCCCGGATGACTCAACAAAGAGACATTCATGTAGAATTGTGTGCTTGGCATTTTAATAGAGGCTCCATCCTAGGTAAGTGTAAAAGAGATCAGACTGTGATCTGACAAGAGAATTTTAGGCCATGTGGTGAAGCCATCTCAAAACTTGGGTCTTTGAGATAACATGACATGATCAAGTCTGTTTGAAGACACGCACCGAGCCTTCTCAAAAATTGGACCAAGTAAACCAATTTTGAGAAGTAAAGTCTCGTCGCCTTTTAAAAAGAGGTTCTTTAATATCCCACCTTCTTTTGAAATAAAACCAAGCTTAACGCTCTCCAACGCACCATCACATCCACAGAAGACCCACTTTTTCATCGGGATGTTCCACCATATTAAAATATCTGTAGAACAACCAATAGGAAAAGGAAAATTATCTCCTAACCATCACGCCATAACACCATCCTTTCCGGGTCATTATTAGAGGCATAAAGATTAACAATTCCAAATGAAAAACCATTATCATTAAAAAGCACCCATACTGCCCTGTTGCCAGGATCATAACCTGTGGCAGAGATCATGGCAGAAAATCTTGGTGACACAAAAATAGAAACACCACCTTTTCCTTCCAAATGAGAAGAATAAAAATGCATAAAATTTGACACAATGCAAGTGTAGACACCAAATTCGTGTCTTACGACCCCTTGTGACCCGCATCTCATCTCGCAACCTAACCTCATTACCTAAACCTTACACAATTATTTATTAATTACCTCATAATTGATAAATCCACATCGCCTTACCCGCCACCTCACTTGGCCACCTCACCATGACCTAGCCCTAACCCTAAACTAACCTAACTAGGACCCATGACTTGGTCTAGACTCACATCCATAACTAATGCCTCCTTACTCGCACCCAAATCCGACCTTCTAACCACTTGACCAAGCCCGAAACTGATCTCTCGGGAGAAAAGTAGGGAAGGTGGGCTATTTTACTAAAAATAGCCTACTTTTTCCTTACCGATGCCGGGTTCTGCTCGACCGCCGTCGGTTCTACGCATGCAACCGCCATCGGTTCCCTGTAAATGGGCTCCCCAAACCAAAACAAAGGATCGGAATTTCATTTTGGGAGATCAGTCAAAAGGATTTACGGATCAGCGAGGGCATTGAGCGAGGAACAGAGTCCGGACCTTCACTTGACCAGAGACGAGTGAAAATACTAGACGTGTTTACAAAAAAGGAGATCAACTGGCACCTTCATCAAAACCAGTAAGTTACATCTTGCATGTCCTCCATCATAACATTTCTTATGCTTCTTGGATCTCAGTGCTCCTAAATCCATTTCTGAATCCATTATCCAACGTACCATTGCCTCTAACTATCATTCTTTAGCTTCTAACCATCCCATTTCCTAATACTATCCAAAAACTAGCCATTACAAACACCACAACCAGCCCAGAAGATCCTAGAACCCACCGGTATCGGTTATCAGTAACCGCCATCGGTTATAGGTAACCGGCATCGGTTCCTTTGATCAAAACCAGGAAAAACAGCCTTTCCCCTACCCAGTTCAGCCAAGCAATTTGATTGATATTTCTTGTCTTTTTGTGTTAATTCACGTTAGCAGGAAACCGACCACCTTCGAAAGGAAGTTTTACATTTCCTGGCCCAAGGCGCTTCCTCATTTATTGTTTAATCAAATCTTGTGGTCTTGTGTTCTTATTTGCGGTAGTCCTTCCAAGACAAAAAAGGAGTTCTTCGCATCGGCTGATCTTTCTCTACGACGCGCACACCATCTCGACATTCTACAGTATTCCTCCTAACCCCTAACCTTATCTGTTTCTAAAAGGAACGAAGCATTTTCCTAGTGAAACATTTTGGCACGCTTGCACGGTGGGACCCGTTTTGGGTTTTTCTTTATTTTTGGCTTGCTTTCATTATAGGGAGCATACTTGTTGTTTTCTTCTTCTAAATATTCACGAGGTATTTTATTATTTTGGTAAAGGAACTTGCTTTGTTTTTGCATCTTGCATTAGTGAAAGTCATCTCTTTTGCTTCATCAAATATAATTTTCGATTTGGGTTTTAAAACACATGCATTGCATTCACCGCTCGTTGTTTTTCAATTCTAGTGAACATAGATTAAGTAACAGTCGTACACGTGGGGTGATATCCACGGTATTTACAGAAATTAACCTTAGTTTCACCGCACAACACATACCGAATCACTTCACAATTAACACAACAATGTACTCAAACATCCCCCTTTTTCCGCGGTATTCCTCCGCCCGATTGAGGTAGCCTTATAAGCCAAAACAAACTTGACATTTCCCCTAGGTCTTGTTGTTTAGGATTCTGACATCATCTTACGTCTAAAGGCATAAGCCCACGATAACTAAAATTAACCCTAGGGTTAGTCTCTAGATTTGCGTGTGCCTCTTGCTTGTTTTCAAATCCTGTTTTCTCTGTCATACTTTGTCTTACGTGATGAATAAATTGATAAATATACTCAATGTTGCTAAAAATCAAATTAGCAGCCCCTTTGTATCTTCTTATCCTAGATTTTTGACACCGCCATCGGTTAAGAGACCGACGTCGTTTTCCTATGACCGACACCGGTTAGTAAACCGATATCGATTCTTCGTCTCCATCACCCACGACAAACCAAAGAACTTGCCAAATTCATCATTCTGAGGTTGTTTTTGTTCTTGATAGATTGAAACTTTACTGTGAACTGCTGTCCATGGTTGTTATCACTCGAAAGCAAGCCGCCGCCATGGTTTCACACGCTTGCTCTGTTTCTTTGCCTGAATCACCCCCTTCACCTTCTGTGGGGAATCCTACTGATACCAGTGAGGTTCCTAAAATTCCGGTGGGAGATAAGGACTTTGCCAAGTTTCTGGATGCTAATTCCAGTGCTGTACAATACTATTTGTCTCATACCCCTGACCGTACACCTGATGGTCAGCTCTTGTAGGTATGCCTATCGGTATAGCTGCTCATTTGGCTCCCACTCCGCCTTTAGTATACCGCCTTGCTTCCCGCATCTCTAGCCCCGTCTCCCAACTCGACAAATTGCAGAGGTTCATACGACCCCGATTAGCCTTCCTTTTGTTAATCTTGGACCCCACGTATCGTTACCACCAACCGCCCCTACCTCATCTATTTTGCAGATCGCTCCATTCATGACTTGCTCTCTCGCCACCTATCCACACGAGCTTTCCTTCTCAAGCTCCGCCTACCTTTTCATTCCCATACACGTATCCAAAGGACCTCAACACCGTATATGGGACATCCCTATTCTCGTGCACCATCATCTCATCCAACCACTGATTTCATCAAACAAATGATGGATAAAATGCAAAATCTGGAGGCTTCGGTTTCGGGAAGTCGTAGCGCCTTGACATACGAACAAGTTTGTCGGGAGCCCATTCACCCTTCTGTCCCCCTTCATTCATATCCTCCTCAATGGGAGTTGCCGAAATTTACTCGTTTTAATAGTAAGGAGGATCCTCAACAACACTTGCGATCATTTAGACATGCTTGTTATTTGATTGCCCATAATGACGCCTTGTTACTCCGCACCTTCCCTATGTCCTTATCAGGACCCGCCTTGGAGTGGTACAGTGCTTTAACCCAGCACTCGATCTTCTCTTTTAACCAACTAGCCCAATCTTTCTTGGATCATTTCTCCATTAACATTGCTAAGAAAGTATCTATCACCGACCTTTATGCCATCCGACAATTCGAAGACGAATCTATCGCAGATTTCGTGGGACGATGGCGCGGCCTTATCAACCAACTTACATATGCCTTGCCTCAAACCGAACTTATCGAACTATTTACGCGGGCTTGTGCTAAGCACATCTCCCCTACCCTCCAAATTCAAACTTTCCGTACATTCGACGAGGCCTTTACTATGGCTCGAAAACTAGAAATTCGAGCCTTAGAGGAAGAGAAATTGCGGTTGCGCAACAAGAACTCCACTTTCCGAACTCCTGATTCTACCAATAAACCAAATACCACCACTCCTCACGCGTCCACCTCTTCTAAATCAAAAGGAGCTGTCCACGCGGTGATGGTCAAATCCCAACCACCGTCCAATACTCCACCAAAACCACTTATAAATACAAAGCCGAGCCCATCAACTACACTCCCTTGGGAGAAACATATGGTGTGATATTGGAGAAATTTCTCAAAGCAGGAGCCATTACCTTACCTCCTGTTAAACCTCATTCTGGGTTTGATTCCACTCGCGCCATACCTTCCTGGTACAAAGAAAATGACTTTTGTAACTTCCACCGCGTGAAGGGACACAGTCATGAAAACTGCAAGATGTTGAAAAACATAGTGCAGGAAATGGTTGATGTGGGGGATATAGCCCTCGATAATCCTAACGCCCCTGCTAACCGAAATTTGAAAATTTTCAACAAACCATTCCCGAATCACTCGTCCAACAGTAACGTCAACCAGGATATCTTAGCCGAGAGAGTGTTCATGATATCCACGCAGTTCGATACCTGACCAAAAGCCTCTATCGAGAAAACTTTGAATCAAGCCTCTTCACTAACACAGGGCCCGAACCTCCTTTACCACCATCAAGCCAAAGCAAAATCGTTCCTTTACCCATAGAAGAGTTAATCGCCCAGTGCTTCCTTCCCATCAATGAGTCTTCTTACACCACATCCCTACAAGATCATGCGGCGGATGTTGTCTAATCTATCCATTTCCCAGGACGTCTCCTTCTACCACTCTTGCTTTACACAAGAGGAAGGCTCACCACTCCTTTTGACATCCTTAGACGAGAAATCTCTTACACCGACATCACTAAATTCTTTAGCCATGATGACCCTCTCCAACATGCCCTTCGCCTATTAGTCCCTCATCACCTAAATCTTTTCAACGACTCGACCTCTTAACATCTATGGATACAATTGGCCTCATCTACCCCTGTATCACTCCCACAAAGTGGACTGGAATCACAACCCACCTTTCTTCCATACCAAAGTTCATATTCACACGCGAGGACTGTCATTCCACAGAAGATAGACAGGCCCTATGGGAACGTCTGAGCAGGCCATGTTCTACTCAAATGCAAATGACCAATCCCGATGCCTCCACCATATACCCGAAGTGCCTACAAAAGCTTAAAATGCCCATGTTCTCACCTTCACCCCCTCACCTCTACCGAATGCCCCTTCCACTTCTATTAACTTATCCAAATCTTCCCCTACGCTGGGACCTCACCAATGCCCGGGCCTAACACACCCGCCTAAGTGACTTGATTTATCCAAAAATAAACCCACCCCGCCACCTAGAAGACGAACGCAATCCGTGCCTCTATCACAATTAAAACCCTCATCGTCACACCCACCTTCCATATTGGGACCTCATCCCTCCACCTTACACCAATATATCATACCTCCTTTGTTTTCTTCAAAACGATCTACGCCTTCTACACCTATACAGAGATCAAAGGGTATCACAACATCGTTACCCCGCGTATCCGGTCCACCTATCAACCCTAAACCAATCCCATCATCAAAGGATTTATTTTCTGTCACTCCCCTTTCTCCGTGGTTGTTTCCCGCTACCACGCCATCTGTAGCCTCATCATCTAACCAGCCGAACGTAACTTCTGTGTCAAAGAAACCACGTTTAGTGAAAAACATGTGTCAGCACCCCTCGGCTAAACCACCACCCATTGTACAAACCAACCACGCCCAAACATTACCAAAACCCACACAACCAACACCCTCATCCGATTTTGACCCCCTCAAAGGATCTTACGCCAAAATCCTTGCTATGTTGGTGGAGAATGCGACCATTTCCCTACCTCCACTTAGACCTTATGACCCGTCTAAACCCCGACCTATGGGTTACGATGAGTCTAAAATCTGCGCTTATCACCGCACACCAGGACATGATGTGGAGGGATGCAAAGCTCTAAAAACCATCCTTCGTCATCAGTCACCTCTCCCTGATAGAAAGATTAAGAAAGACAACTTACGAAGGGAGAGACCTCTAGCGTCAATTCCCTCTACTATATCATCTATCCCCGCCTCACCAAGATCTATCATTATTACCACCCCACCTCTTGAAGACCATGAATTATCCCAACCATCTTCCTCATCTCAGATCTACGAGATTAATATGATTAGTGTCGCTACTCGAGACGAAAAACAATGGGAAAGCGAAGAAAACACACTGCGGCATCTCTTTCTCCTTCAACCATCCCGATTACACCACCACCTAAAGTGGTTATTCATGGACCCGCCTATCCCATCTCTAATGGAGTTGCCCACCGAACCATGATCAAACAGCTTCATCAATCGCCCGTAAAAATGACACTATATGATCTCATTGGACTTCTCGAATCTCATCGACAAAGCTCTCGTTGAGATCCTTCAAGGGATAGAGGTTTTACCCAACGAAACCCTGCCCGTTGCCTCCATTCTAACACCCAATCACGTTGCCTCTCTCACCAAACAATCCATCTCCCCCACCACTTCTGTCTCAAAACAACAAGCCATTTGCAGCTTAGTTTCTCGGAAGATGAAATTATCGACTTTGGTGCGAAGACCACGACCACTCGCCCTTTTCATTTCCGCTTACGTCCGAGACATTCGAGTACGTCGGGTTATGATTGACAGGGGCGCTAGCCTAAACATCATCTCTTCAAAAGCCTTCCAACAAATGAACATCCCTTCTAGTTGCATGTGTGCCAACCCCATCATGTTACGGTCATTCAATGACGCTTATTACTTCTACCTTAGGCACCGTGATCCTCAACATTCGCGTAGGCCCACGTACTTTACCCGAACTCTTCTATGTCCTCAAGGAGAGTTCCAATATAATATATTCTTTGGTCATCCTCGATCCGAGCCATGGGATGTGTTCCTCAACATTACATCGATGCATAAAATTTGAGTACGAGGGAAGTCCTACACCGTAAAAGCTGATCCTCCCCCTTCAAAACTTGCAATATGTTATACCGCCCAAACGATGTGCTTATACCAATTAAGACACCCATACATTCAACCCAACCATCCTCTTCAAATGTACCTCAACCATCCACCTCAACTGCACCTACGCCTTCAACTGATGAAACCACCGTCGCACAAACCACTTCTCTTCCCGCAGCTAACATCCCAACCTCCGACCCCTTAGTAGATGTTTTTCATCACCTCACGCTGGGGGAGTACCGCCTATATAACGTTAGTTCTTTCCCTACCCCGCAGGAGTACGGAAAATTACATGCACATCCCACCTACGACCGTCGCGTGGGGGAGGTAATCTCTTACGGACCACCCCATTGTCGCACTAACTTAACGTATAGGGGTGTTGACGCATCCTCCATTACCCCTGAACCTCCTCTTGGTGTGGTTCCCTTCCAATCCGATTTTCAATACCTGAAAAATCGTCGCTTCGCTCTCACCTTCTTGACTTCATTGCGTGCGTGGAAAGGCTTTGGTTTTGGCCTTTACGAACAAGGCCGACATACACTCATTCCCGTGACCACACGCAAACATAATGATCGAAGTGGTCTCGGTTTTTCCGAAACACCTACACAGGAGACACCTCCTATCAGCTGTATCCTGGAAGAAGAAGACGTTGCCCCCACCGAACCATCATCACCCACTTTGCCATCATCACCCACAGAATCGATGGACCCTGAATCTATCCCTCCTAACTTTTTTTTTTCATAAATACCATCTTCATAGGTCCTCTCACTTATCAACGCGATAATGAGGACCCATCTTCCATTCCCCTTCTATATCCAGACATGATCGAAGAAGATTCGCCTTCGATTAATGTTGTTGAGTGCCAGGATGACGACTCCATCCTCACTTACCTTGGGGCGGACGACTCCTATCTTCAACGCGCCTTACCATCTGAAACTCAAACCATGCTGAACGAATCTACTATAGAAATCAACATCCACACGGAGGAAGATCCTCACATAGTGAAGATCGGACAATCCCTTAACACATCAGAACAAGCCGCCTTTACTACCTTTCTCCGTGCTCGCAACCAAGCTTTCGCATGGTCTTACGCTGACATGCCAGGAATTGATCCTACCATTGCCATCCATAACATCACCCTAAACCCCGATTCCAAACCAGTCAAACAGAAATTGAGAAAAATGCATCCACGCATTGCTCTCTTGGTCAAAGAGGAGCTCCAACGACTCCTTTCTGTTTCCTTCATTCTGCCTATTGACTATCCTCAATGGATTTCTAACATCGTACCTGTCACGAAAGCGACGGGGGGACTTCGGATATGCATGGATTTCTGGGATCTTAACCTCGCTTGCCCTAAGGATGACTTCCCCCTCCCAAGTATTGATCAACTTGTTGATCTCACTGCGGGTCATGAAATGCTTTCTCTCATGGATGGCTTTTCAGGTTACAACCAAATTTTGGTTGCCCCTGCCGATCAACACAAAACTGCCTTCATAACTCCTTGGGGAACCTTCTGTTATTGTGTCATGCCATTTGGCCTTAAGAATGCTGGTGCTTTACCTATCGCGGGCTATGACCTACATTTTTCATGACATTATGCACACTATCCTCAAGACTATGTCGACGATCTTCTCGGCAAGTCTAAACATCGTAGTGAACATCTCGATGTTTTAACCATTATTTTTGATCGCTTTATTCTAAATATTCTCGTCCGCCTTCAACCGAAGAAATGTGTCTTTGGTGTTCTTTCGGGAAAACTTCTTGGCTTTATCATCTCTTTGCGTGGCATTGAGGTCGATCCATCTAAAGTAAAAGCTATCCTAGAAATGCCCCCACCCAAAAACCTCAAACAATTGCGTAGTTTGCAGGGTAAACTTCAATCCATCCGGCGTTTCATCTCCCAACTCTCGGATCGATGTCACCCTTTTCATCACCTTCTAAAAAGGACGTTGCCTTTCAATGGAGTGAGGAGTGTCACCAAGCCTTCGAAGCTCTCAAAACGTATCTCTTGCAGCCACCCGTGCTTATCCCACCCCAGGACGACCGCCCTTTCTACCTTTATCTTTCCGCCACTGACCATGCTATAGGAGCTATGCTCACACATTGAGACTCGGCATGCCGAGAGCAGGCCGTTTATTATATAAGTCGTACTCCTTGTGGACTACGAGACTAGGTATACACATGTAGAAAAATTGTGCCTAGCCCTATCATTCGTCGCCACCAAACTCCGACATTACCTCCTGAATCACCAAACTTTCGTCATCACCAACACGACCCCATTCATTATATGTACGCCAAACCACACCTAAACCAACGCATCGCTCGATGGCTCATGCTCCTCGCCGACCTTGACCTTGAGTTTATACAATGAAATCAATCAAAGGACAAACTCTTGCAGACCAACTTGGAGGCCCCTCTACTGCACAGGAACAATTTACCAATTTTACCTTCCCCGACGAACTCATCGCCACTCTTTCACTCGGAGAAGAGTCGTATCAACTGACCCTCTTCTTCGATGGATCTAAGTGCCGGCCACAAGTGAGGAGCCGGCGTTGTTCTCATCCTCGTGACGCTGAACCTATGCCTCTTTCATTCCGGCTTGATTTCCCCTGCACTAATAATACAACGGAATACGAGGCCCTTGTTCTGGGTCTCCAAGTTGCGATACACTTAGGCATTAAATCTATCAATATCTTTGGTGACTCTCAATTGGTAGTCAATCAAGTTATGGGCATCTACCAATGTAAAAACGAGGAACTTCAGAAATACAAACACCACGTGGAATCACTTCTAGCCTTATTTACTCACTATTCTATCCAAACCATTCCCCGCTCCACTAACAAATTTGCGGATACTATGGCTTGCTTAGCCTCGCAGATTCCCGCCGCACCAACTGACTCTGAATTATTCGTTGTGGTCCAGCAACTTTTTGCACCATCCTATTCAACCCCGGTAGTTTGCATGATAAATACTGTGTCTACTAATTCGCAGGATACCTGGTACCACCAATTTCACGACTACCTTACAATCTCTGTTCTCCCACCTGACCTTACTAGTAACGGAAAACGTGCTTTTCTCAAAAGTGTTTCGCGTTATGTTGTCATGGGAGGACTCCTCTATAAACGTGGCTTTGATGGCATCCTCCTTCGCTGTCTGACCAACGCTGAGGCCACTCATACCATCCAACAAGTACACGATGGGATTTGTGGTGGACATTTTAGTGGCCTTGCCGTGGCTAAACGAATCCTTCGCCTAGGTTATTATTGGCCTACTCTCAATAACGACTGCTACGAATATGTTAAGCGCTGTGTCATGTGTCAACAACATGCCAATCTTCAACATACTCCTAGCCACCCGCTACAAGTCGCTCGTGATCTTTGGCCTTTCTCACAATGGGGTTTAGACCTTATTGGTGAGATTCACCCGACCTCTTCACAACGTCACCGTTGGATAATCACAGCGACCGAATATTACACAAAATGGGTGGAGGCCATCCCACTCATTTCAATCAAAAAAGAAAAAATTGTCGAATTCATTAACCATCACATTATCTGTCGTTTTGGTATTCCTCATCGCCTAATAACAGATAATGGTAAATCTTTCAAAAACAAGTTGTTACAAGACCTTTGTGACAACTTTGGTATCAAACTTAGTTTCTCATCGCCTTACTATCCGCAGGCCAATGGTCAGGCTGAATCTTCTAATAAAACTCTAACCAAAATCCTCATGAAAGTTGTCAATGAATCTGGAAGAAATTGGCACGATCACATTCCCTTTGCCCTTTGGGCTTATCGTACTAGCATTCGTACCTCTACTAATGCCACACCTTTTTCTTTGGTATACGGTACCGAGGCTGTTTTGCCTCTCGAAATACAAATACCCTCCCTTAGAATATCTCTTCAGGATATTCTCACCAACGATGATTTCCGTCAAGAGCGGTTAGCCCAATTGGAGCTTCTTGACGAACGCCGTCTTACAGCTCTCGATCACCTTCAAATTTATCAAAAACGCATCAAGCGTGCTTATGATAAGTGACTTCATGAGCGTACCTTTAAGGTTGGTGATCTTGTCCTCAAAGAGAATCAACATGTCACCAAACTAGAAAAGAGCAAACGTGGAAAATTTGCTCCCAATTGGATTGAGCCTTATATAATCACTCACACCTATGGATCGTGCACTTATCGTTTAGCTTCGCTTAATGGTAAACTCCGAGCTCGAACCCTTAATGCCTTGCATCTTCGACCATTCTACTACTGAAATTAGTGTTATATCACTTCTTATCTACCTACCGCTCGTCCCTTGAGCTCATTTACCGCTACATACACTTTATTTTCTATATCTCCGAATAAAATCAAAATCACTTCGCACCTCCCTCGATGATGCCTTCCCCTCTTTAGTCTAGTCCATGACTTCAAAGTATTAAAATAAGCCGTATTCTTAAGGGATTTTCTTGAGTCAAACTTCCTACTAAACTATATGCTTCATGCCAAAAGAACATCTAGTCATCTAAAATTAAATATAGACTGCTCCCACGAAGGACAGCTATATGCCAAACTATTGCTACTACTATAAATAGTATCAAGCTCCCAAGGACAGCTATGCACTAAAATCATCTCTGCTACTATAAATAGATCGCTGCTCCCCGAAGGACAGCTATACACAAATGACAGTTTTATCAAAAGCTTCTCGCATTGATCAGCCTTCGTGAAGACCTCAAGAATAAAACAATCAATATCCCTTGTAGACTTCCCGCATCGATCGGTCTATATTCAATAAAATAAAAGCCTCATTCAAAAGAACTTTTTGGGTCATGGACTTGTCTATTTAGGATAGGTTCTCTTTCGTTGTAACAAGTTCTTTGAGCCTCCGCTATATCATCCACCTCATCTCACCATTTGTTTCAATTCAAGGGACGTAACGTACACCTGATATATTGTGATCATACAACTCTTTTCAACTATGGACTTCTCGTCTATGCATGCACGGCACTTAGGGCTTCGTGGCTCGTTCTACGTTGTGTGGTTTGTTTAGCTCTTCTCACCTACGGAGCACTCTTTCCACTTTGCCTCGCGTCTAGAATTGTGTGTTGATCTTAATCAGGACACTATTCCCTACTACTTGGGTATGCTAACCTTTGCTTTACCTATACCTACACCAACAACATTATCCTACCAAAGACCAAACAACATTACCCTACCAACATCAAATTTTTACCAAACGACCAATTTCCTAAACCATACCAAATTGCCTAAATTCACCCCTCCCTGATCCTAAGGGAGAACTACATCGGTCTGAGGCCCGTCCTTGCTTTGTGCAATGGGCTATGTAGGCAGCACTTAGGAGACATGGGG
Source organism: Taxus wallichiana var. yunnanensis (assembly GCA_018340775.1). Lineage (NCBI taxonomy): Eukaryota > Viridiplantae > Streptophyta > Pinopsida > Cupressales > Taxaceae > Taxus > Taxus wallichiana. Next base: position 9,953,740 of record CM031237.1, read on the forward strand.
TCTCCCAAGGTTAGCTCGACCATCCCCTACCATAACCTATCATGTGTGATAAATATAAATATTTTTGTATTTCATTCCTCTTTGATCCTTTTTCAAAACACCGAAAGTCAAAACGACAACATTCTTATTCTTATAACGCAAATCAACATACATATCTCGTTTTAGTTAGATGTTCAACAAATACATCTTCTATATCATCGACGCGCAGGTCGGCACTCTTATTTATTCTTATACCTTGCTAACATTTATTTAGACCCTCACGCCTCATCCCAAACTAGGTGATGATCGTGATCGTCGACCCCTCTCGCTAGGCCTCTCTGTCCTCACAGGTACCACGGCTATTGGTACCGCCCACTGATCTGCCAATCTCTCCTGTAACATCTGAATACGCCCTCTCGCATGGAGAACTCCAGCCTCTAGTCTCGCTGCTCGTGACTCATGACCACTAACAATCTTCTTGTCTCATTCACTGCGTTTGGAGCTGCTTTGAACCAAACGCTGCAGCCGATCCTCTTTCTTTGTAATCACGGCTATGTCGGGCGATCGCGTACACCTCGCAACTTTGCTACCCACCATAATCTATAGGCCTCTGTCTGTTCCCGCATCCATTACCCTGCGATCGGGCAACGCTATCTCCTCGGGCCCTTCCCCGGAGGTGTTGGCCGGGAGGTGCGAATGCTGCCTCGGCATCGATCCTCATATATGGTCTATAAGCCTGTGGTATGTCCTGCACAAATCCAAATTGTCGCCGCACGCGATCTATAGGAATCCTCTCATATTCACCTGGCCTGTGCCCCGCGATCCACCTCAATCGCTCTACACCTCTCAACTCCTCAGCTATGTTCTCGGTTACCATATAGTTCCCGTAGGGCCTCCAACAGATATCCGCAACCGTCAACCTCTCCCATACCTGCCTGTAATACTCAATGTCACCCGGCACGGCCTGAGATCTTGCCTCTTGTTCTGTCTGGACCCATCGTCGGAATCCCAACCTCTGTACTCCGGTCTCTCCTGCCTGGATGGATCGGCCTATTGGTCGCACACAAACAATGTGCTCATAGGCCCAACAGTGTAATAAGTATGAGCAATCCAACGTTGTCCTGTGATTTCGCCTACAAGCCCATAAACCCCTGTATAGCTCCGCCAAATATGCAGGTGCCCATGCAAAAGTCACGTTCCTTTCTATCATCTCCCAAATAACACCCATCAATGCCTTTGGAAATCTTCCCCCTTCTGCCCTCGGTAACGCATAATACCCTACCGCTATCATTAAAATCACTGCTAACCTTGTCTCCTCAGGGTGTGCTGCATACATTACCCCATATGTGAATGACAAACCTCGCTGTGTTAAGTCTCGTGCATATGGACCAAACACTTCTGTTATCGCTGCCCGCCCCGCGCTAGGTAGTGCCTGATATACTGGTTCTCCTGTAATAGGGAGTCTCAAAATACGAAACACATCTTCCAAAGTTACTGTCATTTCACCTGTTGGCAGATAGAAGGTATTTGTCTCAGGATTCCATCTCTCAATTAGCGCCTGTAACATACCATGGTTACGTGCGATTCGTGAATAATAACGGATTCCACTTAACCCCAAACGATTTATCAATGTCCATTCCGCCATGTTACATCCGCTCGGATTCGTGACAATAAGCGTGGCACACTATCATTCATCCTCAATCCTGCCTCTGCCTGCATACACCAAAACAACAAACAACCATTCAACTCGTGTCGGGGTTTTTTCAAACATTCGGAAATTCCTCCAAGAATCGGTACGGTTATACATAACCGATATCGGTTAAATAACCAATACCGGTTCTCCCTAACCGCCACCAATGCATCTTCATCAATTTTATACACCTTCCCTAAAAACAACCACCTACGACAATAATTTGCTCGTTTATTCGTTTTATACATACAAACATACCCGAAACCCCGATTGCTTCTACCCCACCCTAACACTTACCTCACCTGCAACCCTTGTTATCATGTTTTCTTTCTCATATCTACCCACCTACTCTACCCCATCTTATTCACAAACCATGCAGAAATCAAATCACAACCACACCGTTTACCTCTGGGGTTGCAGTAGCTTGAGTTGGCCCCTGTCTTCCCTCTTCTCCCTGCCTGCTGGATGTTTCTCCTCGTCCTGCCATTATCACCACCTTTTTCAAACCTGCCTTTCTGTCTTCTCAATCTCAGATCACAATTCACTTTCCTTGTCTCTTTTCTCCTTCTCACCCAAATCTCTCATGCAAATACCTGTCTCAGTCGTCAAAAAGCGTCGCGTCCGCGTATTTAACCTCTTGCATGGCTCTAAAATTAAAACTCAAGTTGCCACCCTAGCTTTTCTATTTTTAGAAAAACTCATACCTAAATAACCGGTATCGGTCGTGTAACCGATATCGGTCATGGAGATACCGACATCGGTTACCTAACCGATACCGGTTACACACCTTCCTTTTTGAAACAGGGTTCTTTTCTTCATTTCTCATCTAAATTTTTGTCGCGCCCGCCTCTTTGCCTGCATCCACAACACAATTTACCACATTTATTCATCCACCACACATAGCACCACAATTTCATTAACATCATTTATTTTATACAAATACACAAACCATCAACTACGGATATCAAGAAACTATCAATCTATACATCATTTGGATCCAACTCATCAGTTACATATATCACAATGTCACAAAACCACCAATTCATCACATAACCGGACATTCATATATACGTACAAAAAAACAAAAACATCAGCATCATCCATCTATCAACATGTCAATTAAACTCATCACACATTCTATATATTACCAGCCATTAACCAAATATTTCAACACATTTTAAACACAGCATGTGGATCAAAACATCGTCTCTATATATATACAAATTTTCACAAATACAATGTGCCCTACATCGGGGCCTCTGTGAGCTCATAACATACCAAAGCCGGCACGCAGGACCGCAATACCTACCAAAAATCTCGACTCGGCTCGCAGGGCGGTCTCTCATATCAAAATATACTCGGCTCAGTCGCCAAATATCAAATATACAACCCGTACTCGCTCGCAGTGGTATATAATAAAAAATGAATCAAAACAATGAATAAATGTAGGCACGCAGCCTCTATCAATACAACCGGTTCGCAGACCAGGTTGCCCATGTCCCTATACAAAACCATGTCGGGGATCTATCAGCTCTCCCCACCGCCCTCGGCACCTCTCCCCGCTGGTCCCTGTGGTGCCTCTCGCCTCCTGCCCGTCACGGACACGCCAGCTGTGGCTGCCCCTCCCTGAGATCTCTGGCTGTGCGAGGTCTCCGCCCTATGCGCTGCATACGCCTGATACTCGACTCCGGTACTATCAAGAATATCCTGATAATAACGGGCCTCTGCTCTAACCTCCATATAACGATCTCGCGCCACTGAAGGAACTGGGGCTGGTCCCCTGGCACCTAACACCAATATCCCCTCGAGCTCGTACTGCGCACTGTGGCTATGGTGCTTTGGTGGAGGCTTCCGTGCTCGTACTGCACCTGTGGCCGTGGTGGTATCTGGGCCGTGTGGCCGTGCCGCTTCTTCTTTGCTGCCTACACACTGTACTGTATCTGGCATTTGGCTGTGCCGCCGGTACGGCCGCCGTACTGCACTGTCGCACTGCGTGTGGGTGTCTGCTTTTGGTGGTGGTGCCGCTTTGCCCGCTGCTAGCTCAAGCTACTAGCCTCGTAAGACTCCTATCTCGTGCTCTCGCGGTGAGCTAACCGTCCTCGTAATAGCTGCACCTGCCCCCGGAGCTGATCTCTCTCTTGTCAGCTCGCACCAAGTCTCAGGCCACAGGTGCGCAGCGGTACTATCTCTGCCGCTCTCTCCTGCCCCACCACACCCTGTATGCTCCCGTGCACCCGGCATCATCCACACCCTCACCTGCTGGTCTCTCCGCTACCCAGTCTGGATCCCAAGGCTGTGGCGCTGGCAGTGGGGCCTCTACATCATCCCTCCTGTACTGAGGGAAGGGAGGTGGCTCGTCCTGTCGCAGCCCCATCTGCCTGCGTACCCTCTCTAGGGGTATCCGCTCGTACTCTCCCGGCCTCCGTCCTGCTATCCAGAATGTATACTGGATCAGGCGCAGCTGTACGCGGGCTCCTCTGCCAGGCTGGTGACCTCTGTAGGGTCTCCATACAATGTCTACTGCTGTAAGGCCCTCTAGCAAGTGTCTATAATAGACCACATCCCGACCTGCAACAACTGCTCGTGGCTGGCCCACGACCCCCAACCACCTCTGAAAGCCATATCGGTATACGACCTGTGGCCTCGTCTGGGTAGCCCTATCGGCTCGATGCATACGATGTGCTCGTATGCCCAACAGTGCAACAAAAATGTAGAACAAATACCAAATCGCCTCCTCCGGCGATAGCCCCATAACTCCCTGTATAATTACACCAGATACACTGGTGCCCATGCAAAACAGGTGTGCTCCTCCACCATCTCCAAGAGCCAGCACCCCATCAATGCCCGTGGGAAGCGGCCTCCTCTCGAATCCGGGAGGCGAAGCAGTGATCCCTATCATCATCAACACGGCAAGCCGTGTCTCTCATGCGTCCGTGTGCGCGATACATATCACCATATCCAATGCTCGCTGTATGATACGTAAGCAGCGCGGGCTGCCGCATCCCCAAAAACCTGCAAAGATATCTTTGTCCATCGCAGATCTCTCGAATCTACACCGAAGATCGCCTCTCCTCGATCGGTAGCCGCAGGATGCGATACACATCCTCTAATGTGACGGTCATCTCTCCGGTCGGCAGATGGAACACATTGGCCGCCGGATCCCATCTCTCGATGAGGGCGACCATCAGACTATGATCTCTCTCTATCGCTCTGTACCTCTGAACTCCACCAAGTCCTACCTCGCGCATGATGGCCCAATGCGCCGCAGATACGTGTGGCCTCATCCGACTCAATAATGGAGGCATCCTATCACGCATCGTCAACTGCTGACGTGCCTGCAAAATCAACCCACATCTTTAAACCTACTCGTATTACAACATCTACTTTATCATCTAAACCCCTTTTATATCATCCCCTCTTTAACCTTACACCCTAAACACCCAAACCTACACCCTAACCCACCAACACCCCCAACCCACCTACCCGACCACAAGCCACCCAAACCTATCCCAACCCACACCCTAAACCAACATAGCCCAACCCACCCAACCCACACCCTAAACCAACCCAACCCAACCCACCCACTCAACCACCCAACCCACAAAAACCTACACCCCAACCCACCTACCCGACCACAAAATCCCCCACCCATCCCAACCCACACCCTAAACCAACCCACCCAACCCACACCCTAAACCAACCCAACCCAACCCACCCACTCAACCACCCAACCCACAAAAACCTAGACCCTAAACCCTAAACCCTACACAACCAACTCGAACCCAACCCACCCACTCAACCACCCAACCCATAAAAACCTAGACCTACAACCCTAACCCTACACAACCAACTCAACCCAACCCACCCACTCAACCACCCAACCCACAAAAACCTAGACCCTAAAACCCTAAACCCTACACAACCAACTCAACCCAACCCACCCACTCAACCACCCAACCCACAAAACCTAGACCCTAAAACCCTAAACCCTACACAACCAACTCAACCCAACCCACCCACTCAACCACCCAACCCACAAAAACCTCGACCCTAAAACCCTAAACCCTACACACCAACTCAACCCAACCCACCCACTCAACCACCCAACCCACAAAAACCTAGACCCTAAACCCACACCCTAAACCAACCCAACCCAACCCACCCACTCAACCACCCAACCCACAAAAATCCCCCACCCATCCCAACCCCACCGATACCGGCCGATGCGCGACCGACACCGGTTTCCCCCAAACACAACCTTACCATCTTTTTCGACCGATGGCGGTCCGCCAGTGACCGACACATCGGTCACACATCTCTCGCCCCGAGCCGAACCCAGCGCGCCCCCAAAACCATTTTTCACCTATTTTTACCCATCTACCCACCCAAACACCCCCAAATTTTACACACCTAGCCTCACTTTACCCTATCTTACCTATCTACCCTCTCTCTTTTTCAAATTACGTCTATTTTACTCCTCATTTCCTAAAACAACTAAATTCCTACCCAAACCCCCAATCTCACTTAATACAACCGAATGCATAAAATAAAGAGTTTAGAACCTACTGCAGTGCACGACCGACCGTCGTGGTGGGATGGGTGGTGGCGGTCCAAACTGGTCCAGCCCCTCCCAGGCTCCTCCCCGCATGCCATGGCTCCAATCTCGATCTGCTGGGTCCCCGCCAATCACTGCTTGCCTCTCAACTATTCGGGCCCACTATCAACTCTCTCATGCCAATCAAATAGCTCCACCTCACTCAATACCCCTCCAAATCAACTCTCCACGTCAGACAAGTCAATTTGGATTGCAAATAACAAAAGTGACAATGACAGGCCGTATTTTTCTTTTTATAGGTTTTTCGACCTTAACCGAGATGTCGGTTTCTTTTTTCCTAAGAAACCGGTATCGGTCCCTTCACCGATATCGGTCACGCGAGAATCGACATCGGTTTGATACCCAACTTTCACCCCATTCTTTGCCCTTATTTTCTCCTTGCCTCTTTTTCACCAATATCGCCTCTATCCACCTTTCACGTAACATGTGTTCACTGGTCCAAATGACCTAAGGCCTCCACCTACCAATTGGCCCGACCTAAGGCCAAAACCTACCTATTCGGCCCGACCCAAGGCCTCGGCCTACGTATTCGGCCCGACCCAAGGCCTCAACCTACCTATTTGGCCCGACCCAGGCCTCAACCTACCTATTTGGCCCGACCCAGGCCCCGCCCTACCTATTGGCCCGACCCAAGGCCTCAACCTACCTATTTGGCCCGACTCGAGGCCTCGGCCTACCTATTGGCCCGACCCAAGGCCCCGCCTTCTACCTATTGGCCCGACCCAAGGCTGAACCTACTGTTTGGCTGACCCAGGCCTCAACCTACCTATTCGGCTGACCCAAGGCCTCAACATACCTATTTGGCCCGACCCAAGGCCTCACCCTACCCATCCTAAGCACCTCAAGGCCACAACCCACCCACTGTCCGACCCCCGACCGTATCACTTCAATACCATACCCACATCGACATTTTATTTTGTCCATCCATCATGTACCTTTTGTTCAATCGAGCTCACTGTTCGTGTTTTTAGCATGATTAGGGTCCTTGACTTGATCTCGTTGACCAACTTTGCCTAGACTAGACCGTGACGTTTATCTCAACCAAACCAACCATTTTGAGTACTTGCCGAACATGCCTAAAACGTTCACCTACCTTACATTATATACCACCGAGCTACTTCCTATGCCTTGATACCAGATTATATCACCCTTGTTTGGATAAACTATCGACCTTCGCCTATACATTCTTGGTTTGCTTGTCAAATCACGTACCTAGTCGTATCTATTGCATTTTTACATGCGTCACGCTTCCTCGGACCCACCCCACCACCTTACCATCCTCTCTGACAACATTCACCCTTTATCAACCCTATCCCCGATTTCCCGTTCACTCAATCTATGATAGATTTGAGGGGATAACCTATATCCTTAACAGGGAGAAACCACTTCATATTATTGTCCGCGTAGCTTTACAAAACAAGCTACACGACAATAAGGGGCTAATGTAGACACCAAATTCGTGTCTTACGACCCCTTGTGACCCGCATCTCATCTCGCAACCTAACCTCATTACCTAAACCTTACACAATTATTTATTAATTACCTCATAATTGATAAATCCACATTGCCTTACCCGCCACCTCACTTGGCCACCTCACCATGACCTAGCCCTAACCCTAAACTAACCTAATTAGGACCCATGACTTGGTCTAGACTCACATCCATAACTAATGCCTCCTTACTCGCACCCCAAAGCCGACCTTCTAACCACTGACGAAGCCCGCAACCGATCTCTCGGGAGAAAGCGGGAAGGTGGGCTATTTTACTAAAAATAGCCTACTTTTTCCTTACCGATGCCGGTTCTACTCGACCGCCGTCGATTCTGCCTACGCAACCGCCATCGGTTCCTCAGTAAATGGGCTCCCAAACCAAAACAAAGGATCGGAATTTCATTTTGGGAGATCGATCAAAAAGGATTTTGGATCAAGCGAGGGCATTGCGGCGAGGAACAGAGTCCAGGACCTTCACTTGACCAAGCAGAGACGAGTGAAAATACTAGACGTGTTTGACGTAAAAGGAGATCAACTTGCACCTTCATCAAAACCAAGTAGTTACATCTTGCATGTCCTCCATTATAACATTTCTTATGCTTCTTGGATCTCGGCGCTCCTAAATCCATTTCGAATCCATTATCCAACATACCATTGCCTCTAACTATCATTCTTTAGTTTCTAACCATCCCATTTCCTAATACTATCCAAAAACCAGCCATTACAAACACCACAACCAGCCAGAAGATCCTAGAACCCACCGGTATCGGTTATCGATGAACGCCATCGGTTATAGGTAACCCAGACATCGGTTCCTTTTGATCAAAACCAAGAAAAACAGCTTTCCCTACCCAAGTTCAAATGCCAAGCAATTTAATTGATATTTTACCGTCTTTTGTGTTAATTCACATTAGCGGGAAATCGACCACCTTCGAAAGGAAGTTTTACATTTCCTGAGCCCAAGGCGCTTTCCTCATTTATTGTTTAATCAAATCTTGTGGTCTTGTGTTCTTATTTGCATGTAGTCCTTCCAAGACAAAAAGGAGTTCTTCGCAGTCGGCTGATCTTTCTCTACGATGCGCGCACACCATCTCGACATTCTACAATTATTCCTCCTAACCCTAACCTTATACTGCTTTCTAAAAGGAACGAAGCATTTTCCTAGTGAAACAAAGAAGATAAGGAAGTCTGAAGCAAAAAACCAGTAACCTTCACCTCTTGTAAACAAACAATATCAATATTACCAATAATTTGACAAGCATGTTTCACAAAATATTTTCGAGATGATTCTTGTGAGACCTCTAACATTCCACGAGAGACAATTCATGAGAAGATAGACATGGAATGTTCCTCCCCCTGTCCATCATGCAACATATCCTCCAAATTTAAAATGTCGAAACTATTTGATAGAAAAACAGACTAGTTTGAATCAAGTGGCTCCATCAGCACGAAACAACACTTAGGCCCGTTCAATCCAATGTTTCCCGTAGGGTCTCGAGGGGACTCACGGGAGCGACATTGAGAAGACGACGACACCACCATCTTCCTAACTCTGTTGTAACGAAGTGATATGGCTATGCATGGTGGGGCGGGTTGAACAGGATGAGCATGGAACATAAATGAAAGGTTGAGGAGACGAAGGCTGCTTAGGAGGAGCTAGAGTGGCCGTGAGGCAATCTTACCCGCCACCTTCTTATTAAGAACTCACGGGTCCAACCCTCGGTAATTTTTTTCCTAAGAAACATACGCATTTTGCACATTGGAAGGCTTATCGACGTTGGGTTAGCAGACAATCACGAATATGGTGATCAGATGCTTGACAACGGAAGCAAGTGTTGGGTAAGTATTTAATTCACATTGTATAATAATATATTTTATGGTGCTTATTTTATTTATAAAATAATATTTTTCAAAAATGATGTATATAAAATAGAAATTATTACATTTAGCTAAAAACAATAAAAACTAACAAAACAAAACATATTTATTTAAAACAGAAGTTACAAATTAGAAAATTAAAATATTAAAATATTAATAACATCTTTAATATACACACACACACAATTATGCATGCCAAAACATAATAATTAAACAACAATAAAATAATAATCTTCGCAACACCCATGTACCCTAATTTTTGAAAATGGTGAACTTACAAACTAAAATTGAAGAATATAGATATTTCAAAAATAAAAATTGAAAAATGTGATTTCTCCACAATGAAATTTATAAAATATGGATATTCCAAAAATTATTTTGTCATGTATGAAATTATGAATATTATTCATGATTGAAATTTTTTACCTTGTTTAAGGATTTACCATCCGTGGGTAAATTATAATAGCGTAGACTATCTACATCTATAGTTTTACTTATATTTTGTTAGTGTATATTATTAAAAAAATAGAAATCACTAGCATATTAAATTTCCCACAATGCGTATTTCAAATTTTGTGGATAATACAAACTAAATATTATAATGTGTAGAATTTTCACACTTTTATTTGAAATTTAGAAATGGTGTTAAAATTTTGAATCATAATAAACATTATTTACCATACATTTTGAACAACTAGTATTCAATGGCATACTAAAATGTCTATAATATACATATAATTTATAAATTGTTAATAAATTGAGGACTATTTTTAGGAACTCTTGTAATTTATGAACTTTCTATGCGAACTCCCTTCATCTTCAGTTTACATGTAGGCTCGTATTTTTGTATGTCTTCGTTTTACAAACAGGATCGGGAGAAATTAGGCTCCTGGTATTCATATTCACTACACAAAAGAGTAACTAGTACACAAAAGAAGCATATAATTAATGTTAGTATGATACATGAAAAAACTAATATACATCATCCAATATGATAAAAAAATCACAATTTTAGAAAGCTAATATCCATGACAAATTCAGGTATGAATAAATGCCAATGGCTATCCTTCACTCAAAATGCACCCTCCCATAATATCACAACCATCCATTACAAATGGGACGGTTGTGATATTATGGGAGGGTGTATTTTGAGTGAAGGGTAGTCTTCACTGAAAAATTCTCTTCAAATGGGCGGCTTTAAAACCTCTGTGTTGTATAGTTTACCACCCAAATATCGATGTAAAATCCTAAGGGGCAAGCCCTTTCAGCACATAACGATAGTTGAGGTCGTATCAATGTGGCATCTTAAGGAAAGCCTATTGAACATGCATCGATTCTTGTCTTTACTGAGGCACTTTCTCCCATATGCCAAATTGAGAGTGAGAGTATGAAAACACATAATTTTATAGCTTCAACTTACATAAAATATTCAAAGCCTTAAAATTACCAATATTTAACAACTAATAAAAAAATTATACATACAAATGATCTACACATTAGCAATATTTACAACTATAATGAAGATCCAAAAAATCAAACTTTTCCTAATGTATTCCATTGAACACAACTAAGAGCAATGAAGTTAAAACTAAGAGCTCAAGATCACATGCATATTTAAATGATTTTTTATATATTTTCTTATGATAATAATGATTGACATGCAAATCTAGAACTTATTTATGCTTATAAATAATATTAAGAATCATCTCAAACACTTATAACATTAAATGTGTTCAATTTGTTTAACTATAATTATATTAATGTTTGAGTTTGGATTTCAAGACATTTATTATTAAGGTTCTTGTTAACAAATATGAATTCAAATATTAAGGTCATACTAGTGTGACTTCAAAAATTTAATTTCGTAAATGAAAACGTGTGGAAAACCGTCGTGTTTTTCAACGTGCTGAAAAACACATTGAGTTTTTCAGCATGTTGAAAAACACACTGTGTTTTTCATCAAGATGAAGAACACGCTATGATTTCCTCATGTTAATCACCAAAAATTAATTACCTAGTTGTTACATGGTTGTAGAAGTTTTAACCACTACTTTTTTGTTATCATAAGTAATTTGTACTTACATGAATTTGGAGCCCATGAAAACAAACGTCTGGATATATTTTTAGAAGCCCGAATATGAGGAGGTTGTTGCGTGTGCAAACTCTAGTGTATGATATAACATAGATCTGCGAGCATTGGGATCTAATTTTAGATACATGCAAATAGAATTACGAGACTTCATAAATTAGAATTTTCCTTGAACTATAGTATGGCATAAGAATCAGATTGGGAGTTTCTATTTCTAAAATTTCATATATGGATCGAGAAAGGGAATCCCCTATAGTGGAGTATGCACTCACCTTGGAGGTATATAAAGGAATCATCTAAGAATGTTCATACTTTTCCCTTTTCTTGAGATCTATTAAGAGGTTCAATTCTACTTCTTAATACCCTAACATTTTACATTACATATACGATAAAATTTATGGTTCTCTTTATTATTACTTACACATGGTTATATGCATTTTTAGATAAGTTGTTCATGTGTATAGGTACTTACTCATGAAGTTTCCAATGTATCTTGATTGTTCCTTTTGTATAAGATTGTGGATCTGCTCTATTATTGCTATTAGGTGTGCATTTTGAGTGGATGTGTTCTACATTTATTATATGTTATATATGACATGTATACATATCAATTATTTCAAGATGAGATATCTATAATATATCTCACTCACCTGAAAAAGGGGAATTCAATGTGGTTATCACAAAGAATAGATATAAAATTTAGAGACACATAAAGATTACAAACTTTAGAATACAATAGAATATGTTATAGGGACATACTTACATGTACAAATAAAAACCGTTCATAGATCTTTGATCTAGATGGAATCATCCAATAGAGGGTGAGACCATTGGATTTTGTTGTCCCAAATATATTTTATTTTCCTAAGTTGCTGCAAACATCCAAAATGTTTGCAAAACTTTGGGTTTCTAACGGTCTCTAATATAGCTTTAGGGATAGATACACAATTTCAACGTAGATTTTACTACATCTTATGATAGAATGTAAGAGTCATACTACAAGAGGATTTTTTCAAGATATTTACAATACATCTTATGAAAGTTCTAGGTGAGTTATGAAGAGATATTGACTAGCTTATGTAGGCTTCCATAGGTAAAATGTCAGTTCAAGAATGCCCCTTAGAAGATTAAATGACACATATAAGATAATCAAATTGAAAATACAGTCATTGGAAAAGGGGTCAAGACCATAGTCCTCTATGACATGCATATATGTATCAAATATCAAGTGGCAACTATTTGTTTCCATGTTTTCAATATGTATCAATTACTCTTTGTTTCCACTTCTTCTATCATTTATTACAGGACTTTTATACCTTTAACTTTTTTATCTATACCAAATGAATATACATTTTTATTTCCCATATTTATACATTCTATAATATTATATACTCTATCCTCTATCGAACAATCTATTGTAATTAACATTTTGTTTCATCCCACAACAAAGAATTTTTTATCCTTAAAATGCCTATCAGTTTCCTTCCTTTACATGAAGGTGCATTCCTTTATTTGAGGGTTCATTACTTTACCATAATCTACATAGCTCTTAGAATTTATATAAATTTAATTTCATCAAACATTTTAATGATTTTGATTTACATCAATTTGGTGTAATAACTTAGGTGTTGGAAATATGTGTTTCATAACCCATTTTAGGCATCTGAGATTATGGTGTTTGAACAACCATGTAAGAATATATTGTTGATATATAATATGTTCCACAAATATTATCCCATGGGCACAAAGGACACATTAGACCCCTAGTGTGGGTAAGAAACATGTAAAGCAAGCACTTGATAACAACCTAAACTCTTCTCGACCAACCCTAAATTTTATTGCTAAGCGACTAAAATTTTCCTACGGGCACATTACTTTGCATGAATTTAATTATTCAAAGGTTTCACTTTTGAAGAACCCGTTGTGATTTCCACATGTTAATCTCTAAACATTAATTACCATTCAAATTTGAGAACTTGATTTTTGTGTGTAGAAGCTTAGTTGTCATTGATGAGTCAATATGAAATTGATCTTGTCATATAGACATTTAGTTGTTAGTCAATGGAAATAGGACTTTTCTGTCTATATATGGAAAAGGTCTCTATGACCATGATAGGAACCAATAACCACGATAAAACATGTTAAAGAAGAACTACTTTCAAAATAAAATGGCATAAAGAGGAGTTCAATTTAAATTAGTAATAGTGTTTAATGGTCAATCACAACTTGTCACATAGGTTGTAAGTTAATGAGACACCATTCATATATTTTACGATGTTATAAGTCATTTAATTGGTACTAAGTAAATTCAAAATATACTTTTCACTGTAATAGAAGAGTTCCAAAATAATAAATTAATGACACAATACTCATATTATTTGATTTTTTAGTACAACATATAAGTATTATTTAAAAAATTTACGAATCCATTGTGTTTTTCAACACATTAAAACCACCAATGTGTTTTGTAATAGTGTTTAAAAACACTGAAATTTTCCACACAATATACAAAGTAGTAGTTATGTAATTACCTGTGAGGCAGAGTTTTGGGTGAATTAGCGTTTGAAGGAGATATTGTAAGTATTTCTAACCTAAACTCTCGCAAAGTAGTAAAATCCTGAATCCACTTGGATATGTTTTTCCTCCACATAAACTCCTGTGTTTAATCCCGAGGGCGGGCTATGCGGAGTGTTGGCCTTTGTGAAATGGATAAGTTTTCTTCGGCTCTGTGAAAAATGGTAGCCGTTGGCTGTCAATGTTTACATATTATTTGTTAATCAAGGGAAGTGGGGGTTGTATATGAAATGTTAAATTAAAATTTTGAATGTGTAAAATGAAGAGGAAAGAACCAAAAAAACAAATTTAGAATTACAACAAAGCATATGTGAGAAACGATAGTAGAACACAGGACAATATAAGATAATTTAATTTATCACAACAAAACAAAGGTGAACAGTGGATCCTTTTATAGAAGAAGAAGAGGAAGGAAAGTGGGAGTGTTAGTAAGCATGAAAGGGGAAGAACAAAATGCGGGGAACATGGTCGGGGTGGAGGGGGAAGGTGGATATCTTTGATGATGAAGAAGAAAAGGCGAGGCACGTAGTAGGAGGCGGGGAGGGAGGAAGTGATTGGAGACAAAGTTCTTCATTTTTACGGAATTGGAGGAGGGGAGCAGAGGATATTCCGAGTAACTGTGTCGAAAGGAGAAAGGCTGGGTAGATACAAATGTTATCCAGGAAGGAACTCTTAAAAGAGCAGTAAAAGTAAGTCCAGGTCTCTCGGTGGATCCAATGTTAATGGTAGCATGAGGAAGGGTGAGCCCCTGGGATTTGAGAATAGATAAAGCCCAAGCCATTTTAAAAGGCAAGTGTCATGAGAACCTCTTGAAATGGGGGTTGGGACATGGAGGGATTAGATGGATTCCACGAAGGACCATTATAATGATCGAAATCGACAAACAATAAGGAAAATAAGGTGGAGCGGAGGAAGGGTAAGAGACAATGTCAACGATAGAGCCGATGCGCCATTAACAAGGATTACAACAATCCATAAATTAGCATGAGCATAATTTTTGTA
Source organism: Taxus wallichiana var. yunnanensis (assembly GCA_018340775.1). Taxonomy (NCBI): domain Eukaryota; kingdom Viridiplantae; phylum Streptophyta; class Pinopsida; order Cupressales; family Taxaceae; genus Taxus; species Taxus wallichiana. Next base: position 9,969,057 of record CM031237.1, read on the forward strand.
ATTTTTGCAAAGGAGCACTATTTGTTCAAGTTCATCATCATCGGGGATCATGGGAGTCACTCCTCTTGTATTCATAGCAATGGATAAGGAAATTGGAGAATTGAGTTCCTTCAACATCTGTAAATTATAGGTTTTAACAAGAATAATTGTTGAGAAAAGGTGAGGGAAATATGAAAGTTTACAAGTTCTTGTTGTGAGAGGCGGAATCTGTGTGGGACATCAATGTCTCCCAATATGGAAGGGTGGGAACACTATTTCGGATGTTGAGAAGTAAGTTGCGAAAGGAAACCTAAGCGAGTAGAGCCTTCTTTGTATGAATAAAGATCTCAATGATATTGAATTGTTGTGCTTGAGAGTTGGCATATAGTGAATGTCCATAATGGGTGGAAGGTGACCATGGTCTCAACTAGAATCATAGATCTATTTCCGAAGGGAAGTCCGGAAATGCGGAAAGGCCTTAAGAAGGCGAAAGTCAATTTTTGCAAGAAGTTTAGGGCCAATGAAGCTCATTTCATCAATCAAAATGTATCTAATATCTTTTAATGAGTCTTGGAAGGAGGCCAAAGCTTGGCCTTTAGGGGTTTTAAATATCTTATGGGAATTCGGAGGCAAGAATGAACGGTTGATGCGAAATGTTAAAATCAACCACACTAGTAGGGGCTAGTAAAAGAAGGGGAGAAATGATAGGGCTTGCGAGGGAGGAGAAGGAAGATTTGAGAGAGTGGATGAGGAATGACTTTCCTATTCCTGTAGTGCCTTGAATAATGAGATGAAGGGGTGGTAGGTTTTCCTTAGAGGAAAAGTGGTGGAGAATTGTGTCAAAAGCTAGTTGTTGGTCATCACTGAAAGTAGATGGCGAGGAGGAGGTGGAGGGACTTGTATGGGGAGGGAAAAATGGCCTTATTTGTTTCAATAAAAGAAGGTGCGACGTCGAGAAGTTGAACCGGAACGCTGTTGCAGGTCCAATTATAAAGGGAGTCAAATTCTCGGAGGCCAAGCATATGGAGGTGGTCAAGACCTTTGGTTTTACCTAGATGGAGTCACGCTAAAATATTTCACCCATAGATTCGTTCTATTTCTTTGCATAGTGTCTATGTCTAATTCGGATGAGGCATCTCAAATAGTATCAGTTATGTGTTTTTTCTTCTAACATGCCACGGCTTGTATGAATTTTTGAATAGGGGCCAATTAGAAGAAACAATATCTGGTGAAGAACCAATATCTAAAGGAATGTTGTGGAAAGGCTTGTACAGTAGGAGCTCAGACCAACAGAAAAGGTGGAAAGCATTTGTATTAGTTGGTGGAATGATGGAAAACCTTGGGCACACCTGAATAATTGCTGGTGGAGTTTATTGTTTCCATTTTTCATTCTTTTAGGATTTTCTATAACTCCAATCTCAAGCAATCTGGATAAGGGAAAGGGGCTCCATTAATGGAGGGAGAAGAAGGTACACATCAAAAAGTTGTGATGTATCTTGTTCTTGATTATCTGATGCAGAAAGGCATCGAAGTATTTTCTTCCCCACATTCAAATAGATGGTTTGGTAGCTGGACACAACAAGAGGAAGTTTGAGAAGCATGTGACAAGATTCTTATGCACTAATGTCATGTTCAACAACACTCTTTGTGAGCATCTTTCGTATTGTAAAAGATTCTGGGAAATCAGGGTTAACATGTGAACAATGTCTAGAGAGAATTTGGTGGTATTTCTCTAAATGTTTCTCTTCTTTGGAGGAATACTTTACAATGTATTTAAGAACAATGTGTCGGGACAATACAAGTTGATAGTCAATGTTGGCTCTCCATATAGCTAAGCATGGCTTTGTTGTGAATGTTTAATCTATTATCATTCCTTGAAGGAAGGTATTTAACAATTTTTTTCTTGGCATCAATGGTCAAGGAAGAAAAAGGTTGTGTTTCCCAAGGTGCATTATATCGGCATACAACTCTAGAACCTTTTTTTGTAGACATGTTTCTTCAAAACATTTGATGTTGTGTTGAACTCGGTTTATAAGTTCCTCTAGGTCTTGTAGAGGGCAGGAAGTCAGAAGCTCCACAGAGGAAACCAAGTAGGGATCATCCTCGAGAGATCTTTGTAAAAATGTTGGCCTACGCTCAGGAGCTCGAGGGTTCTAGGAGGAAATGTATTCATCAAAGTATAGCCTTGTTGTGTTGACAGAAGCATCATCATTCCAATCTATCACCTCAACATTAGGGGCACCTTCGAGCCAAAGGAAACTGTGAACATGTGCGGACCCTCTATGTTGTCATTCGTACCTATAGGAAGAATGAAGTTAGAAAGGAAGAGAAAGATCAGAATGGAAAATGAGTGATTTGAAATTTTTTACTGTACCAGTAGTCCTTTTCCCTTAAGGTGTTTCTCCAGCACCTCCTCGGAGAATATTTTGAACCTCTAGTGCAAGTAAGAAGCAACATGGTGGGGGTGGTTAATAATGTTGAGCATTTTGAATCTTTGTGTGAATCGAGGATCAGGGGTGGAGCACCCGACATGCATTTATGAAGATCAAGCCATTTAGTATCTTTAGCACTAAGAGTGAAGAAGAATGTTAGTGTGCCTAAGTGTTCAACCATGTATGAGATTTCCCCTCTTTTTTTACCAAAGGAGTGTGTTCCGCGGAGGTTATTTCCAAAGTGCATTAAGGTATCTAGAAGGGAATATGAAAGGCTTTTCAGTAGTTTTTTAGGAGGTCTTCTATAGTTGGTGGTATGCCATTTTCTAGGTTTTTTGCATGAAAACGGTAGGTGTAGATTGTATTTTATGGCGCATGAGGAGGTTAAGTAAAAAATAGTGAAACTGGGGGTGGGAACCGAAGCGGTTATCATGGTAACGGATCAAATGGAGGGCATATTCATGAAAAAGGACTTCTTTCATGCGAGACTTCCTAAATATAGCCTTACCTTTAGGAAACAAAGTTTAAAATGCCATGGAAAATAGACCCTCAATGGTGTATTCATTTATGGGAGAAATACCTATTTCTGCCAAGGTATGGTGGAAGGCATGTTTTGGTCATGGGAGATAAGTAATCTGTGAGATTTCCTCATCTTCGGTGCCCTGAGTTATGGGAAGAAGGGATGAAAGAAAAAGTATGGGCACTAGTTAAAGTGCACAATGAAGGATCATCACTAAATCATGTGCAAATGTGTATGAAAGAGGCAATGATGTCCATTTTTGGAGTTAATGGAGGAGGTAATATATTTTTGTTGTATGGGAGGAGAGTTGAGGGTTTCATTGTCAATAAGAATGTCTTTGTAGTAAGGGTCATGCAATTTTTTTTATTGAAGTGCATGTTATACACAAGATCTACTAACGTAGAAATCATATTTGGTTTGTTGGGATCCTAAATTTTCCACAAGAATTAGATCCAAATCATCGAGATGTTGAGGGAGGTAATTTTCTATGGAAGAGATAATTTGGGGGAAGCTTATAGTGTGGCGAGTATTTGTATTTTCCACCACGTGCATGGGTTACTTGGAGAATTGGGTTAACTCTAGCTATCAACATTTCTTCAACTTGTGTCAAAGATTTAAGTACGGATGGTTGGATACTAGGTCCATGTTGTTCCATGAAGAAAAGTGGTGTCCTTGTTTCTCTAACTTGCACCTGGAGCAAAGGACAAATCCTGAATAACACTTAGTTTGAATGTCAGGGTAATTCTCCAAACAGATAGTGCATGTGCTTGTAATGGAAAGGGAATATATCCTTTTGTGGAAACGCCTTTGTGCTTCTGCAAACGAGGATGAAGAAGAGGTGATGGCTCATAAGGGATCATGGTGGTAGAACAACAACCATCAATAGGTCAACATGGATTGGCAATATGGGAAGGAAGCACAAACAAATGCGAAGAGGTTGACAGAGTATCGATAGGAAAGAGAAAGAAGAGGACATTGGAGAATATGTGGATGGTGGGGGAGAAGAGGAATGAGTCGAATGAGTAGCAAGTGGTGTGTCTACAAGGGTTCATGGGCCTCAAAGAAGGAATGGGTGGAAGTGTTTTGTGTAAGGAATGGGGTAAGAGGAGTGGTAACTTTCCAGAATGAAAAACATGTGAGGCCTTGGGTGGGGAGGTAACTCGAGAGGTAGAACCCAAGGAAGGATGGGCAGTGGTCGGGGACCAGAAAGGTGTGATATGTAAAAAAGATGTGCATAGTGTGTTTTTTCTTGAATGGTAATTGTGGCGTTGATCTGCATTTATTTGTTCTTTCTTTCTTGCATAGAGTTCTCTTCTTCGAGCTAGTATTTACTCTGAAGACATGGGGAATGTTGCAATGCTCCATGGAAGGAACAAAAGTATGAGACGAGGAAAGAAAAAAATCCTGTATATAGTCATGCATGGAGTAAAACAAAAGAATAAGAAATTTGTAGTGTGCATGTATATTAAAAGTCAAGGAACATTGCACTAGCAAAGCACATTCATGAAATTATATAAATACGATAAAGTGTCCAAGGAAATAACATGTCCATACGATATAAATGGTCATTACTAAAATTATTTATTTTTAAAGCAACTAGGGTTAGGAGTTCCAATTATTGATATTGAATAACATAGAGATTTTGTCAAAAAACAAAAAAAACAAAAAGTTATATCTATATATATTCATTAAAGTGAGTTTCCATTAACAAACAAGAGCAAAAAGGTACAACTAACTATTCAATTGTGCAAGAAAGAGTTCCTTAAAAGGGGCTAGCACATAAGGACACAAGGAGAGGTTAAAATGGGGAGAACATCAACGCATGGAAGCTTCTATACTTTTACATAAACATCATTTAGGGATGGGAAATCGTAGCTTCAAGTTTACGAATTAATAATGACACATTTAAACTTTTTGTTCCCATGGTATGTTTCAATTTTGATGGAAAGTGTAAATTGAAATTCTTGGCCTATAATATGGTTTGCAATTGGTTGTCACACCATCATTGATGCTCAAAAATTTCAAGTCTTCAACTTTGATGCCCATTATATTCTCTGCGGTCTCATCAAATGCAGTTACGGATTGAAGTTCCCTTGTGTTGTCTTTTAAAGTGACATGGAGTTGATACTTGTAGTCACATTTTTGGATAACAACATTACATTTCCCACAAAACCAAGACCCATTTTCCCAATTCTTGCACTTTCTTGTGACACTGTGTACCATTTTTCACTGTAGGGCAGGCCGAGTAATAAAAATTGTCCAATCAATGTCTATGATTATTTCCATAATTCCAGCCCATTCATTTTTTTGTTACCCATTTGTAGAACCTGAGCTATTGTTTCGAGAGAGGACAAGGCAGGTGGAGGCCCTAGAACCTTGTTTTTGATAGATGGTGTGGGGACATTGAAATCATCGGATGTAACCCATTCTTGTAGAGAGAGACTTTATGGGATCACTGGGTTGACAAACCATTTTGTATTGGATATAGTATCAAGAGATGTTCAGTTGAAGCTGGAAACACGTGCATTTTTAAGAGAAAGCACTAGTTTCTGCAGAATGGAAAGGAAGTATTCCAGCTCTTCTCCAAGTGCAATTGAATGTTGACCCCACAAATTGGTGGAAACACTAAACGCTGACATGTCTTTAACTTGCACTTTCCTCTTCACCGTTTTTATCTTATCATGTGTGTGAATGGTGGATCAAGGAGAAATAGAAAGAACAACACCAATAATGTTGACAAAATAACGACAAGTTCTTCTAACTATTTCTTTGATGGGGAAAAAGTGGAAGTGGTGCAAAGGTATGATTTCATTGTTCACATGCAGAGGGCGAACATTGGATGTTGCCAACAAGAAAATTTCCAGAGTGAGTTGTTCAGGTTGTTGAACTTTTCTTTTTCTTTTCCAATTCTTTCTATTAGAGATGGTGTACATTTTTTCATTTTCTATCTTTTCATAGAACTTTTTTGTAATCTCATTGGAACAAGTGACATGGATTTTGCCACCTTTGCTTGTCCACGAAATTTAAGCCAAAGAAAAAACCACTTTGTCGTTATCATTACTATATGTTTGCATGATATTTTTTGCAGCACTCTACCCTCAATGGACCAAACTTACATGGTCTTGTTCAAGTCATTTATGAAGATGGCCTTTGATGAAGATTTTGAGGAAGCATATATCTTCTAAGGCAATGTTTTGAGAACAAAGTCTTGGCCACACCCTTAGTCTAGTCAACATGTGCCTATTTTTGCCACAATAATATGACTGGGGATCTAGGGAAGGAGAACCAATCTGTGGATATGTTTCATTTACTATCTCCATATCGGTAATTAAAACGGTCCTACAGGTAGGCAGTGCAACCAAGGAAAATGTTAGAAAATATTGTATAGGCCACAAAAGACAACAGAAAAGTTAAAATAATGACTACATACATTTTATGCTTGACCATCCTACAAATGGTTTTTTGCAGGAGAATAATTGTGCCTTCCTTCAATGTTTTGTCAAAAACCAGTTTTGAAAATTTGGAGGGCAATAATGTTGTTTAGATGTGAACACCGTCAGAAAGGTCAACTCGATGCTAGGTTTCACTATTTAATAAAGAGCACACTGGAAAAATGTTGAGGAGTTGGAACGCCTGGAACCCATATCCGAGCAACCGGCCATTAGGCATGCAACACCTCCCTCTGTTAAAGTTGTGTCCATTTTCTCAGTGCACAAAGTAGAGGAGAATGGATGCGCTGCATGACAATTGCAATGGTTAACAACAAAATTCGATAGTACACAACAAGATAAACAAGTCAATCAAATGCAATGCCGCCAATCACAAAAGGGAAGGATATTTCTTTTTCTTAAAAGCCATTGTGGAAGGGAAGGTTGAAGTGGATGAAAAGATTGATGGCAGGTTAAGGGATAGTAGCGTAGAGTTTGTACAAAAAAGTTAAAATCAAATGCAATGCCACCAATCACAAGAGGGGAAACATTTTTTTATTAAAATTCATTGCGGAAGGGAAGGTAGAAATGAATCTAAAGAATGATAACATGCTAATAGATAATAGCGTCGAGTTTGTATAAATAAGTTAAAAAAACAAGAAGCACTAAACTAATGAATGGTGAATCAATTATGTTATCATTGACTCTAACGGACATAAAAAAGGCACATTAAAACAATGAACCAAAATTTGCCAACACTTGATTTTACATGGCATCAAAATTCCAAATATCTAGAAGTTGTGAATGTACACAAAGTATGACCTAGTAAAAAAGAGTTTGGAATAATAGCTCAGATGTGGCTTTCAATTTTGAACAAGCATGAATTTAATAGAGCTATGCATTATTTAAACATATTCTATACATGCCATTTTACCACGGAAGAGGATCTTGTATAAGAAAATGTATCCGTAAAATGATTACGCGAAAACTACATTTCATTGCTTGGCATCAAAAACTTGATTTTTTTGGGAAAGACAATGGAATTCATTTCACGAGAAAAAACAACTCTAAGCCAAGGACATCTAAAAAAGTGTGGAATTCCACCAAGCACAATAGGGAAAATAGATTTCTTTTTATAAAAATCCATTGTGTAAGGGAAGGTTGAAGTGGATCAAAAGATTGATGGCAGGTTAAGGGATAACAATGTAGAGTTTGTATAAATAAGTTAAAATCGAATGCAATGCCACTAATCACAAGAGGGGGCAGCATTTTTTTTTATTAAAAATCATTGTGGAAGGGAAGGTTAAAAACCTTTAGTCTTTATAGCCATTGTAGAAGAAATCCATTTACAAGCTATTCTAGAACTTGAACTACAGTCAAACCTGAGAACTACCATGATGCAACAAGAAACATTAGCAAAATGTATTTTGTTTACTCTTGTGATAGTTGAGATAAATAGTTGCCAATGATTGGATGGTAGACAACTATTAGGATTCTTACAATTTTTTATAATTGGCAGGATTTCCCTAGGACTCAATGCATATGTGTAAGAATCTTTGTGGGCAAGTTTTAAAAGTAGACAAACGCTATTCCTCGACAAAAAGTATGTTATGTAATTCATTTTTTGGAATCAGCTGTGTTGATATCGAATCAATATTTATCTCCTAGCTATCACTAGTAGTGGTTCACAATAACCTATCCTCGTGAGGTTGTATAGATAGTGGGATTTATGAGGATATATTTCATTTACGCTTATAAATAGAGTAGATTTCCTAATATGGATATATTTTTCCACGTAGTGCTGCTTTTCTGTTCCTTGTTTTCTAAAGAATCCAACAAGAGAAAACTATGAAGTATGTTTTTAAGGCTTTACGGTATTGTGTTTTAGTAACTTAAAGTGGCATAATTAAATTCTAATTTGCTAAGTAAATTTAGGAATGAAATCTTATATTTTATTTCTGGCAGATTCTTTTGGCGCTAATGTGGATAATATTAGATTGTCTGAAGAGAGTCCTTAGCATGCAATTTGTTTTTTTCTTAAAAAGGGCTTTGTTGTGTTTCCATGCAATATGCCTTTATTATAGTCTCAAGAATATAAGGATTGCTAATTATGCCACTGTCCCCAACTCATTCTATTTTAGCTAATGAACTATGATTGAAATTTATTATTTAACTATAGGGTTGGGGATTCATGATGGTGAAAGAGATCAATTTCTTCATCAAGGACTAAATCTGAATAATAGGATGGGAAGAGAACAACATTAGAGACGTTGTAATTCCCTTGCAGTTCATTAATTTTTTTTTACTTTTTAAAATCACATTGGCCAACTGATTAGTTGAACAAAACCATTAAATACAAAAATTCTCATCTCTCTATTTCTCTCAGTTTATGTTTTTCATCCCCACATTTTTTATTGAATGCATCTTCTAATAAAAGTAAAGGAAAATCTGCTTTTTGAACAGAGAATTCAACTGCAATCTTGATGGTGAGATATAAAACATATATTCCTCACTCAAACACACCTAAGCTTTGTACAATATTGAAAAAGAATGAAAGGGAAAACAAATTATTTAATTGAAGGAAGCACATAGTTACCCAAGATTTGTATGATATTGAAAAATAACGAAAGGGAAAACAAAGTATTTAATGGAAGGAAGCACATAGTTTCCAAACCAGAGCGAGGTAGATAAAATAAACATATATATATTTTGACCATCGTATGTACTTAAAAATAGGGTTTAAGTTCAACAACACCCACAACAAACCAAAGTACAAGTTGTTATATAAAGCAAACTAGTATATTCGGGCCAATATTTGTAGATCCAAAATATGGCTTAGCGTAACATGTATACTTGTAGAAAAATCTTACAAAAATGCCTATAACTTTATACAGTCTACAACTTTATTCTCCTTTACAAGGTGTTTGGGGAGGAGGCTATCATTTTTTTTCTCAAATATTTTCTTGCTAGCACCAAGAATTTTCTTTGCAACTTTGTTTTCTTTTTTTTTGCTTTGTTTTTCACAAAACAACCACACTCATTTTTTAATTTATAGGAAGGTTCACATTTCATTTCAGCCTCCTTAGAATCATAATCCAAGCCAAATCCTAGGAATGAGGTCCAATAGTATGAAATTTGGGAAGATAAAAAGGGCTTTGTGGCAAAAGGTGAAGATGCTTTCTAACCAATTCTGCTATAACTGGTTTAGGCGGTTTTGGTTTCCTGCAGTGTAAAACGTTTACAACAAACTAAATCCTCTTAAACTACTCTTCTCTCTTTACAAGTGCATTGTTGTAATACTTGACACCAACCAGGAAGAGACAATTGTATTTCTAGTCCTCATTCTTTTAAACTGAAAGGAAAATAACCTAACATTAGGGAAAGCAACACCAAAAGTAAAATGTACAATAAGTTGAACAAAGGCTTCTTTTTTGGTAGAAAGCTTTAAAATCCTCCCCATTAAATAGTCTAATGCTCCACAAGGGTCACTTGCGAGATGCTTCAAAGTGGCTTCCTAGGGAGATAACTCCTTAACACATTAGGAATCATGCTAATGGGAAAGGCATGTGATCCTTCATGCCATTATTACTTAGGGAAAATATTGTTTGCATCTTCATAAAGCATAAGAAAAGCCTCACATAAAATAATTTTTGAATGGAAAAGATACCTAACCATAACAACAACAACACATAATGTAAGTTTCATTTAATTTTTCCACCTATCAAACAAGTTGTATACAACATCTAACTTGTAACCAGAGATATGTAGCATACACAATAAATCATTACCTTTTACGCAAATAAAGCACAAAAATGATTGGATTGTGTTTTTTCCATGTGTAAGTTGCTCAAGAAAGGAACTATTAATTACATAAGAATATGAAGGCTACCATAAACAACAAACATGCTTACAAATTTTTTTTTTTAAAGTTCATCAAATGCTTAAATGTACAACAAACATAGTGCTGAAGTATCAAGAGAAACCAAGATGGGCTTACCTTTTTTCCTTCCAAAAACCTTTGTTTTCCCTTTACCCTGAAAAATCTTGAAAATAAGGTTATATGCATCCAAACAAGGGAAAAGAAAACTTGTTATTCTCCACCAATTTTCCTTCTTCTAGCATCAAAATAAATGCAAACATCACATAAAAAGGACACAATAACAATTTGTTTCTTGATTCGCAAGGGTTCCGAAAAAAGCGTAAAAAAACAAACGTAAATGAGGGTATCTGAAATGATAAATGGATAAATAAGTAAATGAGGGTACCAAGACTAAAAATCGAATATAAAAATAACAGAAAATATAGAAAAAAATCCATCACACCGTAATAAAACATCTAAGTATACTTTATTATCAATAATTAAGACAACACCATATAGATGAAATTTTTGGGACACCCTTAACTTTCTCTAAATAACCGGGAGTTGGGACCAATGAGGGAAATAATTGTCTAGACTATTATTACATTAAGCATAAAGAAAAACAACCTTTTCCACAGCCATAACAATGTTTGAAGAAAAAATAAAATAAAACTTCCTCAAACAAGTAAGTTTAGCACTAAATGAAGCAAGCAATGGAACAAATGAAATAAATCAAAAAAACAAATAGTTATGTTTAGTCCTTTTGTATACAACTAAGACTTCTCCCATAAGAATAAGAATATATATGAAAGGAAAAAATGAAAAAAATGTTGTGGTAGTATATATATGCAAAACAGATTTTTAAGAAAAGTAAGAACCATTTGTAACATGTAAATTATTAACAATTTGTTGTCCATGTTGGGGAGACCAACATTATCATTATTACATTAAGCATAGTCCAAGAAACTTTTCAACATAATAATTTAAAAGAAAAGTGAAAACAATTCTTCATCATGACCATGAGTTCAAAGCTCAAACATTAGTAGATAACATAGCAAAAAAAAAGTTATGTTTAGTCTTTTTTATTAACAAAATGAAATACAATTTGGGAGCACAACAATAACTAGTATATATATGAAAAACAAGTGTTAGAAGGAAGAACAAAATAACATAAATTATAAAATAAACATTATTCCAAATGAAACACAAATTAGAATGAGCAAACCGTTTTTGGTGTATAAATCAAATCCAACTATATCAAATACAATTTGGGAGCACAACATAACCAGTCGGTGTTAGAAGGAAGAACAAAATAACATAAATTATAAAATAAACATTATTCCAAATAGACAGTAGAATGAGCAAACGTTTTTCAATAAATCAAATCCAACTATATATTACAAGCAGTTGATTTTTCAAAAATGAGGACAAACTATTATTCCCAAAAAAAACAATCTTAAATCGGAAACTGTAAAAAAGTGGAAATAGGCAAGGCATGCAACAATTTCAATGCTAAAGCAAAAAAAGGATCCCCAGGAATCCCTTGTTTTCAAGCATAAATTCCATTTCATTCGAAATTTTCTAAATGTTTGAATAGCTGTGAAAATTTATAGAGGATGGAATAAAATCATTGGCCTATTGTTATATCTGGCCACAACCAAGAAGAAAAACCAAAATTTGCTGTCCTGCAATGCACATAGAATGACCATTGTCTGGCGTTAGCATATTTTGACATAATCATTGATGGGGAACAACCAACAAACAACAAAACCTCCCAACTAAAATGTTTAGTAACAGCCACTTGTCGAAACCCTGACAAAGGCTATGGTAAATATAAATAAACAAGACCCACAAAAGAAACAAAAGGAATAAAAGAAGAAACGAAATTACAAGCAAGATTTACAAGAAGAAAATAGACACTTTCCCCAATTTTAAAACTAAAAGTTATTCCTCTTTTCATTTTTATTAAGAAATGTGAAAGAAGACAGAAAAAAACCAGATTAAACTACACTAAAAACACCCAATCTTTGGCCCAAGAAAGCCAGAATAAAACAAGGACAAAAAGAAACCCAGAAACATACAGATACAGTTCCCCATAGACCCCGAGAGGAAGGTATATGCCTGCCACCGCCTTCACACAGGCCTCTGAAGCACGCAAAGCAACCTGCTAAAACCCATGACAGAAAAACAAATAACTGTGTTAGCCTGTCATTTGGGAATGGTTTTTTCATTCACGAAGGCAATAAGAAATCAAAACCTACCCACGGAACAACCAGAACAACGACGACACCCTGGAAAAAGCAACAAAAGCTAGCCTTTACACAAATATTTATAGCTAGGCGCATGCAAATCCACTCATAGCCTTCCTTTCTTCATTTCTCATTTTTCGGATAACAGTGGTCTACCTCTTCCGCATACAGTCTGACTGATGCCCCCTCCCCTTCGACGTAGCCTTGCTTCCGCGTACACCCTGCAAAAACAACACCAAACCTTAATACCGTGCAGGAGAAATTTCACATTCAAAAGCGTTAACTCCTCCCCCACACAATGTATTACGGTTCCAGTATCATTCTGCCATGAAATGCACTTCGGGCATAGGCACATGCTCTCCTCAGTTCTGATTTTCCCTCATCACTAACCTGACCTCTGCACCCTCTCTCCTCTGCATCTCAGCACAACCACATTCTTCTTTGTCCTAGGGTTTCCAGCCAACTCCATCCAGCGAATGGGAAGCATTCGTACTCAACGTCTTCTACCCTCCCGTTTTAGTTGTCAATAACTTTGCACTCTATCAGAGGCCACTCACCCTTGACCCAGCTAAAGGACACCTTTCGGCGTAATAAGAGTCTTCATGTCACTCGGGAGGAATCTGGTTTTGGGAGATTTTTTTTTGGGTTGAGAATGGGATCCTTGTGCATTAGTGAATAAAAGGGCTAACGAGGAGCAAGACTCTTCATGTATGCCTAATGTCAGATGGAGGAAGAGGCATTTGGAGGCTTTGAATTATTATTCTGCAGAAGATGGTGATCCTAATTTTCCCAAGAGGATTTGTTCCAATGGCGCCAACAAGGTTGCATGTGTTTTCACTCAGCAAGGGCGTGAAGCGAGATGCCATGGTGGTTTGGGAGGTGGGTTAGTTTTTCCCCATTTTTTAGAACAATTGCAGTTAATTTTAAAAGGAGAGTTATGCCTGAAAATGAGCATTAGAATGACATGATTATTGCTGTGATACTTCGGTTATTTCATCCTTGTAGCTCAAACCCACTTGGGAATATAATGCAATGTCCTAAATTTGCCCATAGACAACATTTCCAACGTTTTTCCATCCATTCTATCCAACATTTTGGATGGACTAAGTTGCCAACAGTGGAGTGCATTTGGACCGTTCCATTCAGTAGCGAAATGTGTTCTATTAGCCCATAGACACCAGTCCCAATAATTTTGAGTCTTTTCCTCTGATAAGCCCATTTCATGTTCAGCCCTCTCCTCTGTTGAGCCAGTTTCATGTTGAGTCCGTTCTCATGCTTTTGGAATCACGTGTTTTGTTTAGTTTCAGATAATATGAAAACACTGGGAGTGGTGCCAACCAGTCAATAAAGGTGCTGATTAATTTGAAATTATATGGGTGTGGATTAGTTTTAGGAGAAAGCCCAATTGGATGGAAGCATTTGGCAGATGAATGCATATGATGAATTGGGTTTTTAATTCATTGTGGTGTTTTGTTTTATCTGCTGGTGTTGAGATGATTTTCCAAGGAAGTCATTTATGCACTCAAACTACCATTTGATGGTGCCATGTCAGAATCCTGCCTTAAATTTTCCCACAGTCAACATTGCCAATGATTTTTACATCCACGTATTTTAGTTGAGTATTAGGCAACTGTCTATCCAGCATCTTGGATGCACTAAGATTGGTGTTTATTTGGACCATTCCATTTACTAGTGTCATGTGCTGAGCATTAGTCCATAGACAACATGTGACCATTCACAATAGTTTTGAGCCCATTTCCATGTTTTTGGATTCATGTTTTTTATTTAGTATCTGATAATATGAAAGCATTGGGAGTGGTGCTATTAAGTAAGTAACATATTTTAAATTATATGGGTGTCAAATTAGTTTTAAGAGAAAGTCCAAATTGGTTGGGAGGATTTGGTGTGTGAATGTATATTAAGAATTGGGGATATAGTTTTATTGTTGATGTGTTTTTTTTTTTGGTTGATGCTCGGTCAGTATCATTTTTTAAGGAGGTTATTTATCTACTTTAATTATTAATAAAAACTATTTGGGATATAGTGCCGCATCCGAATTTTGTCTTAAATTTTTTCATAGACAACATTGTCAATGTTTTTATATCTATATGACATATTGAGATCGCTTGCAGGGTGAATACAGTTCATGTTGGGTGACTACTTCATAAGAGTCTTCATATCACCCGAACTTGCTAAAATTTACACAGCAAGTTCGCCTGAGTGCTAAACCAAAGTGACATGAAGACCTACAATGTTGTGCTCACGTTGATGTTTTGCTCACCATCCCTAGTTGTCATGTCGTTGAAGCTTTAATAGTGTAGGGGACTGGTGGCTTTACGCCATTCCTCTCTTTCGAGAAGGATGGCATTGTTTTGGTCTAACCGGTTTGTGTTGTGGTGGTTGCTTGGTTGAGTCTGGGGGCTTACACGTGGTTGCAACTATCATTCCCAACTAGCCCTAGCCACAAGCTATTGCATGTTTCGAGCGACCTCACAGGCGTTAAGAAGCACTTCTTCCACAAGCACGAATGGAAGTGGAACCAAAAGACCCGTTCCAAGACCTTCCCTTTCCCCAAGTAAGAGTAAAAAAAATAGCGTTGCTATAGCGGAATCCTTTTCCCCAAGTAAGGAAATGATATAGCGACCGTTATGAAGTGAAGTTAGTATTTCCAATTGTTTTCGTATGTCAATATTTTATTGGTTTTCTGTTTCTATTAAAGATTATAAGAGGGTGTAAAATGATGTGCAGGTGGTATAACTTTGTAATGTGTGAGGTTTTCACGATGCACTTCTAATGCTCTTTTATTTCTTCATCACAACCTCTTTTTACATCCCAGTTGGGGACAAGCACAGATTTTGGATGGAAGAAACGACAGATAAGGCTCCCATTATGGCTTAGATTAGGACCCAGGCCAACACTAGATTCATCCATTTCATTAACATCATCATTATTCGATGCTCCTTACAGGAGCTATTCATTTCCCTTATTAATGTGCTAGCACAATTATTGTTTTTTTGTGGCAATGACAGTGCGTTCTGCTGGCCACGTGTGAGCTACCATAGTTATTGTTTTCCTGAGTAACAGAAATGCGAGACGTTATGGTTGTTTTATCAAATCATTCGTGTTTTTGGTAAGTCATTGTTTCTTTTGCTTGAAAGTTGAAGTTGTAAGTGCGGCCATGTTTAAGTAGCTAACATGACAAATTAGAGATTTCCATCTGTTAGAACAAGGAGGGGTGTAGTCTATAAAATGTCCTAATATATGTGCAATTATAAGTATATTGTATATATTTACATACTCAAGTGGCTACCAATTGGATGTGTCTATTTTACCATTCTCCAACACATTTTACCAGAAGGGTTGTGGTTTGTTTCTGATGTAAGTGCATGTCAATAATGATGGCCACCCATGATTAACACTTGTCATTTTTATTAATAATAACATAACATTATTTACTTATTAGCATTAAAAACATTGGAGTGGGGACGTTGTTGTAATAGTTCAACACTTATATTTAAGTAATAATAATGGTTCTATTCATTTCTGAAATAGCAAGTTTTTTTTAGGTTCTTTCACACATGTGTGATTTATGATTTTTAAGAATGACAACATTAATTATTTTATTTCTAAGGACTTCTAAATTAATTTGAAGTTTTTATTTCTCAAGCAATTTCATTTTTTTACTAATTAAAATACTTTGTTTTCTATAAAGTTGTTTTGATAAGGTTTGGGTTATGTTAGCAAAATCCAAATTTGGAGCATAGATTAGCTTTGATTTCATCTTCTATTAACTCTGCTACTTGCCCATAGCTATACACTCCATTATATAGGAGCAGCATAGTAACAACTCTCATAACAATGTCTTTGTCTTTACCTACAACCTTCTCAACAATCTTTGGTTGTATATGAAACCAATCTACCCAAATGGTTTCAACCATTAATTATAACATTGATAATAAAACAATATCTCATTGTTTTATTATCTAACTTACTAACTTACTAATTTACTAATTACCATATAGTAAATACTATTTACTATATGTAATATTACATTCACATTATAATAATATTATCCATGATAATATTATATTCATCATATCTAATGTTCACACTATACATATCACTAACACACCCCCTTAGTGTGAATATGGGGTAGGAGCTCCTCGAAACATCGAACTTGTCGGAGTAGCCGTTGGTACTCGGATCTTGCTATCTCGGATCTTGTTGCTAATGATCATCCTTGTCGTATGAATATCTTCATCGACCGATCATCTTCAAACGAAGTACCTTCCACCGAATTATGGAAGTCGAGGACTGCACGACAATCGGGGACCGTGACGTAGATGCTTTGCCCTACTCGCAAGCCGAGTCAGCGCTTTGTTTCTTCCACACCAAATAGACACTCAAGAACTGCTGTTGTTAGTCTTTGTGAACACATTAAAATCAAAACATGAAAATAGTTTCACCCCTTGTTTATAAACACACCACACAACTGAAATAGAACATCACCATATTTGTCTCGCAACGCCGGTGTTGGTGAATGACGAGAGGACAATGATTGTCCTCCTTCCTCCATTGCCTCCTTCCTCCAACAAGAGAAGAGTCCACCATAGGTAATCCTCGTCACTAGGACAGAAAGTTCTTCATCGATTGAGTAGGCTTCCCAATCGCCTTTCTACTTCGCCTATAGAAGGGATTTCTATCTATCTTGTCATCAAGAAGATCCCGAGCTCACTTTTTACTGATTAAGTATTACATGCCCAATCTCATTACAATAAAAGCATTTTATTTTTCCATGTGATGGAACTTGGTTTGGTTTATGTTTTTCATTCTTAGATGAGGAGCTAGGTTTGTTTCTTACATATAGTACTTCTTAATGTTCTTCATGACCGCTTTGTTATAAAAATGTAGAAATCACTCCTTCTAGACTAATATTAACTTTACTCAAAGTAAATACAATATTTGTGTAACTCCTCAGCACGCTATTAAGAAAAATAGCTTTAGCATCATCATATTTTACATGTTCTTTAATTCCAACAAGTTGATTTAATAAGGAATGGAACTTACTGATATGATCTGCCATTTTGGAACTCTTTTCCATCTTCAATCCATATAGACGTTGTTTCAGTGACATCTTTGTTGTTTTTGCTTCAAATCCGAAAAGCTTGTTGAGGGAATCCCAAATATCCTTTGCAGATTTGGATAAATCCACATGGTGTAAATAGGATTTTGACAATCCTAATCCAATGGTCCCCATGGCTCTCTGATCCTTCACGTTTCACTTTGCCAATTCATTTCCTCCAGTGGGTGGAGTTGAATTTGGTTTCACCACATCCTATAGATCCTTCTCTATGAGATGCAACTGCATCTATAGCTGCTAGGTGTGAAAATCTTGGCCTTCAAATTTATCTATTTGGTTTAGATTAGTCCTTTCCATATTCTTCAAGTACTATTAACCAAAATACTAAATATTCTTGTAATAAATATTTCTTTTCAATAATAGTACAACAAATACACTATCAATGATATAAGTATTTATCTGCGTTACTAAAATTTTTCACAAAACTATTCACGTGAATTAAAACATTATTTTGGCATTCTTCTCCATCGAATCGGATAAAGATAAAAATATACAAAGTTGTGCGTATTTTTAATACCTTTCCAACAGAAAAAGATCACCTCAATCCGACATTTTATGCGAAAGTTAAGTCCATTTTACTGAACACTACTTGGAAGCTTTTTCCTCATGATTTCTTAAACTGATATAAATAATGTTAAGATCAATTTGCAATATAAACATTAATCTTACATTACCAGAGACACCATGAATTTGGAGATCCTTCTTCAAAAAGTAGTGCCCATATTTCTCTTATTTGAAACCTTCTCCTGGAAACCTTCACATGCTCTGTTACCAAATGTTAGCAAATTCCAGGTTTGGAGCATGGATTAGCTTTGATTTCTTCTTCTATTAACTCTGCTACTTGCCCATAGCTATGCACTCCATTATATAGGAATAGCATAGTAACAACTCTCATAACAATGTCTTTGTCTTTGCCTGCAACCTTCTCAACAATCTTTGGTTGCATATGAAACCAATCTACCCGAATGGTTTCAACCATTAATTATAACATTGATAATAAAACAATATCTCATTGTTTTATTATCTAACTTACTAACTTACTAATTTACTAATTACTATATAGTAAATACTATTTACTATATGTAATATTACATTCACATTGTAATAATATTATCCACGATAATATTATATTCATCATATCTAATGTTCACACTATACAATATCACTAACAGGTTAGGTCATCAGAAGCCTTTTATGCTCCCTATGATAAGCATAAAGAATTGGAAATGTGACAATATTTAATTTATTTCTGTATTTAAATTTTTGGTTTGTTTGGATTAAATATATCATTGATTATCTGCCGCGAATTTGATAATTCTTGATATGATATTTAGATGTTAGATATCAGCCCTATTTTTAATTTTCCTTTTTATGTTTTAAAAATGTTGATTTTGCGTTTTGTCATAAGGTATGAGATTAGATACATGAGATTAGGAATGATGAATGTTATGTTTGTGGAACCTATTTTCATGTTAGAGTGTGGTACACCTTCTATGTGTTACACTCAGGTATTTTTACGGCGGTCCCGCTCGCCAAGTGAGCGGTCAGGTTCGGGCGAAGCCCCAAAATTTTCATGGGTGGTTTATTAACCCATGGGTAATGGGTAACCATTATGGGATGTTTTTGGGCCCATGGTTTTTACGGTCTTTCGCCCATTGTTTTGATACCCACGGTTTTCTTTTTCCTTGGTTTTGATACCCACGGTTTTGTATCAAACCGCTTAAGCGATTGTCTATTTATATGGACTTATGCATATGATAGATGTACTGAGTAAATGTATTACGAGATGTGTTTTGAATTCGGTGTGAATTACTTGTAGATTTTGTTGAGCATAGCTCCAAACGGATTTGGGTATTGATTGAGAGAGTGGAGGCTTGTAATAAAATCGAAAGCAAGTGATTCTTGGTGGACGTAGCCCAAATTGGGTGAACCACGTTAAATACTATCTCTTTGTGTTGTGTTATTTTATTCTGCAATTTTATTTGAGATCTGTAATAATTTCTGCATATTAGTTTCTACTGTTGCGATTCTGTGAGGGATTATTCCGCATATTTTATCTCTTATTTCCTAACAATGAATTTCTTCCATTCTTTTTTAGTAAACTTTTACTTTATTTTTAAGTGGTAAATTATTTACTTTAGTTAAAATTATAAAGTCCATTCTCTTACCTGAAGTATATATCCATTCAATAAAAAAATGGGAATAAAATATTCTTGCGAATAAAAGATTAATGGGTGAACATTGGTTGTTGCTTTTATTATTTTGATATAAATTAAAAAATAACCAATAATTTATTTAAATTATAATTTTTTGGGTTTTTTTAGTTAGCATCTAACTTTTAGACATTTCAAGATGACCATCATAGACATAAATAGTCATTAGTAAATAGAAATGTTATAATGATATCTTTTTGACATCAATCATAAGAAAAATGGATCCATCCAACATGTAGGGAACATAACCAACATAATAAGGAAAGGAACTATCGTATGTAATCTTAATGCCATATAAGACTTTCACCTATCAAGATTTTTTTTGTTTTCTTCAAAGGCTTTTGGGTATGCAGGGGAGCATCAACAGTGATACACTATTGTGGTTCCATTCATTGCAATATTTTGGGGAGGAGAGACATGTTTGAACTTGCACAACATGAGAGCTTAAGAATAATATTGGATTGCAATTTAGTGGCCATATAGAGGGGCCGGGTCACTCAATCAACACAATAAACTTGTCTGTCATTTGTAGGCCACCGAAAACAAGAAAGATGTCTGATGGAAATGACGATTCTTTGTTTCATGACAATTATAATATTGATTCTTTGATTCATTTCTTGTTCGATAGTAATTTTACCATCATTCCTTCTACAACGTGGGAGGGATGTGCTCAGATTGTGTTGAAGAAACTTGTAAATATTATAAAAATGTTGAAGTAAGCAAAGGGAAGTCAAAGTGCTATGTGCTCGCATGGTAATTCTCGGTAATGGATTGGGTGAGGTTACTTTTGAAAAGAGAGTTAGAGAAGCTCTAGATTTACCTTAATACAAATGTAAAAAATATCAATTACCTTTCAACATGTGTGGCCATCGAGGAAAGAAGGAATTATCACTGTGTGGATGTGGGCACACATCTATATGGGTTCAACATCAACAATTGGTTCAAAAAAACATATCTATACCAAAACCACACTTTCAACGTCTATGTAATTGAAGAACACGAGTCCTTTTATGGAGATTACTAGAAACTAAATAAGGTTAATATTTTCCCTATTAAGTGTAGTTATAAGCCGAGAACCTTATTTTTGAGATTAACAAGGACACGAGCTATTTCTTGAGAGCCATCATAATCTACAGGGAATGGATATTATAATCTCATAGAGAGGATTGAATTTGATTTGTTTCCGTGGATGATGGATGGAAACATAGGCTATTTGCATAATTTTTGTTGGAATCTAGAATGCCATAAATCGGGAAATATTTTTTCTATCAACATTAATGTTTCAATTATTATTTTTCATTTTTTCGTATAATAAATATTTCTCTCAGTGTTTGTGCTTCATTGTGATTAGTGGGCACCATGTATCTTTATAAATTTGTAACAAAAGTCCATCTTTTCCCTTTTTTACAATTCCTTCCACTTTTGAAACATATTCTTCATGTCTAAGTCCATGTAGATGTCTTGTGTGGTGGTGATCCGCATCTCGTTGTTCCCCTAATAAGGCTTCTACTCGATCTTGTACTATTTTTCATTTTTGTTTGTAGTATGGAAGGATATACATATATCTGTAATGATTGTCTAAAACAATATTTATGTATCCTTTTGGGTAGTGAATATGTATACATAATTTTTCGTTAATAATCTTTGAGTGACTTTAAACATTCAATATTGTAAATATTGCAATTCTAACAATTATTGGTTGTCTCTAGATTTTTGTCCCCTATGTAATGATGCTACTAACATATATTTTAGAAAGAATATTCTAAGTTATGAAATTCGATGCAATCCTTAAAAATACTAGATGTGATTTTTTTTTAATATAAATTTTTTTCACTATTTGATGTTTTTATTGTTCTTGTTCATTCATATGGTTAAGTGTCTATTAAATTGAAATTATATTTAGGTTTATTATAATAAGATTAAGACATTATATCAATTGTGAAGATCAAGTCATGTCTTTGTCTTATATAACAAATTAATTGTTATCTAATTGAAAACCTTAACACCATAGAAAATAAAATTAAAAAAATTAGCAAAGCCCAATTTCCTCATATTTTCTCAAAATTTACACTTCTTTTAGTAGTGTAAGGGTCAGTTATCAGTGCCCTAGATTGGACAAATTTTTTTGTTGAATTAGCAACCCCTCTAGATCACTTAAATTAAATATAATACAACATTATTCTCATTATAGACACCATTTTTTTATCAAGTTAACTCAGCTTACCAATACTAGTTTCATCATATTTCTGCACTGGCCTAAAAAGTGACGACTATAGTAAAAAAGGAAATGCCATATATTAATATATTTCATACATTTTGGTGTTTATCTTTCCCATCTCGTATTTCTAATGTGTGGAAATTGTTTCCTATTTGGTGCTACATCGATATCTCCTGAACTACTTTATTATTAACTTTCTAATATAACTAGCAATCGCCTGTATGCAATTGATGACATAAAAAACCATAAATGTGGAGTTTACATTTCTAACATATGCAGAGTTTCATATTCAAACATTTACAAGTTTCCCTTGAAATTTCTCATCGCCCACACCTTACTTTATGAGATATCTCCAAACTGCATTGCCTAAACGACCTAAACAATGCACCTCATTTTATCTACAAACAATTGACAAATGGAACACATTCCATATATACATGGTCGTAAGATCAAATAGTCATTCATTTCTTCCCCATCATTATCCCCACTCTTTGATTTCTCCTCCCCAAATTTCTTCTTCATCGCTCCTCTTCCTTAGCTAAAATTTTCCTCCCTCCATTTTTACTTCAACGACACATCCCCTTTGGTGTTTCCATCACACAATTCACGTGCGATTGCTAGTTTAAGTTAGTCTTGTCTTTTGTGTTGTGTTTTTGTTAGTTATAGGGAGGAACACACATGTGCGTGTGCACATGCCCCACACATACACATATGTACGCATGTGCATGCACGCACATGCATGCACACATATACATGTACACCCCCGACACATATGCACATGCACACAAACTACTTTTTCTATAACAATACTTATGTAAGTTGTTAGGGCGATGAATATACACACACATGCTTTTCCCTCTTAATCTTTGAGCAACACTGATAATTCATTTTGTAGATATTGTTCTGCCATTTTTGCTTTAGCAAGATCAAGAGCTTATTTTTATTGGTTGCATGTCAAAAATTAATGTCCCCTATGTTTCGATGTATGTGTCCTATATTTTAATAATAATTTCTAAATTTATCGAATTTATTGTGACCCTTACAATGTGTCAAATTTTATTCTTAGTATACCATGTTTTTCCTATTTTAAAGTATTTTCTATTTTCATTACATTATAATTGTTGTTTATATTCGTTTGATGCTTGTATTATTGAAACACATAATAATGTAACTATATTAATCTCAAAAGGGTACAAAGTCATTAAAGAGGCAAGCTTTCTAGGTAGGCAGAAATTAAGACATATTTAATACTCAACAAACATTGCATTAAATAGGACAATTATTTGTATTAATTATTAATATCTAAATTTTTATGGTATAATTATGATTTAATTTAATATAAATATTAGGGTGCTCATGAGGCCAAATATGGCTAATCAAAATGGAAATGTTAAAAAAGGAAATAAATAATTTAAATTAAATAAAAATAAATGTGTTTTGCTTACGAACTTTAAAGATAATTGTAATGCCTCCATTTATTATAAAAAAATAAATAAAATAATAATAATAAAATAAATATAAAATAAAATAAAATAAAAGGATTCAAATTAAAAGAAAGCCCGTGATATTCTTCTTAGGGCGGATTTAGGGCAAAATTGGGTTTTTGCTTCCATAGTTTTGGTTTTGTGTGGGAGAGGGAGTGTTGTGCCACCGCCATGGGGAGGAAGCTTCGGGCCGTCTTTCACCCATCTCGGCGTGAAAGGGGGGACGGCAGGTGTGAAACCAAAGATATTGCAACATCCTCCCAACCGCTATAAAAATGAGCTCTTTTTCCTGTGTGGATAGCTATAACAACATGTTGGAGAGAGGATTTGTCGGATATTGTAATTCTGACTTCCCTGGTAGACATGTATGCAAAGCGCGGAAGAGAGATAGCACGTGTATGGTTTCACAAAATACCCAAAAAATGTTCTTTGGATTCTGATGATAAGCAAAGGTATGCACTACATGGAGTTGTTGAAAATGTGTTTGAACTAGTTGTTAGAATGCCTCAAAGAAATGCGGTCTCATAGAGTGCTTATGATTTGTAGGATGTGAAAAAAAGTTGTTTGTTGAAAGGCCTTGAAACTTTGCGATGCAAAACCATATTCCACAACCTTAGCCTGTATTCTCCTATGTGTGCGCCTAAATGGGAGCTTTAAATCGCAGATATGGACCGGTAAAAGTGCATACAAATGTGGAAATAAACACAAGGCATGAGAGCTGCAGTTTGACTAAAACTTCGATAAAAATGCGCTACTCTTTGAAAGTAACATGGTATTATAGGTGACTCGACTACATGCGTTTTACACAAAATGGTTTGTTAGTTCTATATGTAAGTTGTGGATGTACAAACAGCAGTTGGTGCTCATAAAGATCGGTTGAGCTTGGATTCATTCATGGAGATATGCTTGCTCATAACCTACTATGGTGGTTGAAAGCCAAATTTCATAACCTTTACAAGCATCCTAACTCCTTGTTCCGAGATACGAATGTTGGAGCAATATTGTCGCGTGGTGGACTTCTTGTTTGTATGCATTCTAACTAGGGGGCACCTCATACAACTTTGCATCATCGATTAACGGATTTGTATGAAGTGGGTATGTTAAAAATCTCGGAAAATTTCAAGCAACTACTTATTACATTTGGGAAAATTCAAGTGATCGGGAAGTTGGTGTGACGTGGTGGATTTGATCTAGGCTCATGATTTGGTTGTGAAGTGTCGGGTGAGATCTTTGGGCGAGATCCTCGCAGCTTTGACCACTTCATTCTCCGGGCATGGTTCTTCTTTCCTTACCTCTCATAATTCTCGTGTTTTAGTTCTCTTTTACAACTAAATAGAATTTTAAATTATTAGGATTTTTATACGATTAAATGTCCCTTGACTCGTTGTAAAACAATAAATTGTCATGTCGTAACTCACAAAGTCATTGTAACTCATCTATCTACTTTAAACCACCGAACTATCACCCTCACTTTGAGATGATTTGGAAAAATCTTACCCATCTTAATCACTTCGATATTGTTTTATCGACCAGATGAATTTGACTCCCCATTGATAAAGTTGACCTTCTCCTTGTTTTAAATAGTTAAATTTTGCATTTTTGGAGACTCTCTAAGTACCCTTCATAACTCTGGAAACAAGACGCGACGAAGTTTCATCCGTACCTTGGTATACGAGGAGTCACTTGACCTTTGGTTTGACCAGAAACAAACATATGACATCCTTTTGGCGCTCTTATAGGAGCCCCTTGTTACATAATTTGCAAATTCGTAGCAGAAGTTGTTAAATCTAGAAAGTTGGCTTTCATTTTGAACCGCCATTTGAAACACGGATGGAGAAATCACTTCCCATCTTCACAAGCCTCTATTGTTTATACTAGACAATTGCATGGAACTTTCAGACTTAGGGAAAAGTGCTTTTCAGGATAGTTTGGAAAAGCCATTTTTCAAACCTCTAATCACTGATTTACGAGGCCAAGTAGGACCAATTTTTGACTTGTCGCTCGAGAAAAATTTTCACAAACTTGAAAATGGTTTTCTAGTTCTCGGTCCCATCGACTTTGATGAATTTTCCTTATATAGGGAACTAGTAGGAAGTGTCTCGTTGTGTGCGTATCCAGCCGAACGTTAGTTTTGGACGTGGTTTTCTAAGCCCTTGAGCCAACTTTTGTCCTTTTTCAACTGGGTCAACTACGATCAGTGGCCCCGAAAACTAGCCGCCAAATGCAAACCATTCACTCTTTTTCAAATCCGTCAGTTAATATGAATTCTTGGTATATCTGGGGACACATAGAAAGTTGATCATGGTGGGTGTTCTCATGGAAGATAACTTTTGGAAGTGGTTTCTTAGCCTCCGAGCCCATTTTGTACGTTTTGTAGCTAGTAAGAAAATGTAAAAGTAGAAAGTTGTGGACCCTCATAGGGTTGCCAAATCACCCAGAAACTCTAACACATATAAATAATTGTTTAAAACACTATAATGAAACTTGTTATGTATTAGAGCTTTTGAAGAAATGGTGTTTTCTCTCTACCCTTCTCTTTCTCTCTCTTGGTTTACAAAATGAAGAAAAATGAAATGCAATGAATACGTGTTTCTAGACCTTTTTATTTCGATTGCAAATTGAAATTATTGTCGAGTGTAAATGGGAAGCTGAAAATGATACTTATTTTAGGTTAGGGTGGATGCCATGCCGTGAATTATCAACGATATCATGCTCACATGGGTTTTGCAGGATGGAAGAATGACGACGAAAAAGGCGATGTGTAATTGAATTATTATTATTGTAATTTTTGATAGGTCATTTTGTAAAATGAATAACCTGCCTAATGTAGTCTCTTATTACAAAAAGTTATAATTGAAATTTGTTAATATGTATGTGATGCTAGTTTTAGGGATATCTTAGGAATTGTGCATCTAATCACCTTCAATTTGATTCTTAGTTGTGTATGGCAAAAGGGTTTGATATATTTATAGTAAATGAAATTGAAGTTAATATATTGTAGTACTTTCTCGATGTATTCAATAAGCGATTAAATTAAATACTTAGGTTATCTTCTTACCTTATGCAAACATAATAAAGAGTTTTAATGGGAACACTCAACCTTAATAAAATATTCGTGCATAACTTGTCTACATGTGTGATCATTTTCACCATATAAGAAATTTAAGACCGTAGAATGAACTTAAGCTTTGCACTCGACAATGGGACCTCTAGGTTAGGTAAATAAAACCCCTAGTTGGAGTTTACATCATAGTCATTATGTCTATCAGCGACATTGTCATGAACCCATATTTTAGGGATGACATGGTCCAACTTTATCCAGTATGTGGTTTCCTTCTAGTTTTGGTAATCGCGAGAAGAATGCCCTCTCTTGAAGTCGACACCAGTTGAGTGTTGAAGACCGCCTTAGAAGTCACCTTATGAGTCCTTGTGCGAAGGAGCGATTAAGCAGTGCTACTGGTTTCTATAAAAATAACATCTTGGTATTTTCTTGAATGTGGTTTAGTATAAATATGTCCGCTTAACTTAAACTCTTATATAGTTGGCGTGGATCATTAAGTGCATATTGGAAGAAACCAAACCTCACTGATTAGGAGGTGTCACTTGTGGTTCATGTATAGTTTACAATTCTTCTAATCATGTACCCCTTCAAGATGTTAGTCAAATACTTCAGAACTCCCGATTACAAAACAATGCTAATAATGAGACCATAGTGCAATGTAAGAGCATATCATATAAGATGAAAAGCGAGATTGGAGTTTAGGATTAAGGTCACTGGAGTCTTTTAACTTAATTAAAAATTATCATGTGTTACGAAGAATATGAATTGTTTGGTGAGATCAAACTTCGAGAAATAAAAGATATATATATATATATATAAATCAAATTTGGAATTCAACAAGTTTTGAACTATAATGATAATGGTAGAGAAATAACTATTCTGTTATCGACGGATGTTCTTGAAAAAAACAATCTATCTCGAATTTATGTCTTCCCTAATCCCAATATTTCACCGACATCATGTTAGATTCACTTGTGTAGCAAGGGTAAATTTTAAACATTAAATAAACATTTGAGAAGCATATTCTTAACATAAGAACAAGATAATTAGGTAATGTATATGTGATTGGAATTGTGCCAAATAAGCAAGTAAGTTATGGAAATTTCCGTGATGCATAAAATATGCCAACCTAAATGGTCGAACTACGCAAAGTAAATGTGGAATGAACTTAAAGTTTCTATAGTGGACAAACGAGGAATTTATCCTTGTGAAATAATGTTCTTGGAGGGTTAACATGTAATGAAATACAACTAAAGAAATGATGTGTTGTGGGTTCACCATTCTTAAAGTCGGAGTTCTTGTGGTTGGGTCTTTCTTTAGTATTTGTTCATTGGAAAAAGTGTGGCATCGACATGCCAATGTTATCTGCATGTGTCTATGTGAGGTGATGAATTATTTGATTGTCATTTGTGAGTCGAGTTTATGTACTTGGAGTCTGTGTTGTGTTGTGTGTAATTACAATGTAAAGTCAAAAATAAAATAAAATCCACGGTATTTTCTTACCGTATTTGGAGTGCGTGAAATGTGGGCACTATATATGGTATCGGAGCGAAGATTCATGCTCTCGAACCTCTAGGATAGATTGGAGTTGTGATGATTCTGCATGATGGCGATGGTGTTTCATGATGGTGATAAATATTGGAAGAGTAATGTGTTTTAAGAGTGATGTGATCTATGTCATGATTGTGACCTTATGGAAACACATGTGGTGCATGTCACTTAGTGCGTATTTGTTGTCATGTTGATGTGCTTGTGATGAGAGTATTGACTCTCCTTTTTGTGGATCCAATGAGGAATCCGTGTGTGATGTACCACCTTGTTTTGTGTGAATGGAATGATATTGTGAATTGCAGTGTTGGAACATTTTGACCTTATGTGATGTGAAGATGTATTGATGTATTGCATAAATAAATTGATGTAAAAGTGAATTGCGATTATCGTGATGTTATCAACGATTGTGATTAGTTGTGTGCATCGTCGTGTCATTTTGCAATTGACTATATGTCGTAATGTTAGACATTGTGTTCCTCATACGTAGAATTCATGTAATATGTGATGGTTCATGTCATGATTTAGGGGCATAAGGTGAGTATGATCCCTAGTGTATAGTGATTGCACTTTGGGTGCAGGATGTGGTAATGTGATGTATCGTAACCCGTGAAGGTAATGATTGTGTTGTACCCTATATATTTATACCATGCGCAAGACGTTATGGTTGTTGTGTGTGAATTACCATTATGTTTGTGATGTAGTTATGTGTATGTTGTGGACCTTACACTAGATGAATCTAAGGGGATAAACTATCAAGAGTGTAAGTGTGGAGAGAGGAGGCGTGGACTAGGTTGTCATAATCTTGAGCCGAGTACAAGTGATAAAGTGGAGTCTTATATAAACCGAAAACCCACTTTTATTTTTTTAGTATACTTTGAGCTTGCTCAAGTATATTGTGGGTGCGCACCACCTTAGGCTCAATTTATGCAACCTTGTGCCCATGCACTTTCCTATTGGATTGTTCATTGAATAATCCTATGTAATTTTGACTATGTTGATCCTTGTGGGAGTATGGAGGGATGATTCAGGCAGAGATGATGATAGTTACATTATTTGATATACTCATTTCTAGTTACATGTATATTTCTACGAGCTGAGGCTCGATGTCTGAGTGCCAACAACTCGATGAGTACCCCTTTGGTGGTGGTATGAGGCCACATAGTGATTGTAATGTGCTATTTTCTCAATACGTTTTAATTCATAAATTGATCTTTTTTTTTTTTGAGTTAGAACCAGCCATTTTCTTTATTGACATGTTCTTATATTTTAGGCATTTATTTATTATTGCATTAACATTTGGATTTTGCACTAACCAAGGCTAATTAGCGATTTGTTTTCTTGGTTCTAAAACTTTCTTTTTCATATTTGAAAGTTTTGCTTTAGCCCAAGGCTTTTGATTTTGCTACTTGGCATTTGAATGGATTGTTATACTACTTCTAATGTCATAATGTGTTGGAATAGGGTCATGGGATTCACCATGGAGTGGTTGAACCTATGGACCCGCTTCGTTGTATAGGGGTATGCCCCGAGGAGTTATAGATAACTAGCGGGTTGTTGAACCACGAGTTATTATTGTAGATCAAATTTCCGCATTGTTACTGTCCAAGTTAATGTACCAAACTAAACACAAAAACCCTGAAAAACTCAAATGAAATTGATACCTGATAGATAAGACAAGATCCGAATATGTAGATGGAAAAGAAAGCCGATGTAGACAAGATGGGCGCACACGAGCGATCCTACAAAGTAGATCCAAGAAACCTGTGAGACACAGATGCTTGACAAAAAAAGACAACGTTAAAAGATATTTGGGTGGACTGCCCGAAAAGTGGGTCTAGGAAGCGATAAGCTCCCTCGGCGGATGTCAGTCCATGTTTTCAATTAAGGAAAGAAGCATACATGATAAAAGATGTAAGTAAATGTCTAGATTTTGATTAAAAATGATAGACATAATGTAAACAACAGACAAAAACCAATAGAAAATGGGAAAGTGTGAAAACAATGCTGGATTTATGTTCCCACTGAATCTAGAGCAAGATCAGGTGTCAATTAGGAAAATCGATGTCGAATTAGATAGGTCGGGCGTCGATAGAGAGGAATCGGCGTTGATTGGAGTCGGTCGGCATCGACTAGGGAAAATTACAGGAATATTGAGAAAGAGACGAGGAAGCTAGATCATCGATCTCAATCTCATTTGGATCCCTTGAAGATCCGTAGGGATGCGTGGCAAGCTCCACCTTCACGGGATGCGAGCAGAGTCACCAAGAGATCAAGATGAAGGCTCATAATGTCAATGTGGTAGGAGCGAATGTGATGCTCCTCTCGAGGGATTGATTTGGACGGAATTCACTTTCGCTTGATAGATAATGCTCAAACTTAATGCTCAAAACTCTCTGTCATTCTTTGTCTCTCTCTCTAACAGAACTAAATTATGGATTTGTATTTGTAATTTAAATCGACTGAGATGTAATCGCACCACTCCCTTTACGAAAAATCGGCATCGACCGGCAGTCTGCATCAGCGCCGATCGAGAATAGACTCCCGAAATGGCCAAAAAGGATGATTTTAGAAGGATGTAAGTGATCCCTTTGACTCAAATATGGAAATATCCCATTTGCGTAGTTTAGGGAGGATAAATTGGGGGATAGATGGATAAAATAGATATGGGAGGTTAGGAATTTGATATGGGGTAGATAAGTGGTTAAGATACATGTAAAAAGTGTAATTAAATTAATATTTAATTATCTATGGGTAAAACATAATGGGGTGCAATAAACTTAGGATAGATGTTTAAATCAAATATTAAATAATACCCTAAGGGAGAAGTGGTGATAAACACGTGCCCCAAGTTACAGAAGGTAAACGAACGTGGGGGACACTAAATTGGGTAACCAATTTTAGGTGTCTACATTTTTCACTTTTTGTGGAGTAACTTGCGATAAGCGAAGTTGCGAGACAAAAACAAGGAGTTGGAAGAAAGGAAGAAAAAGTGATGATGTGATCCCCCTCAAACTAGGGATGGGATGGGCCCCAGAAAGAGAAAGCGATCCCGAGTTTGAAAAGGCGGATGAAAATGCAAGATGCCCAGACTAGATGCTGGAGGAAATCGATCATTAATGACGCATAAAAATAATAAAAGGCAACAACCTAAGGAACTCACATTGGTAGGAAGACTAGATGGTCTCCATGGGGCAGCGTTAGTACCTGAGAATCGTGAGTGTAAGAGGATCTAAAATAGTAGCACCTAAAGAGACACACCGGTAGGGACAACCGAGACTGAGTGCAAGTAGAGGCGATGTTAGTGCCTACAAACTCGTTAACTTTAAGCTATCAAAAATGTGAGTGCCCTTGTATACGACGGGAACAGGCTCGAAATGGGTGATAATATCGAAAGTATGTGCGAAAAGGAAACACTCAAGGCGCGATGACCGGATAAATAAGCGAAGCATCAAAACTATGACAAGAAGATTAGGAGATGGAAGAAAGCAAGGTGAAGAAGCAAAAGTGCAACCAATTGGAAACAATAGGCCTAAATCGGCATCGACCAGGTTTAATCCGGTGCCGACCACACAAATCGGCACCGACCACACAAATTGGCGCCGAAGCCGTCATCGAAGAGCCCATATAAATATGCGAAAGGAAAATGTGAACGATTTATTTAGACCGTGATGATTGATTTAGAGAGAGTCAAAAATTGGTTTTGAGCAACATGGAAGCCTCTCGGGAGGCAATCGGGAGCGGAAGAGGACACGACCTGGGGTAAGTGGATCCTCCTGAACTTTCCTATTTAGTTTTATCATGAAATAGCATATTAGGATGCCAAATTTTTTTAAAGAAAAAACTAGATAAATGAGAGGCCAGAGCATTGTGGAGTGTTTGGCCTTGAATCAATCAGGCGTCAATTTTAAAATCGGCGCCAATTTAGATTAGATCGACATCGATTGTTGAAATCGGCGTCCAACTAAATCGGATCGAGCGTTGATTTGACTTCAATCGACGCCGATTGGTACAATGTTTAGATTTAAGAAATTGATAGAAGGTATTTTTGTGATATTTGGATGTGGATAAGTAAGTAGCTCAACATTCATGGTGTCGTGTGATGCGAGAACAGAGAGGCTTTGCATATGTGGGATCTTATTCCTAAACTTTTAGAGACCATTCTCCCCATGTGACTAACGCGGATTGGCGTCACCTAGAGCTAAGCGGGCTCGGGGGCTTCGGGTATTTTACCCGGTACCGACGGTGCCGCGAAGATGTAGATTTGATGTGAGCACTAAATGCACGCGATGGGATAGTCGAGACTTGTACTTTCTGGTTCAAGATGGGTGAGATGACCATCACCCACGAGGATATATATAGGATCCCGAAGGCTGTTGATCACCGGGACCCGATTGAGATTACTCCGTGAGAGTAGCGGCCGAAGGGCCCTAAGATGATTGTATGGAGATAGGCGTACGACTCGAGAGATAGTGTATGGGGCGTGAGGATAGCTTCACATTATAGACGGGTGATGTCGGGAGCGAGATGGATAGTGCTTGATTCGAGATGGCGATTTCCTATTTTCTCTACCGTTCGGGAGGTGGTAAATTTCCCTTGTTGTTACTAGACTGCTGTTTTGTGACATCCTGCGTTTAGACAAGTGTTCACGTTTATCGATGCCCGATAGCTCGTGATATACTATGAGTTACGAATGTACACCACTGGTAGGCGGACATGTATTGATGTTAGCTTTGTGCTCCATTGCTAGGCATATGAGCACATAGCGATGTCGAGCCATCCGGGCTTCCATGGATGCAGCAGAAGCAGCGAGGGCCCTTGATTATGGATTTCGCGATGGTGGGCCGACATGGCCCCGGGAGATATAGGGAGATTTGTGGAGTGGTATGTGAGCATTTAGGCTGACACCAGCAGTGATTTGGAGACCATATTGAGTCTATCCGACATGGGACCAGTCGGGAGGCTCACTAGTAGAGTGAGATGGAGCGAGGTGATTAGGGGGCCACAGAGCCAAATATGTGGGAGCGTGTCCCATTTATATGAGTATTGAGGCATTTCGGCCTAGTTCGAGCAGATTCCGACCACCTATAGGCCATACAGCGCGAGATAAAGAAAGAGGCCCCGTCTGCCGATTTTGATCCTAGCGAGATCCATTGAGGTAGGCCCCACCTTCCACGGATAGTGATGATGACACCTGGAGTAGATGATGGCTATGTGGCATGGTATTCTATAGAGTTACCGTGACACTGCCAAAGCATCTATAGGCAACGCAGAATGAGGAGGATATAGCCACAGTGTTGGAGAGGTGGAGGAGAGCATGCCACCACAGTGCAAACACACTAGGCTGCCCTCGAAAGAGATCGAGCTCACGAGGAGAGGGATGCAATCCGACATGGAGAGAGACACATCTCGTCGGGAGTGAGATACGGTGATCTAGCGAGAGGATCGCTACCATTGGCATGTAGAGGCCCTCGAGGCCAAATATGGTGATCTGAGCACTATGTTAGAGTTTGGGTTCAAGGTGCAACATTAGGAGGGCACCACCACTAGCAGCACTAGTAGCGCCATTCAGAGCACACGGTACAGGTGAGCTGAGTACTTATGATCTCTCCTTTCCGAGTGAGATACTACGAGGACGCCCTAGCCTGACATGCCTGAGATGTGCCTCATTACGGTGCGAGGAGGAGATCAACGACATCCGTAGCTAGTGGTGCATCGAGAGGAGGGAGCACCGGAGAGATCGAGGTGGCGGCAGGCCCCTAGTAGTAGGTGCATCTAGCTTGATAGGCGGTGGCTAGGAGAGATAGCCTGGACCAGAGGAGGGTGGAGGAGATAGTGTCTTCCACCTATCAGATTTTACGATATAGATATGTTATATTTTTGTATCGATATATTGATGTAGCCTCGATTTGAAGGCATTTTGATGTATGATATAGATGGCTTGATTGAAAGCCATCCATTCTTTGTTGTACAGATACTCATGTATATATATAGATTCATCATTTTCATTTTCCATGTTATATGATTGTACTCATGCATTTAATTTTGATAGATATGGATAGATGTAGCGTAATTGTGATGGATATAGCCATATGCTGATAGAGGACAAATAGATGTGATTTGATGGACATAGACATAGAGGATAGATAGATGTGATGTGATTTGATGTGATTGATCTGTGGATTTAATTTTGATGAAAAATAGATATAGATAGATGTAGTGTAACTTGGATGTACACGTTTTTAGATGATTGATGGATAGATGGATAGATGTGATTGATAGATTTGATATGTTTAAGATGTTAATTTAATTTTGATGAAAATAGATAGGTAGATTCACATGTGTTTGCAATACATGCTTTGATATGTTTTTTGGACAAAGTAGATAAGATGAATATAGATAGATGATAGATGTTGACTAAATTAACATGTTAAATGTCAATTTAATTGGATGAATAACAAATAATAATGGGAAATGTGCTAAAGGACGTAATGAAATGACCCTGATTAGAAATAAAAGCAATACACCTAGATAAGAAAAAGAATGATAAGCTAGGTCCCTAACCGACCAAAAATAGAGACTTTGATAAGAAACCAAAAGACCATGCATACAAGGCCATATATGAGGTTAAAATAAACCTGACACTAGCTAGTCGCAAACCAGATCTAGGAGGTAAATGGAAGGAGAAGTAAGTATGTATCTTGTCAAAATTTAGAAAGAACAGAATACGTGCTCATATTGGGAAGATAGGGCTCTCCATATGATCGACAAAAGGTCTTATATCTCAGCTTCATGATTTTTGTTTTGATAAAAAAATCAAACTGATCAATGCGGGAAGTTTGCTAGATATAGAAAGACTGATCGATACGGGAAGTCTTTCAGTGATGCTAAAAAGTGAACAAACTGGCTGAAGAGGAAGTCTATTACTGCAAAGGCTGATCAATGCGAGAAGCCTTGGAAATTCCATGGAACAAATAGCCGTCCTTCAAGGGAGCGGTCTGTATTTTGAATGTGATGATAGCCATCCTTCAAGGGCATGGTCTATATCTTTTGATTCATTTGATAATGCATAGATAGCTGTCCTTCGAGGATCGATCTATCTTTTGGGAATTTTTTAGGATAGCACCCTTTTTCTTTTTTTTCTTTTTTTTTTTGAAAGAAGCTGAGTGTAGACCAGATAGATCAGATAGAGGGGAAGAAAACATATAAAAATCATGTACTCATGCCCCGAGTAGATTCGATTAAGATAGATACTTGGGACAGATGAAGAAGTGATTAAGGTGTCCCTACCAGGAGGAGGAACATATCCATAAGGAAAAATGCCATGATTAGAGCCGCGATACTCATATTTAAGGTAGAAAAGACATAACGCGGAGAACCACATAGTTCCGAATCACTATGAAATACATGACTGGTTCTAGATGGATGAAGAATCTGTTTTGTGACTAAGACCATATAAGACAGATTTTAACAGTAGAAGGGCCTTAGATGCAAGGCATTAAGAGGTTCCATTTTAGGTATACCATCCATGGAAGATAGAAGATAAGCCCCAGACCCATATTTATGAGTGATTACGTACGGACCCAGCCAGTTAGGAGCAAACTTACCATCTGAATCCGTTCTAGTGTAGTGACATTTTGGTTTTCTTTAAGAACAAGATCACCAACTTTGAAGTCACAGTGTTGCAAGTGCTTGTTATAAGCACATTTGACATGCTCAAGGTAGACTTGATGATGCTCAAGAGCATCAAGATGCCGCTCATCGAGTAACTCAAGCTGTGCTAGATGATTTTGACGATAGTCCTCATCAGAGACAAATTCTTTGAGAGAAACACGAAGAGATGGGATCTGGACTTCCAAAGGAAGAACAACCTCAGACCCATAAATGAGAGAGAAGGGAGTAGCACTAGTAGGAGTATGAATGCTAGTTCGATAAGCCCAGAGGGCAAAAGGGATATGTAAATGCTAATCCCTACTAGCTCGACTAGTTACTTTTGCGAGGATATTACACAAAGTTTTATTGGAAGCCTCGGCGGCCATTAGCTTGGGATAGTATGGAGAAGAAAAGCTAAGTTTGATATTGAAAGTGTCATAGAGGTTACTCGTAAATTGAAATTTTGAAAGATTTTCCATTATCTGTGATGAGTTTGTGTGGAACACCAAAGTGACAAATGATATGTTGATAGACAAAATCAACTATGGGTTTAGCTTTGAGTCGATGAAAGAGGAATAGCTTCCACCCACTTAGTAAAGTATTATGTGGCGGTAATTATAGAATGATGATCTTTTGTGAAGAGCGAGGATTGATGAGACCAATGAGATCAAGACCCCATTGTGAAAAAGACCACAAATCCGCTGTAGGTTGCAAATCCTGACTAGGGATATGTGTGAGATTGGAATGTTGTTGACACTTGACACATTTCTTAGTGTATTCACAACAATCTCAATTAAGAGAAGGCCAATAATAGCATAAATGTAAGATGCATTTAGCTATAGCCAATCCAATAAAATGTCCACCATAGATACCATCATGGAATTCCTGGATGCCTTTAGATGATTCAGGGGTTTTGAGGCACCGAAGCAAAATACCATCAAAACCACGTTTGTAGAGGATTCTGCCTAGAATAGTATAGCGATTAGCACGTAGGATAAAAGATCTTCTACCATTGGAAGTCAGATCTAGAGGAAGCACTGAACGGGATAGATAATCAAAAATGTGATGATACCACTCATCTTGAGCGTTGGTTGAGATGATGTTAATTGAAGTCAACTGCTTGAGATGAGATGGCTGGTCTAAATGCTGCACAACCACAGAAAGTCGCGAGTCTTCGGTAAAAGGTGGAATAAGCAAGGCTAAAGAAGCCATTGTATCTGTGAATTCGATTCGCAGTGCGAGGAATAGCTTGGATAGTAAATTTATCAAAATATTGAAGTTGAAAGAGAACGATATCATGATATTTTTGAAGGATATCATTCTTGCATTGATAGACACCCGTGACTTGATTAACGATGAGTTCAGAGTCACCAAAGATGTCGATATGGCGGTCTTAAGATTCATGGCATTTTGAAGACCTAAAACCAAAGCTTCATATTCAGCCATATTATTGGTACACTCAAAGTTAAGTTTGTGTGTGACTAGGGATAGGTGCACCCTAAGGAGGAATCATAACGAAACCTATACGTCCCCTTAATGGCATTTGGATCCATCGAAGAAGAGTTTTACTTTAAATGGAGAAAGATCGAAATCAATTTGTTGGATATATTCATCGGGAATTGAGCGAGGGGACTTGAGTGTCGGAAGAGGAGCATCACTAATTGATCTGCAATGACCTCGACCCTTGATAGAATTTTGTGGGATACACTCGAGATCAAATTATGTCATGAGGCATGAGCCAACAGTGATACGATCATTGTGATAAGACTCTGCATGCATTATCTTGAGTGGATTGACACTTTGACAATGTAATTTTTGTGATTAAGGAGGTAATGACTGAAGCTTAGAAGTTACGAAGAAGAGAGCACAACACATCTTTTCAGCTTCAGAATAGCATGTTTCATACTCATGAAGAGTGCGATTGATGTAATATCGGCCTGTTCTTTACCATTGTTAGCATCCGTCACGAGATCATGGCTCCCAGAGCATGGTCAATTAGATAAATATAAAGATAGAATGGTTCGCCATCGCGTGGAGGTGTAAGCACGGTGGAGAAAGAAGATAAGCTTTGAGATCATCAAAGGCCTTTTAGCAACACTCATCCCATTCAAAATGAACATTCTTACGGAGGAGATGATGAAAAGGTTGACAACGGTCCGACAGTTGCGAGATAAAACGACGCATTGATTGAAGGCATCCTTGAAGACCACAGAGTTGCTTTAAGTTAGAAGGGGGAGGCATCTCAAAGATAGCTTTTATTTTTGTGGGGTCCACTTCAATACCCCTAATAGAAATGATAAAGCCTAAGAGTTTACCAGTGAGAACGTAAAACACGCACTTAGATGGATTTAGGCGAAGAAAAAGTGAATAAGCCTCTCAAAGAGAGGTGCAAGAGTGAAAAGATGATCCTGATGGCATTTGGATTTACCGAGGAGATCATTGACATAATATTCCACAGTTTTGTGTAAGAGATCATGGAAGATGTTGGTCATTTCTCACCGATAGGTTGCTCCTGCATTCTTAAGACCGAAAGGCATGACACGATAACAAAAATTCCCCGAGGAGTTATGAAGGAAGTCTTATGTTGGTGCTCACGTGTGATGAGAATTTGATTATACCCGGAGAGAAACCATCCATAAGAGAAAGCATCTCGTGACTGCTATTTAAATCCACAAGTTGGTCGATATTAGGTAGAGGAAAATCATCTTTTGGACAAGCAAGATTAAGATCCGGAAGTCGGTACAAATTCGAATCTTCCCAATATATTTGGTTCTTTATCTTATGTTTGAAACCCATTGTGGATAATCGATGGGTTGGATGAAGTTAGTAGAAAGCAACGTTGCAACTCTTCTTTAACAAGAAGGGCTACTCGAGGTTCATTTTACACAATTTTTTCTTAACCGGTTTGATGTCTGGAAGAGTAACGATATTGTGGACCATAATATCGAGGATCAAGTCATAGCATATCCTCATATGACCAAGCAAAGGCTTGGCGATGGTTGGAAAGAAAAGTGGTAAAGTCTCCTAACTCCTATGGATTAAGAGATTGGCCAAATTTAATGATGCGAGGGTCTTTAGAAGTCCCTATATTAAGGTCGATAAAGTGGCTTCGTTAAGAAGTGTAGACGTGTCGAGAAGGAATAGTTTTAGGAAGATAGGAGTCCTCTGCCCCTCGAGATAGGTGAGGACGAGTCATCATCTACACGGTGGATAGTGTTGATAGTAGAAAGTCGTCTCCAACTATTTCGGAGGAGGACTAATGGTATGGAAGTGGATTTGTTATTAGTTTTATAGGTCAGCGGCCTAAGGAAATGGTATTAACTAAAAAAAAAAAAAAGTTAGACAGAGATGGAAATGGCGTCATCCACATCAAATGATGCTTGACTAGTGGGGAGAAGATGGTTCCTTAATGGGAAGAGGCTCATCAAGAATAGTGATGGTGGCTTTTGAAAGAGGTTTAAATCCTATACCAAATTTTTGATGTGGTTTGAGAGTTGGGATGGACGCGAGATCATGCACACCTGTTCATACTTTCTAGGCCAAAACCCTTCCACGCGCATCGATATAAATAAGTTTTTTCAAACGTGGGATTACAGAGACAATCAAACCCTACTAAATAGGGTTTGGCCTAGGGGAGAATCCAGGGTGATAATGAGGTGTATCAAGACCACCGTAAATGAAGTTAGTCCGTTGATTGGCGGACCAATGGTGACGACGTGGCCGAGACCTGGGCTGATATTCGAGTTGTTTTCTAGTCTACCATACTCATTAGGTTTGAGATGGCGTCAAAAGAGAGAAGAGGAAGCTCTCCTGAAGAAGCGCAACGCTCTCTTCTAGATTTTATAAATCAGGTAGTTTTATTGAGGTATGGAAGAAGATGAAGCCTCGTCAGAGAACAAGCACTC
This sequence comes from Taxus wallichiana var. yunnanensis, assembly GCA_018340775.1. NCBI lineage: Eukaryota > Viridiplantae > Streptophyta > Pinopsida > Cupressales > Taxaceae > Taxus > Taxus wallichiana. The sequence goes on from CM031237.1 coordinate 10,008,746, forward strand.
TCCTTTAGAGGGTAGACCACTGTGGTCATGTCGCATTGTGCGGAAGGAAAAGGATCTCCTGGATGAGTATAGATTTTTCCCTCATACTAATATTTTATGCATCGATGGAGGGTTGATGGGATGCACGATGCATTGTATGCGAATCCAAGAGCGTTCGAGGATCATATTATAGTGTAATTTACCTTCAACAATGTAAAAGAGGTTGTGAAGCAACTTCTTACCTACTCGAATGGGCAAGACCACAATTCCTAAAGTAACCGCTTGTTTGATCGTTAAATGATTGAAGGGAAAAAGCGGTGGTGATACCACATTCTTTGGAAACTTAAGTTGCTCGAATGTGTGCGAGGAAATGACGTTGAGTGCAACACCACTTTGCCAATCATAGAGTGCATTTTAACGTAGTGTTGTTGACTTGAACCGTGATAAAGAGGGGAGCCTCCAAATCCTCGAGAAGAAAGGGAAGGAATTTCTAAATCTTCAAAGGAAATGGCGGTTGACGGTCTATTCAATCCAACAATCATCTCAAAGGTTGGGGCTCATCTGAATTCACTGCGATATGGCATATGACATTATCAATTAGAGCCCAGCGATCTTGTGGAGATGATTGAATGAGGTCAAAAAGAGACATTTTGGCCACCGAGCATGAGTAATTTTTTCATAACACTCTCCTCTACCGAACACAGGAATCGAGCCCTAAGTGAAGCACAAATAGAAATTTGAGGTCTTGAGGCTGATGTGGAAGGATTAATTCCTTCAAGGGCTATGGCAATGACAACCCGTGGCCATGAGATGTAGATGATGATAGATTATCATATTGTTGTGTTCTAGTGGTGATATGAATCGTGTCGATTTGAGAAGGTGGAAGACCATATGGAGTGGAATTAATAGAACTAGAGGCCTAAGTAGATCATTGAGGCTCAGATGTGGTTGAGATGATAGGAGATACTTGTTCCTCCTCTTCTTCCAGCAGAAGATCACTTTCTTCCAAAAGACTGCTCACGACAGATTGGAGGGCTTTACATCCCTCGGTGTCATGTCCTGGAGTGCGGTGGTAAGCACAAATCAAATCAGAGTTGAACCAAGAAGGTTTTACTCCTTTAGGATTATAGGGTTTGATTGGAGGAAGAGATATGGATGAAGATTGGATAAGTTGGTGAAGAATTTCAGTATAGAATCTCGTAGACAAAGATGAGGATAGAGATGACGAAGGTGCCTCTTTTTCCCTAACAGACTATCGAGGTAAAATAATCTGCATATCTAGTTTGATAGTCTTTTTAGGGATCATTTTGCTTTTCTGGACATCGAGAGAAGCGGCCTTGGGTGCCTGAGATGGAAGTAAGTGAGGCAAGATTGATTTTGGTGGAGGAGGAGCTCCTAAGATAGATTTTGAAGAAAATGAAGATGCGACAAGTGTTGTGGTCTTCAGAGATGAAGGAGGGCTGCTTGGTCGAAATAGATGTTGATTGAGATAATGCTGATTTAGATGAGGAGGAGCTCCGAAATAGGTCGATAGGAGGAACAAAGGGTGCCTTGGTTTTGGTGACAAAGATGATGATCTTGATAAAAGAGGTGATGCCTTTCTAGTGGTAAATTCACTTTACGAGGCAATCGTGAAGAAGGTGTTGTAGAAGAAGATGATGGTTCTGATGGTTTTGTAGAAGAAGACGCCTTCCCAGTCGATAAATCCAATCTTTTATGAGGCACAAAGAGAGATTTTTGAGGGAAAGCACCAAGAGTCTTAATAGTCCGAAATATTGGTTTTCCTTTTCGGGGATGGTGACAACTTCAACCGCATAAGGTGATTGTAACCTTTTCGGGGGAAGGAGATGGTGAGGCACTGAAGATGCAATGTCAGACTTTAGTTGTCTCGGTTTAAGTTCAGGAATCGAAAGTGTTGGTGCTGGTGTTATTTCTTTAGATTTTCCCTTAATAGGCAAGGCAACATCGGTGGTGGATGATGAAGAAGAGGTTCCCTATGATGGAGATACTTCTGGTACAGTAATTGTGGGTGTAACTACTATAGGAAAAGAAATAGGAAGGGTCAAAATCGAAGGTGCTTCCATTGGTAGAGGAGTTGGTACGACTATAGGTATATTTACCAATGGCATAGTCGCGGTGAAAATGGGAGAAATAGAAGTAGATGTATTCGCGGTGGAAACTTGAAGAGATGTGAATGCCTCAAGCATTGAAAGAATGTCTGACGACGAGGTAGATGAGGATGACACTATCTCTGGTATGGATGGAAGATCAGATAAAGAGGCAGAGAGAGATGAATCCATTTCTAACAACGGAGGAATATTCAAAGATGAATTGTCTGAAGATGATGGAATCTCAGAGATTAACGGAGCGGGAGGAAGTTCTGATTCGGTCGACGTGTTCATAGATGGCTTGGGTTTAGAAGAATATTCTTCAGTAGAAATGAATCTGATAGTATGAGTGTTTGGTTTTGAGACTCTGAAGCGTCATTGTTTGGGTAGTGATTGGGAAAAGGTTGTTTAAAGACATTAAGTGCCTAATTTGGGGATAATTTGGGTTATCCGAATGAGCTCACCTTTATCAATAAATTTTTGGACAAGATTTTTGAAGGTCGACATCATTCAATTGCATGGTCTTTGGTTATGATAATGACATAAGTCATTTTCCCTATACCAGAATGGTCGTTCTTGGCCTTCATCAAAATGTCTAATAGGGGGAAGTTCGATCATGTGAACTTCCAACATTTTTTCTAAGATGGACGCATATGATTCCCCCAACGAAGTGAAAGATCGAGTTGATGAGGGTCCTTTTCGAGAAGATGAGGAGTCTCTCTGAGGTGTTTGATTAGAAGTGTTATCGGCTCGTGATGTTTTTAATATGATAGCATTGGTAGACCCCTGATTCTTGTCTTTGTTAGAAGCGAAGGGTTTGTTTTTGTAAACCAAGAAAAATATGGTTTAGATTTAGAGTGAAGTTTTAACTTCCCTTGTTCAATGGCGTGATTCAAGTTTGCGTGCCATCGTAAAGGCTTCTTCAAATGTGTGAAAGTTTGGATCCTTAAAGTGGAAGAAATATGATTAGCACAAGATTGAGTAAACAACTCGATCTGTTGAGATTGAGGGAGGGAGAAAGATAATTGATTTATTATACCTCTCCAACGAGTGACAAAGTCTGCAATAGACTCGTCATCGAATTGACGAATGTTATAAAGATCTATAATCGAGATCTTATGTGCGATGTTTATTGAAAAGTTTTCAACAAACATCTGGGCCAATTGAGAGAAAGAAAACAAGGAATGTTGGGGAATGTTATTATACCAGTCTAAAGCAGGCCCTGCTAGAGACATAGGGAAAGTACGGAGCATAAGCTCCTGATCCTGGACTATAAGGTAGCAAGCGTGTTTGAATGCTCACAGAGTCTTTGTTGAGGGTCCTCCCGACTATGAAATTTTGAGAATTTAGGAAGTTTCCATTGGGGGAGGATAAGGCTTAAAAGCCACTAATGGATGAATGGGTTCATTGCACACTTCTTCAAAAGAGTATGAAGGATGAGCCCCTTTGGTGGAGGCTTCAGGTCTACGATTTTCTTGAAAAGAACTTGACCATGTCGATTGAGGAGGAGGCATACTGGTATGTCCTACATAAGAAGCGAATGGTGGATTTTGTTGAGGCATCAACGGGGAATTCATCTCGTTGACTAATAGGATGATAAGAGGAATAACTAGGCATTCTAGGTGACGCTTTGGTGTGGTATTTTTGTGAAGGAGCCCGCATATAAACAAGTTGTGAGATGGCAAGTGGTTGAGAAAAAGGTGGTTGAATGAAAGACAGAGCTTGTGATTGGTGGGCTCCTACACTTATCAACCGAATCGGAATGGATTGAGGAACATGTTAATTTGATTGGACATGGTGGGGAACAAGGTCTGAATGAGGCTTTTACCACGGATTGGTTATTAAGGGTGTCGACGCTAGAGGATGGGTGAAGGTCATCCATTGCTGGAGAATTGGAAGAGAGACCAACTGGAGGATGAGAAGCAGGAACCAACTGACTCGTAGAAGGGGTTGATTCGTAAAGAGGTACTTGACCACAGGATGCAATGGATGACATAGAAGAATTAACAACAATCTGTGGGTGCGCAGATGTGCCCATTATAGCTAGAGAAGAGGACTTCTCGAAGTAGGTTGTGGAATAGTCGAGGTAATCTGCGCACTAGGAATAGGCAAGACTATTTGAGAACTAGTCGACATGGTTGGTGGAAGAGAAAAAGGAGGCATAGGTGCGCCACCCTCTTTCGTGGTTCGAGGCAAGAAAATATGCTAACCGTTACTATAAAATCCTCGGGATGGTTCACGAGATAATCGTAAACTTTATGGATTGGTGGTCCCACGATCGGATATTCGAACAGACTTATGTACTCGATAGTCCATAAGGGCTATCGGATTGTGATCAGGAGTGCACAAATTGGGATCCCCGTGAGGAACATACTCTATATCGAACCAGATGATATTTCAAGGACCGGGGAAGTTAGATGTGATGGGATTGCTTTAGGCGATAGAAAGGATTATATGACCAAGATGGGGAACCAACTAATAGCGGTCCCAAGGAAGACCCAGGGGTGCCGAAACATCCACACTAGTGGTGATCTCGAGAGGAAGAAGGCTAGTTGAGCCATTTTTCTAGATTGTAACCGAGTGATGACCATCATAAACAAGTAGAAATATAGAAAATAAGATTGACCTAACTAATGCACGAGATAATTCAAGAAGCATAGGTGATTATCTCTTTTAAGTTTTTATGCTTTTAAGAAAGAAAATATTAGGAAGGCTTTTCGAAGCAGAACTACTTAGATAGCCAAACTAAGGATGGTTTGGGAATGTTTTGGTGAGGAGTCCTGAAGGAACTTGAAAAGACAAATACATGGCTTGATATAGGATCCCACCCCCGCAGCTCACACACCGCTGCGATAAGGGAGTCGAGTGCTTTGCCAATATATACCAAAACTTCCGTGAATTTATAAAGCGGCCCAGTACCGCGTGAGGCTCTTCCTCTTGGATGTCACTTCTAAGTAGGCGAGGCCAATGGAGGAATTTTTGTTTTGATGCTTTATACCTAGTGATTTTGGCTTTGTATGCAATGGTGGGGAAAAAATAAAAAATAAAAATATCAAATAGTGTCACTACCGATTTTGATCACTTTTTCAGCCTATTTAGAAAACTAGATGAAGAACATACAGCAGAATGACAAAGAAAAAGTTATTTTTAAGCACTAAAAAATGAAGTGTTTGATTTCGATGAATACAAGTCAAACAAGTTCTTTCCCAAATGCGATTAAATTCTTTTTAAGCACCAAAACCAAAATGTTTGAGTGTGTGACATAAAACAAACAAACAAATTCTTTTTAAGTTCTTAAAAAGGAGAAAACATCGTAAAGAGGAATACCCGTAGATTTGGCTCTCTAAGGTGTGTGGACTTGAAAGCGCGTTGTTGAGCTCTTCCCCTCGAACAATCCCATGAACAAGAAAAGTTGCTCCGCAAGAAAAGGTTAAGCAAACACACAAACAAATCCAGAAAGATATATCCAGATAATAGTAGAATGAAAATTTCTATTTCAAGGAACTAAAAAAACTTTCAAGAAAATAACAATTTTGCATAAAGAGATGGATCAAAAATGCAATCTTGAAATCAAATGAAAGATTTATTAATCTTTGAAATAGGAATTGGAATTTAGTTTTGCAAGAAAGAAGAAACTTTAACTTTGCAAATTATAAATGAAAGAAGCAAGACCAAAATGAAGGAAGGAAATGCTACAGAGAACTGACGAAAAGTAGTGAAGAAATAGAACAAAAGCTCAAAACTGGAAAAGAAATGAACTTACCAATAAGAGACTTTGGTTGGGTCCCACCGGGTGTGCCAGAATGTAGATCAATAATTTCTGTGCTTGTTACCTATCCAAGTTAATGTACCAAACTGAACACAAAAACCCTTAAAAACTCAAATGAAATTGATACGATAGATAAGACAAGATCCGAATATGTAGATGGAAAAGAAAACCGATGTAGACAAGACGGGTGCTCACAAGCGATCTGCAAAGTAGATCCAAGAAACACCCATGAGACACGAGATGCTTGACAAAAAAGACAATGTTAAAAGATATTTGGGTGGACTACCCGGTGCGGGTCCGAGAAGTGATAAGCTCCTCGGCGGATGTTAGTCCACATTTTCAATTAAGGAAAGAATCATACATGATAAAAGATGTAAGTAAATGTCTATATTTTGATTAAAAATGATAGACAAAATGTAAACAATGAGACAAAAAACCAATAGAAAGCGGGAAAGTGTGAAAACAATGCTGGATTTATGTTCCCTAAATTATTTTACCTATCTGCGCAGGGAAGATCAGCGTCGATTAGGAAAATCGGCGTCGACTTAGATAGGTCAGCGTAACTAGAGAGAATCGGCGTCGGCCAGATATAGTCGGCATCGACTAGGGGAAAATTGCAGGAAGATTGAGAAACAGACAGTGGAAGCTAGATCGTCGATCTCCGCTAGATCTGTAAGAGCAATAGGGATACTTGACAAGAGCTCCACCTTCGCATGATGTAGGAGCAGAGTCACCAAGAGATCGATGGAGGCTCATGATGTCGATGTGGTAGGAGTAGAGTAACGGTACTCCTCTTAGGGATTGATTTGGATAGAATTCACTTTCACTTGATAGATAATGCTCAGACTTGATGCTCAAAAATCTATGTTGTTCTTTATCTCTCTCTAACCAAACTAAATTCTAGATCTATGTTTGTAATCGGTGCCGACCGAGATGTAATCGGTGTCACTCTACGAAAAATCAAGGCGTCGACCAGATAATCTATTACCACATCGGCGCCGATCGAAACGTATTCCCGAAATGGCCAAAAAGGACGATTTTGGAAGGATGTAAGTGATCCCTCCAACTCAAATACGGGAAATATCCCGCTGCATGGTTTGGGGGGAGGAGAAATAGTGGGGATAGATGGATAAAATAAATATGGGAGGTTGGGAATTTAATATGGGGTAGATAAGTGGTTAAGATACATGTAAAAGTGTAATTAAATGGTTAATATTTAATTATCTATGGGTAAAACATAATGGGGTGCAATAAACTTAGGATAGATGTTTAAATCAAATATTAAATAATACCCTAAGAGAGAAGTGGTGATAAAATTGTGCCCCAGGTTGCCCGAGAAGGTAAACGAACATGGGGACACTAAATTGGGTAACCAATTTTAGGTGTCTACAATTATTTCACTTGGGTTCGAGGGTGACGGGGCTCTATGTGCCTAGGGCCATAGGGTGACCCACCTCATTTAAAAGGAGAAAGGAGACGGGGCCTCTATGGTTGAGTGACATGTTATTCTTTATGGTGCTCTATGGTTGAGTGACTTTGTTATTCTTTATAGCGCTCTATGGTTGAGTGACCTGATATTCTTGATGGGGCTCTATGGTTGAGTGAACCGACTTGGTTTTGGCACTATGTTTATTTCTCTTTGGGAGGTATATGGAGTTATTTGAGGTGTATGGAGTTGTTTTATGATGCTCCAGGAGATATATGGAGTTTTACCTTGTACTTTTGGAGATATCTGGGGTTTGTTTCGTGATGTATTGTTATGTGTGGAGTTGGTATAGTGAGTTATGTGTACATGTATGAGTCTTTTTGACACCTTGTTATGTATGAGGCTTGACTCTCCTCTTGGTTGGTATGGACTATTGGATATTGTCTTGGCACTATGTTGGTGCAGTCATGGATTTTGGGGCTTGTGATACGATTGTATATGTATCAATGTGTTGATTTTGTTTGTTAGTCATATGTGTGTACTAGATCTATGTCTAGGGCGTAATTGTTGGAAATTAATTGTTATGTGGTCTACTTGTTGTCATTCCATGGTTGGTGAAACCCTTGTGATGTATTACGGTCGTGAAAGTATGTAAAAGTATGCTTGTGAAAATTAGGTGTTGTGTATAACCCTGGTAGGGTGTTGTGACTGTAGTTCATGATGGGAACCCACAGGAATGAATAAACTAAAATTCAATAAAAATGAAATTTTAAAGGACTTGAATTAAGAATAATGTTAATGGAAAGAGATTAATGAAATAACGAATAAGAGAGAACTACCAATCTTCACAGAACCTTGAAAGTTAAAATTTCTACCAATTGTTCCTAGGGCCACCCCGTGACCGTGATTTTGGATCTAAAATCTTAACCTTAGAGCATACCTTCGCCACATTCATCCCTTGTTGCGTACTTTTTCTTTCTTTCTTCATTGTATGTCGCATCGAGGACGATGCTTCTTAAGGGGAGGAGAATGTAATGCCTCCGTTTATTATAAAAATAAATAAAATAATAATAATAAAATAAATATAAAATAAAATAAAATAAAAGGATTCAAATTAAAAGAAAGCCCGTGATATTCTTCTTAGGGTGGATTTAGGGAAAAATTGGGTCTTTGTTTCCATAGTTTTGGTTTTGTGTGGGGAGAGGGTGTTGCGCCGCCACTACCATGGGAGGAAGCTTCGAGCCAGGTGCATACGCACCCATCTGCTATAGAAGAAGGCGTGAAAGGGGGCGGCAGTCTGTGAAAACCAGTCTTTGCAACATCCTCCCCAGCTCATGTGTAAAAAAATGAGCTCCTTTTCCTACGTGGACGCTATATGACAAAGACGTTGGAGAGAGGGATTTATCGAGATATTGTAGTTGCAGCTTCCCTGGTAGACATGTATGCAAAATGCGTAAGAAGAAGACAGACAGACGTGTATGGTTTCACAAAATACCCAAAAAAATGTGTTCTCCGAACTACTGATGATAGCAGGTATGCACTACATGGAGTTGTTGAAAATGCGTGGGAACTAGTTGTTAGAATGCCTCGAAGAAATGCGGTCTCATAGAGTGCTATGATTTTTAGGATGTGCAAAAATGAGTTTGTTGAAAAGGCCTTTGAAACTTTCAAGCAGATGCAAAACCATATTTCGCAACCTTAGTTGTATTCTCCCTATGTGTGCACCTAAATGGGAGCTTTAAATCAGTATATGGACTGGTAAAAGTGCATACAAAATGTGGAAATAAACACAAGGCATGAGAGCTGTTTGACTAAAACGTCTGATAAAAATGCGGCCTGCTGGAAAGGAACATGGTATTATAGACTGAATACATGCAGTTTTGCACAGAATGGTTTGTTAGTTCTATATGTAAGTTGTGGATGTACAAACAAGTTGGTGCTCATAAAGATCGGTTGAGCTTGGATTCATTCATGGAGATATGCGTGCTCATAACCTACTATGGTGGGTGAAAGCCAAATTTCATAACCTTTGCAAGCATCCTAACTCCTTGTGCCGAGATGCGAATTTTGGAGCAAGATTGTCGTGTGGTGGACTTGTTGTTTGTATGCGTTCTAACTAGCTTGGGGCACCTCATACACTGCATCATCGATTAACAAGATTTGTATGAAGTGGGTATGTTAAAAATCTTAGAAAATTTCAAGCAACTACTTATTCTGTTGGGAAACTTCAAGTGATTGGGAAGTTGGTGTGACGTGGTGGAGATTTGATCTAGGCTCGTGATCTGGTTGACGAAGTGTCAGGTGAGATGCTGAACTGAATCCCGCAGTTTCGACCGACTTCATTCTCCAGGCATGGTTCTTCTTCCCTTACCTCTCATAATTCTCATGTTTTAGTTCTCTTTTGTAACTAAATAGAATTTTAAATTATTAGGATTTTTAATACAATTAAATGTCCCTTCAACTCGTTGCAAAACAATAAATTGTCATGTCGTAACTCACGAAGTCATTATAACTCATCTACTTTAAACCATGAACTATCACCCTCACTTTGAGATGATTTAGAAAACTCTTACCCATCTTGATCGTTGCGATATTGTTTTATCGACCAGAAAATTTGACTTCCCATTGATAAAGTTGACCTTTTCCTATTTTAAATAGTTAAATTTTACATTTTTCTGGAGACTCTCTACGTACCCTTCGTAACTCTAAAACAAGACGTGAAGTTTCATCCATGTACCTTAGTATACGAGGAGTCACCTTAACCTTTGGTTTGACCCAGAACGAACATATGACATCCTTTTGACGCTCTTATAGGAGCCCTATTACATTGGTTTGCAAGTACTTTGTGAAAAGTCATTAAATCTAGAAAATTGGCTTTCGTTTTGAAACGCCATTTCAAACTGGATGGCAAAATTACTTCCATCTTGACAAACCTTTAGTGTTTATAAGTAACAATTACATGGAACTTTTAGATTAGGGAAAAGTGTTTTTAGGATAGTTTGGAAAAGCCATTTTGTAGGCATCCGATCAGCGTTTGTGAGGCCAAAGCAGGACCAATTTTCGACTTGTCACCGTTTGAAAATGGTTTTCAGTTCTCGATCCTGTGACTCTAATGAATTCTCCTTATATGGGAACTAGTGGGGAAGTGTCTTGTTGCGTGCAAATCCGTCAAACGTCCAGTTTTGGACGTGGTTTTCTTAGCCCTTGAGCCAACTTTTGTCCTTTTCAACTCGGGTCAACTAAGATTAGTGGCCCCGAAAACTAGCCATGGAATTACGCAAACCGTTCGTTCTTTTTCAAATCCGTCGATTAATATGAATTCTTGTTATATCGGGGACACATATAAATTTGATCATGGTGGGCGTTCTCATTGGAAGATAACTTTTTGGAAGTGGTTTCTTAACCTCCGAGCCCGTTTTGTACGTTTGTAACTAGTAAGAAAATGTAAAAGTAGAAAGTCTGCAGACCCTCGTAGGGTTGCAAAATCACCTGAAACTCTTAACACATATAAATAAGCTATTTAAAACACTATAATGAAACTTGTTGTGTGTATTAGAAATTTTGACAAACGGTGTTTTCTCTCTCTACCCTTCTCTTTCTCTCTCTTTGGTTTACAAAACGAAGAAAAATGAAATCTGAATGAATACATGTTTCTAGACCTTTTTCTTTCAATTGAAAATTGTAATTATTGTCAAATGTAAATGGGAAACTAAAAATGATACTTATGTTAGGTTAGGGTGGATGCCATGCCAGTTAATTATCGCTGATATCATGCTCACGTGGGTTTGTAGGATAGAAGAATGATGACGAAAAAGGTGATGTGTAATTTAATTATTATTATTGTAATTTTTATAAGTCATTTTAAAATGAATAACGGTCTAATGTAGTCTCTTGTTACAAAAAGTTATAATTGAAATTTGTTAATATGTATGCGATCTTTAGTTTTAGGGATATCTTAGGAATTGTGCATTTAATCAACTGGTTCAATTTGATTCTTAGTTGTGTATGGAAAAAGGGTTTGATATATTTATACTAAATGAAATTAAAGTGAATATATTGTAGTACTTTCTCGATATTCAATAAGCGATTAAATTAAATCTTGGGTTATCTTCTTACACAAACATAATAAAGAGTTTTAATGGGAACACTCAACCTTAATGAAAATATTCGGTGCATAACTTTGCATGTGTGATCCTTTTACCATATAAGAAATTTAATACCGTAGAATGAACTTAAGCTTTGCACTCGTTGGGACTTCTAGGTTAGGTAAATAAAACCCCTAGTTGAGTTTACCATAGTCATTATGTCTAGCGACATTGTCGTGAACCCATATTTTAGGAATGACATGGTCCAACTTTATCAAAGAGTATGTGGTTTCCTTCTAGTTTTGGTAATCACAAGAAGAATGCCATCTCTTCACCTTATGATTCCTTGTTTGAAGGAATCGATTAAGCGGTCTTTACCTTGGTTTCTATAAAAATAACATCTTGGTATTTTCTTGAATGTGGTTTAGTATAAATATGTCCTATCGACACTAAAATTTTCCTCCATAATTTCTATTTCATTAATGTATGTATTAGGAATAGGATGTTGTTAAGTGTAATTAGTAGTACGTCGATAGAAGATAACGGCGCCCAAGATCGACGCCTTGATAATGTAGAGTACGGTAACATCAAAGTACAATAAGAATGTTGTAAAAAGTAAATATTTGTCGTAAGTGGTCCGTAATGTTAAAATGTCAAAGTTTGGGTAATTAGAGAAGTAGGTTCTACATGATTAGGAATTAGAAATATTATATTGGTAATAAGGACAAGAGTGAGGTCATAAATATTTTGTATATTTTATTTGTAAAAGTCTAAAAATGTGGAACCCATGTAAAATGATAAGGTTTATCTTATCTTAAAAGATAAGCTTACATGTACGAGATAAGAGTTAAGGTATGGAATATGATTCGTCAGGAGTGGATTTCTTATCCTATCTTAGAGATAAGATGGATAAGCTGTAAGTTCTATAAATAGAGAGGCCACCCCCTCATTTAGCATAGAAGGAAGTAGTGAGAAATATTGTAAGAAGTGTACGAAGGAAGCCATCGATTAAAGGTGTGTTGAAGAAGCCATTAAGAGGTGTAATTGTAAAGTTTCTCCCATAGTCTTGGTGAAAGGAAAGTGAAGTCAATAACACTTGAAGTACCTCATGGGTGACATTGTAACAATTTCATGTTAATATTATAATTTACTTTGATATTTCAGATTTGTCATCATTAGTCTTATCATAGTCGATTGTATTCTTTTGTTATGTTGTTGTTTTGTTTCAGTTACATCCACCAAACTAAAGGATGTGCATTAGTAAATAATCATAGCACAAGGAGTTCCCAGGTGAAGAATTATCATAGTGCCCAGGATTGGTGATGACATTTTGGTTCCGTTCTTGGGACCATTCCTCGTTAATGGATTTTACGGAGAGATATTCCCACTTAGTTAAAAATCAATTGGAGGGTAACCTTATTTTTACTATGCATAGTAGTTACCATGTTAAAATCATTTTTACCGTGAATAGTAGTTACCATGATAAAGTCATTTTTGTTGTGAATAGTATTTATCACATAGTAAAGTCACTTTTACCATGAATAGTATTTACTTTGCGAGTAACTTCACTTTTTACCTTGAATAGTGTTTACCACAGTAAAGTCAGTTTTTACCGCAGTAAGTCAAGTTTTACCATAGTTTACCGTGGTCATTTCTATTTTACTGTAGAAAGGTGTAAAGTCACTTTCTAGTATAGTGATTCCAATTATTGGTGCACATAAGTCTTGTTGATTGTACTTGTGGGTTGGTATTTCACGGTGGTTACTTTTGAAAATGGGAAAGATTCCTTTTTTTTCAGCTCAATCTAATGAAGATGCTTCTTCTTTCATTCAAGAGTTTAAACGATCTTGTATTTGTAATGGCCTCATAAGAAGAGAATAATGGATCGAATTTTTTTCCTACCTTTTGGATGGTTCAAGCACTTAGGTGGTTTGAAACACTAGGTGATAATGTGAAAAATTCATAGGATTTATTAATTGAAAGTTTTCTTGAAGAATTTAGTGAACAACGAGAGATATGCGAGATCTCATGATCGATATCACAAAGCTAACAAAAGGAGAGAAGGAGAAGATAAGGGATTATCATGCTCGTGTTCTAGAGCTAAGGAGGAAGCTCGATGCCCAGATCCGAAAGGAAGGATTAGCGGATGGGTTGATGAATGGCGTGGATAATCTCCTATGTAAGCACTTCATTCTTGGGATGAAGCCGAGAGATAAGAAAACGAGTGAAGTATGACCACCCATTACAATTGAACAAGCAAAGGAGAGTTGCAATGAGGCGAGAAGAAAGCATGGAAGAGGAGTCCAAAGAAATTGTTGCTAAAGTAGAGCCTACACCAGAACCTTTGGTCAGAATCCACAACCACACCCGGTGAGCAAAAATATTTCTCCTAGTACATCTCTGAGTATGAAGATCTGCTCAAAAAAGATGGGTCGATTAACTATTAATCTTCTTGAGGAAAAGAATTTAGTTCTCGGGAGGAGATAGAGGTCCAAAAGAAATATTTCTGAAGTTGTATGTTATGGTTGTTATAAAAGGGTCATTATAAGTATAATTGTCCGGATAGATCTTCTACATCTAGTAAAGGAGATAATGATAAAGGAAAAGCACTGTGAATTCTTTTGATGTAGTAGATAAGAGCAGAAATAATGAAGTAGATGTGTTTGTAACAAAAAGAAAGAAAGAAAAAGATAATCAAGATGGAAATGATCTAAGAAGATGAAAGGAGAAACTAGTAAGAAACATAGGAGAAGAAAGTTGGGTGTGCGGGATTTTCTCGATTTCACGGGGCAAGGACCATACTCCATCTTGGAAGATCTGTCCAAAGGCCTGCAAATATTACATATGGTCAACTCTTGGCTATGTCTTTGGAGAAGAGGCGAGAGCTGCGAAGTGGACTCAATGCTCGACGAAGAAAAAGAGGTTGAGGTCCTTGTTTTGGAGGCAGAGGCGAGATCTCTATGCTCCACAAGCCGAGGTATTATGTAATGGTATTTCAATTCATGATGTCTTAGTTGATGGAGGTGCTTAGCGATTAATGTAATGACCAAGAGTCCGTAATGAATATGTTGGTTTTAAAAATTGATCGCCCTTGAACACTTATGTTAAGGTCATTAAATAAAGGAAAAACTAAACTAGAAGGTGTAGTTTCAAATGTGGCAATATCTCATTATGGGTGTTGTATGTGTGGTAGAATTTCGGGTGATGAAAAATGGTACTGCATTGCGTACCCAATGCTCTTGTTGGGAAGACCATGGCTAAGGAGAGTTCATGCAGAAACTCTTGGAATGAAGGTTTCATGACACTTGGACGTGGTAGAGAGAGGGTGAAGATAAACGTGATCCTCGACATCATAAAAGCGAGAACTGTGGATTCAGTGATGGCCCGATGATTGGACATCCTCGATTACTCTAGTACCCGGTGAAGTGGACACCGAAGATGAAGAAAGTGAGGTTGATGTTTCGGTCATGGATATCCTTCGATCCACACCAACTCATGACCCCATAAAATTATCGAAGAAGAAGTTGATGATCGTCTCCAACAAATAAAGATTGGTGATCTTTGTGATGGAGAGTGAGAAGGAATCCTACCTCCGGCTCTTTCGAAGGTACATACACCTATTCACTTTTGATTATAAGGAACTCCGTCAGTAAGTTAGGTGGAACATTCTATTGGTGAGTAGATGGTGCTTAAGCCCATTAAGCAAATGCCATATAGAATGAATCCTAATTTTTCCAAGGCTGTAAAAGAAGAAATAGATAAGTTGCTTGATGCACAGATTCATATTTCTTTGTGGAGAATTTAGAATGGGTTTCTCCCATTGTGATCTCAATAAAAAATAATGGGAAGCTACGCATTTTTGTTGATTATAGGAAGCTCAATAAGGCAACAAAGAAGGATCATTACCCTCTTCCATTTTGGATCGGATCTTAGGCAAGTAAGTGGCGGCAGAGTCTATAGTTTTCTGATGGATATAGCGGCTTCTGACCAAGTTCGTATAGCAGAGAAAGATCTTTGAAGACCATGTTCACCACTCCTTGGGAGCGTTTGCTTATAGAGTTATGCCTTTTGGGTTGTGTAATGCTCGAAAACATTCTAGCGTTTGATGAATAGGGTGTTCAAACCCTACATTGGGACCTTCATCGCCAGTATTTACGGATGATTTTGCATCTATGGGAGTGTTATCCCGTAAAATTGACAAGGTAAATTTTACCAATAACCATATTCTGAAAATTTTGTTTTGATCCTCGTTAGGGATCCCTCACGTTCGAAACGTTGTAAAATCCCTTCTAGGAAATCTAGTTTTGAACTTAGTCTTTTGAGCCTTTTTGGTGGCGCATAAAATTCCTTGTAACACTAACTTTTGGTGCCCCCTTAAAAGCCTTTGGCGCATGGTTTTCCATGTTAACACATCTTCGGTGCGCGAAGGATGTTGAGTCTCTTTGCGTGTGCCAGAGGCGCATGCGCCTTATTGTTGACACAACTTTTGTTGCGCCACTTTTTGGTGCGCCAAGGCGCACATAATCTCATTGCTGACACAAAGTTTTGGTGCGCCAAAGGCGCACATAACTTCATGTCGACATTGCTTTTGGTGTGCGAAGGCGCGCTTAATCTTCTCTGTTTCAAATACTTTCGTGCGCGAAAGGGCGCACGCTTTCTCTTTCGTCGATGACAACTCTCATGCGCCCTTTAAAAAGTAGGTGGCGCATTGATGACCAGTTTTCCTATATATATATGAGTGCGCACCCAAAATGTCATTTTCACTTTTCTTTGAGCACGTGATTTTTACGCACTGTCATTTGACACCGCTCATCATTTTCATCACCTTGTGGACTGTTGCAACTTTTGCTATATATCCATGTAAGAGGTTCTTCTCCCTCTTATGCGTGTTGTGTTTTGATTCTTGATGTGTTCGAGGTCTGTTTTAGCTTGTTGGTTGGTTGTTTATATATAGATGTGTTGGCCTAAGCCTCCTCCGTTTCGTTCTCTGCCCCCATCTATCCTTCCTCTTTCCAAATCTGCTGGAAGAGGATGTCATTCTTGAAACAGTGGTTGTGACCCTCCTAATCTGGATCATTTTATTTACACCACTGAACTTTTGGAAATAGGAACAGAGGAACAATAGGAATTTGAACCATAAAGAAACCCCTTTGTAAAGAAGGTTTGTTCACTGTCTTTTCCCTTGCACGACCGGTGCGTCTGCAACACTAAAACGATTCGTCCCTTTGGTGCATCTGACCGCCTTGTAACGTGAGCAAAACCCGCGCCAATGGCGCACCCTTTCTGCCTGCTGCATCATGAGCTCATGCGCCCTCAAGGCGCGCCTCTTTCGCTTGCTACAAGTGCTAAACCCGCGCCAATGGCGCACCATCCATCCATGATGCATCCCTTTTCCATGCGCCAATGGCGCACCCAGCTTCCACGTAACAAAAATTTTTTCCGCGCTAAGTATGAAGCTATAAAGGTGCAGGCGCATCCCCAATTGCAATAACACCATGTTGTGTGAGTTTTTCATGCGTGCGCCATATATCCCTTTGGCGCACGAAAAGTCTTTGTTACATGATCCATCCATGCGCCAAAGGGTGCACCAAATCTCAATGCAACATGAAAATTCCATGCGCCAAAGGGCACATCCTCCCCAATATAACACGCATTTCTCATGTGCCCTATATCAAATGCAATCTGCAGTATCCATGCGCCATGCGCCTTTGGCACCTATTTAATCTCTGCGCACTCCTTTTACATGCACCTTATCTATTTAGCCACATTAGCTGTAGTTTTCATGCGCCCTGCGCCCTGAGCCTTAAAATCTCTAACTCTTTCTTCTGCTAACATTCCAATGGAAGATCAAATGGCTAATTCAACCTTTTTGGATTGGGTCTCGCTTCTTCTTCATGCAGATCAGCAACTGAGTTCGAAAGAACATATGTCTACATCTAGCAAGAGACCAGTCAAATCAAAAGGAAAGGCTAAGCTTACGAGAGAAGAGATGAAGTACAAATATCAAAGGGTCGGGATGCCCAGAATCACGAGTGAATGCGGTATGGATGTCGAGACTCGGAATGGGTCACATTGACATGGAAGAATGCAGGTTAGAACTCGAGAAGGTTCTGAGAAGTCCATGGATGGACAAATTAATAGGCGAGTGCCACTGCACTTCAGGAGGAATCCCGTCGACGCCGTCAACAATGAATTCATGATGGTGGTTGCCCGGTGTTACAACAAGGACACAAGATGTGTCGAAAATAGCAAGAGGCGAGGTAGTCATAAACCTCACTTTGCCGTCATTTTGAGCTCATACTCGGCATCCCTCACCACCCAGAAATTTTGTGGCCGTCGCCAAGCGAGAGTGCATCAAGGCACAGGGAGGAAAATGAAGACCAATGCATGCGGTGATGAGCGAGGTGTACTTAAAGAACAAAAAGGTAGTAACCGGTGGCCCCGGGTCATCCACCGCAGTGATTTCTCGGAAGAGCTCAGCGATACTATTACTTTCTGAGTAGAGTCTTGGGCTTTACGATGCCCATTACTTCCATAAATGGATGTTTGCGCTACTTAGAAACAATGAACAATAATTTACCCGATCAGCGCTTTTCTGGGGAAATCATAAGCAAGACCCATCTCGGAGCAGGCTACAACATTCGCTTCAAAGACAACGGGAGTGTTCCATATGAACTCCTATGTGGTCTATGCTTTGCAGTGTTGGAGAGGATTACCGGGCCTAAACCGAAGTGGAGTTTGGCCTCAGGTCAAGATATACGAGTACTACCCAGAGCTGAGGCTGGAGAATAGCATCTCCCAGTTTGCAAAAGTTAACGACGCATTCTTCTACCACGTCATCTGCCTGCTGAGGCCAAACATGACTCATAGTCGGACAACCAAAAACATAGTGGCAATCACGGAGAAATGGGGGGCCCTGTTCACCCAATTTCCCACATTCACCTATCTGAGGGCTGCCAACTTTTTGGGAGAGCCAACCAGGCTACCAAGGTATGCTGGACCTAAGCTAATTCTACTAGAGTTATCAAGGCAGCTGGTCACATACCACGAGAAGTGCCTCAAAAGAAAGAAGGTGGAACTCCTTTCCCCCTCACAGGTGGGCGATACACATGCTCCACCCACCATAAGGTGAAGGAAATGTTTGCGAGAGTGGAGTTACTCAACTTGAAGCATGACTTCCCGGCCAGGCCTACCTTCGACCCAAGAGGCTTCTTGCCAAAGGCGAAGCTTGATCCGATCCATGTCCCTCAAATTGAGGATATTTATATTGGCGTTCTCTATGAGGGAGAGCTCGAAAGAAAGGATCATTCTCACCTTTAGCATTGGCGAAAATCATCCATGCGGGATCGCCATTGTCCCCAAAGGCTTCCAGGACTACGGAAGATGAAGTAGAAAAAAGTGTATAATGACACAGATGGGGACAATTGGCCCTTCCGGCCATTGGCAGAACAAGGCTCCTCGAAAATTGAGGAAAGGACCAAGAGAAACTCTGCGCGAGCAGAGCAAACTTGGTGCCGCATGAGCGGGCTGATCTACCTCGGGTAGATTTCACAACCTCCCCATTGGGAAATGCACCTTCACGGTCCAAGAAGCGGCTTGAGGGAAAAGGTGCGAAGGTGAATCTAGCACCATTCGGAAGAAGCCCTCGAAGTCCTCCTTCCATAGAGCCAAAACAAGTTATAACTCTGGACGGAGGAAGAGTTAACAAAGGATAGTCCCATAGGCCCATCCACTCGGGATGTCGGCATCGCTTACAACTACCGAGGTCCCTTCTATCCCTTCTTCTTCTCTTCCTTCCCCTCCTCAGTGACTCAAGCGACCATCCCTTTGGTCGTGTCCTCTGCCCCTTCTACTCTTTCCCTGCTTCTTCGTCTATCTTCTCTTCCTCGCTTTGATCTTCCCTCCTCTATTTTCTCCCTCATCTCCGAGCTCCCTTCTCTTCCTATCTCTTCTGCAGCTACAGTTTCCCTTCCTCCGTGGACACTTCTTCGGCTATTCTTTCAATGCCGCCGCCGCGTGTCTCCACGTTTTTCCCCTCTTCTACTGTTGCTCCCTCCTCCTCTGTCTCTGGTCCTTCTTCTATGGGACCAGCCTGGATCTCTCAGCAGCTGAGCTAGCAAAAGAGGAAAGTTCCCATCGCTCCGATGGACTTTTCAGTAATTCCGGCCAAAGGGGCAAAGAAGCAAAAGCCTGTAACACGCTTCTCTCAAAGTGCTGCAGGTGAGAGAGTTATGGAAATAGCATACCCTGATCCCCTCAAGGAGAAAAAAGATCTGTCTCCGACAGATTTTACTGTGACTCAAGTCACAATGGGGACGTCTTCTGAAAGTCTCCAGGGGGAAGCTCTTTCCGCAGTCGATGCCCTCTGCAAAAAGCTTCAAGAAATAAAAGAAGAGAAAAGGCTACTGAAGGAGCAGAACAAATATCTGCTTCAAGCCTTACAGAAGATGGGTAGTGCACCTCCCACGATTGCCGAGACTTCGAGCTTCTCGGCCAGAGAAAAATCAATGAATATTCAAATATCGGTGGCGGGGGTATGGCCGTTTACTTGGAGGAGCCGGATCCTCAAGGAAATGAAAGAGTGATCGCGAATATGTCAATTTATATCTAAACATCGGAAAGGCGAACAAGGAACTCCAAGTATTAGCGGTTCCCATATCGGAAGAGATAGAACATGCTAGACTCCAACATGAGACCTTTCAACAAATGTTCGATTGTCGGTCGAAGATGCAGGTCATGTTCGGTGTCTTCGGCCATCCAGGGCCCTCAACAAAACCATGTCCACTCGGACTATCGGATAGATCAGCTTGGAATTTGTTACGGAAAAGATAGACAAGGTAAAGGAAGAGGCCACGGATGTAATGCATCAAATGGAGCGAATTTTTCTCACCATGACTCCGGGTTGCTCACTCCTTCCCTTACCTTGAGATCATCGGTGATGAAACTATCCGGATCTTGAGGAGATCGCTTCTCAGAGAGCGGGCCGGAGGTCACATTTGACACTCGAATCTATCAACAACTTTCTTGCTTTGTAGGGACTTCATCGGGTTCCTCATCGAGGCGGAGAAGGATTATTCCAAACTCCCGAAAAATCTCATAGGCGCGGGAGACTTGTGAAGCAATCAGCGAACGGCACAAGGATCCATCACAGGATCAATTTGGGCCGATGATTAACAAGTTTTTGGAATACCGCGCTCAGTTCCACATATCATCACCTGAGCAGCATCAGAAGCAGGCTACCCCCTTTCGGCCGCAGGATGACGATGACGAGTAGCTGCTCTTCTTCTTCTTCTTCTTCTTCTTCTCTCTATTCTCCGACTTTCTTGTTGAAATGTCTAAAGTGTGTTGGCACAAATGATGACATCATCCATGTTGCATCATGGGATGATGTCATCCATCAAGTTGTCAAAGTCAACATGACTTTTAGATATTTTGTAAATATCTTTGTAAATAGGTGGTTGGCTCCTTTTTGCCTTCTTTCCTCCTCCTCTTCTATAAATCTTTGGAATACTTGTTGTATTCATGGGTGAACATTTTTAGATGAAAATAGAAGTGAGGAGAGAAAGACTTTGAGCTTTCTTATAACAGAAGAAAATAGTAATACAAATATTAAGACTTTGTGCTCAATAGGCTCTGTGTTATGCATTAGATCTTTCTTACGTTAGATCTGTATGTGTTTAATCTGTTGGATTCATATCTACTTTTACTGTCATTTTCTCATCGGTATTGCTTTGTTTATTTATGCAAGAAGTAGGTTTGGCTCACATTTACCAACCCAAAAACATAAATCTTCGACCTTTACCTTTGGAATTCATTTCTTTTCTTCCTTTGGATCTGTTCTTTCTCTTTTCCCTCTTTCATTCCTTTCTTTTCGCAGCTGAAACACTCTCTGGGATGAGATCCCAACCCCAAAGGCGAGAATCATGAGACTTGCATAGATTCCTCTTTGGTAGAATAACAATAAACCCGGTTTAACTGCTTTGACTCAAAGAGGGGCTAAGCCACCCACTGCTGCCTGTTGGCTCATCTATCCATAGATCTGTCCGAGGTGACAGATTTCGGACCAACAGTTTTTGGCGACTCCGCTGGGGATACGAATAGATCAGTCAGATCTATGATGGTGGTAAGATAGAAAAATCAGAAAAAATAAGAAAATTGCTACCTGTTTGCAAATCTGAACTTTTTGATAAAAATCCAAAAAAATTGCAAAAGTGCCCAAAATTGAAAATTTTCTTCTGAGAGCCATAGATCGGGCCTAGTTATAGATCTTTAGTTCGCTGAGTTTTTATAAAAATAAGTATTTTGCCGTAGATCTGGATTTTTGACTATTTTCTAAAAAGTTTGAAACCCTCTGAAAAAGTAAAAATCAGATCCGAAAATCAGCTTGCTATTCTTCCCTGCCATCTTATCCTCGTTATTACTTGTCATTAACCGCAATTGGTTTTTCGAAGAGGATAGTTTTTAAATATCTAGAAAAGTACATGCTGCTGGTTTTTGACAGAAAAACCAGAAAATCAGCAAGTACAACCAAAAAGAAAGTTTGAATCTGCGCCATAATATCGCAGATCTGGAAGGTACGCTGGCAAGTGAACCTTTTACGCGTAGCAGGAGAGCCCGTGGAGAAGCTGATCCCACTTTCGATCTGCTTCAAAGGCACAATTTCAGCGTGACACCGGCGCGTTTTTCAGCGCTAAGCTCGGCTAGCCGGTCATCCAGGAGTGTCTCACCTCCACGAAGAAAAAGTCTTTTACAAGGTGCATCTACGTCCCTTTGTAGTGCCTTGCTGCTCAGTGGAACCACACTTCCCACTGTGTTCTCTTTCCTGCCCTTCAAATGGCGTACCATGGGGAAATGCTATGGGTCCTCTCGCACTGCCACATCCAGTTCACGCGCTCCCTCACGGAAACCGAAAGAATTTTCCCAAATTCGACGGGAGCGGAAATCAAAGCACGGATTCCCACATATCTGCATTCATTATGTCATGCAGTATCTTGGATGTGACTCACGAAGATGTGTCGGTTTGCCTTTTTCTGGAAACTCTACAAGGGCCCGCAGCTGAATGGTTTCAGCATTTGCCTGCCGGATCTATCACCAGTTGGGCCACCTTGCGGGAGGCTTTTGAAGACAGATACAAGCCTTCAGAGGATGCGTTTGCATTACTATCATGGATCACTCACCTAAAGAAAGAGGCCAATGAGACCATGCGCGATTTCATCACCCGGTTCAATGCACTAATCAACCGTGTTCCTGTTGCCATGCTCCCCACACCGGAAAATCAGAAGTGCTTCTTCGTGAACGCCATGAGTTCAAAAGTTAGTTTCTTGCTCCTTCAAGAGCGAGTCACTACCCTACTTCTCGCTCAGGCTGCTGCCATTCGGATAGAAGATAATTTGATAATATCGGGAATTGAAAAAGGAATCATCTAAGCCCAAATCTTGGACCCCTCGCCTACTTTACTTAAATGCGATCCAGCATTCCAAAAGATGGCGAATGACTTGCTTGCACTAAAGAAGCAGTTGGCCCAGGCTCCTAGTTCCTCATACCGGGATGTTCCACGAAGGAGTTTCGTTCCTAATAATGTTTCACAAAGGCCGCGTTACTGCAACTGCTCCACGGTTGGCGCTTGAAGCTCCTCCTCACAATCGATACTCGGCCGAGATTGAAGAAGAAGAGTAGTAAATCTTATGAAGAACCTTCGTCTCAAGGTGAAGATGATCAAGATGTCGGTGAGCCGACTGGTGACTCTACTATTGGATACATGGAATTTGATGAGGAAGAATCTGATGAAGAGGAGAGTACTCAAGGCTATGCAAGCGGACAATCATATGCTGTTTTTACCCGCTCGCAAGGAAAAGAAGCGGAAGTTGCTGCCCATGTGCAGAAGGAGAAGGCCGTGTCAAACGTGCCTCCAACCATTGCTAAAAGAGGTAATCCTCTTCCTACTCAACTCCCTGTTAAGTCTTTTACAAAGAAATCTTTTCCCCCCATCTCTCCTCCAAATCAGCCCCCTCATATTCCTATCAAGATCAGTAACCCTGTTCCACCATCGCGAAGCGAGGGACTCATTCCCTCACCAGCGCAACCCTTGGCCGCATTTGATATCATAGATCATGCAAAAAAGACCAAGATCCAAATGTCTGAAGCTGAGTACCTTCAGTCAAATCCCGAACAGCTTGTAAGATTGACCAAATATATTCAGAGTCAAGCTGTTATACCTAAGCAGGTTTCCCCAAAGGAATCCTTTCCACTCCCCCTGAATCCCACATAAATGTTGCTTCAACATCTGCATCAGGCAAGATAGAACCTTTCTATCTCTCTCTCCTAATCAATGGGCACAAGTTGAGTAACTGCATAATTGATTCCGGAGCTTCTGATAATGTCATGCCGGCAAAAGTCGCCCATGCTTTGGGTCTCACTCTTACCAAACCTTTCGGCAGATGTTATTCATTGGAAACCAAGCAAGTTCCGTTGGTTGGCCAAATCAAAGACGCGCAATTTGCATTTGCGGCTTTCCCAGATAAAAGAGTAAAAATGACCGTCCTTGTCGCTGACATTCCGGCGGCCTATGGGATTCTGGCTTTGGGAAGGAGTTTCTGCGAAGTTGGTGGAGAAATTCACATGGGCTGGTCTAAAGCTAGAATTCTGTCAAAGGTGTGATGTAGACATTAGAGCCAGAATCACAAAAGAAATACTTGGTTACCAGCTCCGAAGATCCCAAATCCCAAATCCTTTTTGAATCATCAGGGATAGGGAACTACTTCTTATCTACTGAGACGGATAAAGCGGCGTTTTCATTCGGGGAAAAGATCTTAATGAGATCTGGACCTTGCGGTTTGATGGAAGTTGTGCGACTAGTGGATGTGGTCTTTGGGGGCATGCTGATATCTCCCGAAGAGGAGGTAATTCCTCTCTCTTTCAAATTGCAGTTTTTCAACACTAACAATACTGCTGAGTATGAATCTCTGTTACTCGGTATGCAAGCTGCAAAGGAAAGAGGAATTAAAAATCTAAAAGTACAAGGTGATGCTGAGCTAGTTGTAAATCAGGTCAAAAGGATTTACCAAGTGAAAAATGAAAGGCTCAGGCACTACCGTAACGCAGTATGGGACAGCATCGAAGAATTTGATGCCTTTTCAATAGGAGCAATTCCAAGAGCTCAAAATGACATGGCCGATTCATTGGCCGTTTCAGCATCTCTCATGCTCCCACACCCGGGTTTGAAAACAAACAAATACACCATTGAGGTGGTTTTCCACCCGAGCGTGCCAGACAACTCTCAGCATTGGCAAGTATTCAACGATGATAATCAACTCATTGCCTTTCTGGAAAAATCAGAAAATTTTGACGAGTTGTATTTCGAAGGATCCACCTCTACATGCCGTGAATCAATCAACGGTCAAAACCACGAATCAAAGGAGAACGACGGCATATGTCAGCTCAAAGGAAATAAAATTCCGAAGGGCCTGGTTTCTCTGGAGCGCCTGTTTGACAGGCATGACCGTTTTGTGAAAAAGAAGAGGCGAGATGATCCTGACTCATCCCCAGAGACCGAACCAGTCAATTTAGGTTCGGAGGCACATCCGCAATTTGTGAACATTGGGAAATGTTGCACGCCAGAAGAAAAGCGGAAATTTGTCAAGCTGCTGAAGAAATACATGGATGTATTGGCGTGGTCCTATGCCGATCTAAAGTCTTTTAAACCAAAATACGTTTAGCATGACATCCCGTTGAAAGAAGATGTCAAAGCCTTTCACCAGAAGCAGAGGCACTATAATCCTAAGATCTCGGGTACCATCCAGGCTGAAATTCAGAAGATGCTGGATGCAAGAATCATCTTCCCTATCCATCACAGTACTTGGGTAGCAAATATTGTGCCAGTGCGCAAGAAAAACGGTGAAATACGCATCTGCGTAGACTTTCGAAATTTGAATCAAGCTTCGCTGAAAGACAACTACCCTCTTCCGATAATGGATCAAGTTCTGCAAGCAGTAACTGGATCAGAGATGTTGTCCATGCTTGATGGTTTTTCAGGTTACAATCAGATTGAAGTTTCACCTGAAGATCAGTTTAAAATAGCATTCACTACTCCCTGGGTACATTTGCCTACAGTAGGATGCCTTTTGGCCTAACTAATGCTGGTGCCACTTTTCAGCGGGCCATGGACTTTGCATTCAAAGGTATGATGGGGAAAGTCATTGTGGTTTATCTAGATGACCTAACCGTGTTCTCTAAACAACGAAGTGATCATTGTGATCACTTGGAGCAAGTATTGGCCAGATGTCGAGAACATGGGATTTCCTTAAACCCAAAAAGTCTGTTTTTGGAGTCACGGAAGGGAAGTTGCTAGGGCATGTGGTTAGCAAAGAAGGAACAAAGATAGATATTGAAAGAGTTAAGGCTATTCAAAGCCTTACTCTACCTACAAGCAAGACTGGTGTTCATTCTTTCTTCGGAAAGGTGAACTTTCTTAGGCGTTTTGTTCCTGACTTTGCTAAAAAGACTCACCACATATTGAACATGATGAAGGGATCACCAACTTTCAGGTGGAGTGAAGAGGGGAAAAGTTCATTAGAAGAAATAAAAGCTTCATTGCTCATGCACCAGTCCTGGTATGTCCCGATTTCTCCAAGGACTTCATCATGTATAGTTATGCATCTGAGCATACTGTGTCTGCAATCTTAATGCAAAATAATTCAGAAGACATTGAATCCCCGATTGCATTCATGAGTTCTCCCCTTAAGCCTCATGAACTAAAGATGACTCAATTGGAAAAGCATGCCTTTGCCGTTGTCAAAGTAGTGAAGAATTTCAGGTATTACATTCTAAACTCGCATACGGTGGTGCTGGTCCCTGACACGGTAGTGAAATCAATTCTAACTCAGCAGGAGTTAGGAAGTTTGAGAGGAAATTGGATCGCAAAGGTCCAGGAATATGACCTGGATATTAAACCAACCAAGCTGGTAAGGGGCAAGGGCCTGTGTCAGCTAATGGCTGAAAACAAAGATTCAGAAAGCCCTAAAGGAAAAGAGGACTGTACCGACGAAGCGCAAAGCCCTCTAGAGGAGCCTGATTCTCTGCCTCTGGTTCTATTTGTTGCAACTAGTGATGAGTGGTACTCCGACATCGCTTTCTTCCTTACCTATGGCGAATGCCCAATGCACCTAACTGCAAAGGAGAAGCGCACTATAAAGCTCAGAGCGGCTAAATATGTCATCTAGGATGACGGTTTATATAAGCGTGGGATAGATGGCATCTTTTTGCGATGTGTTGAAAAGCCCCAGCAAGTAAAACTACTAGAAAGTTTTCACAATTCAGCTGTGGAGGCCATTTTTCTTCCTCCGTGATAGCACACAAGATCATTCGAGCCGGTACTATGTTGGCGGCGCTCTTTGAAGATGCGGCCACACTGGGTGGGAAAGTGTGAACCACATCACAAGAATTCGTCGGCAAGCCCAAGTTGGCTGCCCTTCCCCTAAGGCCGGTCATTATCAATGAACCATTCAGGCAATGGGGAATTGATTTTATTGGCGCACTCAATCCTCAATCGAGTGCTGGACATAGCTATGTCCTTACAGCAACGGATTACTTCACCAAGTGGGTGGAAGCCATACCTGTCAAGCATGCCACTTCTGAGGTGGTTTGCAATTTCATTAAAGAAAATATCATTGTCAGGTTTGGCGTTCCAAACAAAATCGTTGCTGATAATGCTTCTAACTTCTCCTCACGAGAAGTTATTAGTTTTTTCTATGAATATGGGATAACTTTAGCACATGCCTCAGATTATTACCCTCAAGGAAATGGTCAGTGGAATCCAGTAACAAGAACTTGGTGACCATCATACGGAAGTTAGTAGATGAGAATCAGCGGATGTGGCACAAGTCTTTGTACGACGCTTTGTGGGCGGACCGCATTACTCCCAAGAGATCTCTCGGCATGTCACCTTTTCAAGTGTTATATGGCACTGATGCCGAGCTTCCCATTTCTGCTGAACTTCCTGCTCTACGCTTGGCACGAGCAATTGAAGATGAAACTTTCCAGAATTCTCTAGAAAAGAGAATCATGTATCTTGCGGAACTTGAAGAAAAGAGAGTAAGAGTGGTCGACAGGATCACTGAACATCAGAATCAAGTAAAGAGGCTTTTTGATAAGAAGGCCAAGCAGAGGATTTTCAAGTGGGAGACCTCGTCCTCTTGTGGGACAAGCGAAGAGAGCCAAAAGGCATGCACGGAAAGTTTGATTCCCTGTGGAGAGGGCCTTTCAAAATCAAGCAGCTCAACGGAGAGAATAGTTTCTATCTCTCATATCTGGATGGAGCTGAGCTCCCGCTTCCCTATAGCGGGCAGCATTTGAAGATCTTTAGGAAGTAGAGCTTGCTCTCTTCTTTGTACAGTTTGCTTTCGTTGTGTGTTTGCTTTCATCGTGTGTTTGCTTTCGGTTTGTTGTGTGTTTCTTTTGTTCTCCCTCCGGTCCCCCTTGTTTTTGACTCTTTACCCAATGGATAGGCACAAGTGATCTGGGATTCTCTACCCCGAGTTCCCTCGAGGGATAGTCCCCGAAAAGAGCCAATTTGTTATCCCGTAAAATTGACAAGGGAAATTTTACCGATAACCATACCGAAAATTTTGTTTCGATCCCTCGTTAGGGATCCCTCGCGTTCGAAACGTTGTAAAATCCCTTCCCGGGAAATCTAGTTTTCGAACTTAGTCTTTTTTGAGCCTTTTTGGTTGGCGCATGAAATTTCCTTGTAACACTAACTTTTGGTGCGCCCCCTTAAAAGCCTTTGGCGCATGGTTTTCCATGTTAACACATCTTTCGGTGCGCCAAAGGATGTTGAGTCTCTTTGCGTGTGCCAAGGCGCATGCACCTTATTGTTGACACAACTTTTGTTGCGCCACTTTTTGGTGCGCCAAAGGGCGCACATAATCTCATTGCAACACAAAGTTTTGGTGCACCAAAGGCGCACATAACTTCATGTCGACATTGCTTTTGGTGTGCCAAAGGCGCGCTTAATCTTCTGTTGTCAAAAAGTACTTTCGTGCGCCAAAGGGCGCACGCTTTCTCCTGTCGACAGCAACTTTCATGCATGCCTTTTAAAAAGTAGGTGGCGCATTGATGACCAGTTTTTCTATATATATGTGCGTGCGCGCCCAAAGTGTCATTTTCACTTTTCACCGAACACGTGATTTTTACGCACTGGCCACCGCTGTCGTTTTGATCGCCTGTGGGACCCGTTGCAAACTTTTGCTATATATCCATGTAAGAGGTTCTTCTCCCTCTTATGCGTGTTGTGTTTTCGAGTTCTTGATGTGTTCGAGTCTGGTTTTAGCTTGTTGGTTGGTTGTTTATATATAGATGTGTTGGCCTAGCCTCCTCCGTTTGTTGTCTACCCCCCATGCTATCCTTCCTCTTTCCAGATCTGCTGGAAGAGGATGTCATTCTTAAACAAAGGGTTGTGGCCCTCCTAATCTAGATCGTTTTATTTACACCACTGAACCTTTCGAAATAGGAACAGAGGAACAAGAGGAATTTGAACCATAAAGAAACCCCTTTGTAAAGAAGGTTTGTTCACTGTCTTTTCCCCTTAGCACTGTCACGCGTC
Organism: Taxus wallichiana var. yunnanensis; assembly: GCA_018340775.1. Classification (NCBI taxonomy): domain Eukaryota; kingdom Viridiplantae; phylum Streptophyta; class Pinopsida; order Cupressales; family Taxaceae; genus Taxus; species Taxus wallichiana. Next base: position 10,037,712 of record CM031237.1, read on the forward strand.
CCGCAACACTAAGAACGATTCGTCCCTTTGGTGCATCGACCGCCTTGTAACGTGAGCAAAACCCGCGCCATGGCGCACCCCATTTCGCTGCTTGCATCATGAGCTCATGCGCCCTCAAGGCGCGCCTCTTTCGCTTGCTACTGAGTGCTAAACCTCTTGCGCCTTTGGCGCACCATCCGTCCATGATGCATCCCTTTTCCATGCGCCAAATGGCGCACCCGACTTCCATGTAACAAATTTTTTTCCGCGCTAAGTATGAAGCTATAAAGGTGCGGCGCATCCCCAGTGCAATAACACCAAGTTGTGTGAGTTTTTCATGCGTGCGCCATATATCCCTTTGGCGCACGAAAAGTCTTTACACGATCCATCCATGCGCCAAAGGGCGCACCAAATCTCAATGCAACATGAAAATTCCATGCGCCAAAGGACGCATCTGTCCCAATGTGACACGCATTTCTCATGTGCCCTATATCAAATGCAATATGCGATCCATGCGCCATGCGCCTTTGGCACCTATTTAATCTCTGCGACACTCCTTTTCGTGCACCTTATCTATTTAGCCACATTAGCAGCGAGTTTTCATGCGCCCTGCGCCCTGAGCCTTAAAATCTCTAACTCTTTCTTCTGCTAACATTCCAATGGAAGATCAAATGGCTAATTCAACCTTTTTGGATTGGGTCTCGCTTCTTCTTCATGCAGATCAGCAACTGAGTTCGAAAGAACATATGTCTACATCCAGCAAGAGATCCACCAAATCAAAAGGAAAGGCGAAGCTTACTGAGGAAGAGATGAAGTACAAATATCAAAGGGTCAGGATGCCCGAATCACAGGCTGAATGCAGTATGGATGTCAGAGACTCAGAATTGGGTCACATTGACATGGAAGAATTCTGGGTTAGAACTCAGAAGGTTACAAGAAGTCCATGGATGGACAAATTAATAGCGAGTGCCACACTTCACCAGGAGGAATCCCCGTCGGATCCAACAATGAATTCATGATGGTGGTCACCAAATGTTACAAAAAGACCAAGATGTGTCAAAACAAAGAAGGGCGAGGTAGTCATTAACCTCACTACCCATCATTTTGAGCTCATACTCGGCATCCCTCACCACCGGCATTTTGTGGCCGTCGGCCAAGCGAGAGCATCAAGGCTCTAGGAGGACAATGAAGACCAATGCATGCGGTTGATGAACGAGGTGTACTTAAAGAACAAAAGTAGTTACCCGGTGGCCCCGTGTCATCCACCGCGTGATTTCTCGAAGAGCTCAAAGCGATACTATTACTTTCTGAGAAGAGTCTTGGGCTTTCGAGCGCCCATTACTTCCATAAATGGATGTTGCGCTACTTAGAAACAATGAACAAGAATTTGACCCGATCAGCGCTTTTCTTTGGGGAAATCATAAGCGAGCACCATCTCGGAGTAGCTACAACAATTCAAAGACAACGGAGTGTTCCATATGAACTCCTATGTGTGTCTACAGCTGCAGGCGTCGAGAGGGATTACCTGAGCCTAAACCCAGTGGAGTTTGGCCTTAGGTCAAGATATACGAGTACTACCCGAGCTAAGGCCGGAGAATAGCATCTCCCGGTTGCAAAAGTTAACGACGCATTCTTCTACCATGTCATCACTGCTGAGGCCAAACATGACTCATAGCCGGACGACCAAAAACATAGTGGTAGTCACGGAGAAATGGGGGCCTGTTCACCCAATTTCCCACATTCACCTATCTCGAGGGCTGCCAAATTTTTGGGAGAGCCAACTTGAGGCTACTGAGGTATCTTGGGACCTAAGCTAATTCTACTAGAGTTATCAAGGCAGCTGGTCACATACCACGAGAAGTGCCTCAAAAGAAAGAAGGGTGGAACTCCTTTCCCCCTCACAGTGGGCCGATACACATGCTCCACCCACCATAAGGCGAAGGAAATGTTCGCAGAGCTGGAGTTACTCAACTTGAAGCATGACTTCCCAGCCAGGCCTACCTTTGACCCAAGAGGCTGCCTGCCAAAGGTGAAGCTTGATCCGATCCATGTCCCTCAAATTGAAGATATTTATATTGACGTTCTCCATGAGGTGGAGCTCATAAGAAAGGATCATTCTCACTTGCATTGGAAAAAATCATCCAAGATGCGGGATCGCCATTGTCCCCAAAGGCTTCCAGGACTACGGAAGATGAAGTAGACAAAGTGTATAATGACAAAGATGGGGACAATTGTCCCTTCCGGCCATTAGCGAACAAGGCTCCTCGAAAAATTGAGGAAAGGACCAAGGAAACTCTGCGTGAGAATGAGCAGCTTGGTGCTTTGCATGAACAGGCTGATCTACCTCGGGTAGATTTCACAACCTCCCATTGGGCAATGCACCTTCACGGTCCAAGAAGCGGCTTCGGGCAAAGGTGCAGAAGGTGAATCTAGCACCATTCGGAAGAAGCCACGAAGGTCCTCCTTCCATAGAGCGAGAATGCAAGTTATAACTCTGGAGGAAGAGTTAACAAGGATAGTCCCATACGCCCATCCACTCAGGATGTCGGCATTGCTACAACCACAGAGGTCCCTTCTGTCCCTTCTTCTTCTCTTCCTTCCCCTCCTCGAGTGACTCAAACGACCACCCCTTTGGTCGTGTCCTCCGCCCCTTCTTCTACTCTTTCCCCTGCCTCTTCGTCTATCTTCTCCTCCCTCGCTGATCTTTCCTCCTCCATTTTTTCCCTCATCTCCGGGCTCCCTTCCCTTCCTATGTCTTCTGCAGCTACGGTTTCCCTTCCTCCCGTGGACACTTCTTCGGCTATGCTTTCAATGCCGCCGCCGCGTGTCTCCACGTTTTTCCCCTCTTCTACTGTTGCTCCCTCCTCCTCTGTCTCTGGTCCTTCTTCTATGGGACCAGCCTGGATCTCTCAGCAGCTGAGCCAGCAAAAGAGGAAAGTTCCCATCGCTCCGATGGACTTTTCAGTAATTCCAGCCAAAGGGGCAAAGAAGCAAAAGCCTGTAACACGCTTCTCTCAAAGTGCTGCAGGTGAGAGAGTTATGGAAATAGCATACCCTGATCCCCTCAAGGAGAAAAAAGATCTGTCTCCGATAGATTTTACTGTGACTCAAGTCACAATGGGGACGTCTTCTGAAAGTCTCCAGGGGGAAGCTCTTTCCGCAGTCGATGCCCTCTGCAAAAAGCTTCAAGAAATAAAAGAAGAGAAAAGGCTACTGAAGGAGCAGAACAAATATCTGCTTCAAGCCTTACAGAAGATGGGTAGTGCACCTCCCATGACTGCCGCCGAGACTTCTGAGCTTCTCAGCCAGGAGAAAATCAATGAATATTCAAAGATCGGCGAGCAGGGTATGGCCGTTTCTGCTTGGAGGAGCCAGATCCTCAAGGACAGTGAAAGAGTGATCGCCGAATATGTCAATTCATATCTAAACATCAGAAAGGCAAACAAGGAACTCCAAGCATTAGCGGGTCCCATATCAGAAGAGCTAGAACATGCTAGACTCCAATATGAGACCTTTCAACAAATGTTCGACTGAGTCAGAAGATCTAGTCAAGTTCGGTGTCTTCGGCCATCCAAGGGCCCTCAACAAAACCATGTCCACTCTGGAATATCGGATAGATCAGCCTGGAATTTTTACGGAAAAGATAGACAAGGTAAAGGAAAAGGCCCTAGATGCAATGCATCAAATGGAGCGAATTGTTCTCACCATGACTCTAGGGTTGCTCACTCCTTCCCTTACCTTGAGATTAGTGATGAAACTATCCGGATCTTGAAGAGATCGCTTCTCGAGAACGAGGCCGGAGGTCACATTTGACACTCGAATCTATCAACAACATGCGCTGTTGGGACTTCATCGGGTTCCTCATCGAGGTGGAGAAGGATTATTCCAAACTCCCAGAAAAGCTCATAGACGAGCGGGAGACTTGTGAAGCAATCAGCGAGCGGCACTGAGGATCCATCACAGGATCAATTTGGGCCGATGATTAACAAGTTTTGGAATACTGCGCTCGGTTCCACATATCATCACACGAGCAACATCGAAACGAGGCTACCCCCTTTCGGCCGCAGGATGATGATGACGAGTAGCTGCTCCTTCTTCTTCTTCTTCTTCTTCTTCTTCTCTCTATTCTCCGACTTTCTTGTTGAAATGTCTAAAGTGTGTTGGCACAAATGATGACATCATCCATGTTGCATCATGGGATGATGTCATCCATCAAGTTGTCAAAGTCAACATGACTTTTAGATATTTTGTAAATATCTTTGTAAATAGGTGGTTGGCTCATTTTTGCCTTCTTTCCTTCTCATCTTCTATAAATACTGGAATACTTGTTGTATTCATGGGTGAACATTTTTAGATGAAAATAGAAGTGAGGAGAGAAAGACTTTGAGCTTTCTTGTAACAGAAGAAAACAGTAATACAAATATTAAGACTTTGTGCTCAATAGCTGTGTTATGCATTAGATCTTTCTTACGTTAGATCTGTATGTGTTTAATCTGTTGGATTCATATCTACTTTTCTGTCATTTGCTCATCAGTATTGCTTTGTTTATTTATGCAAGTAGGTTTGGCTCTGTTTACTACCAACCCAAAAACATAAATCTTCTGACCTTTCTGCTTTGGAATTCATTTATTTTCTTCCTTCGGATATGTTCTTTCTCTTTTCCCTCTTTCATTCCTTTCTTTTCGCAGCCTGAAACACTCTACTGGGATGAGATCCCAACCCCCAAAGGCAGAATCTGTGAGACTTGCATAGATTCCTGCTGGTAGAATAGCAATAAACCAGTTTCGCTTTGCTGACTCAAAGAGGGGCTAAGCCCTGCACACTGTTGGCTCGTCATCCATAGATCTGTCAAGCGGCAGATTCTCGGACCAATAGGGAGAAATTTGGACCTTTGCACCAAATGGAGACAACATTTCAAAGGTTAGATGAAGCACAAGCCTCACTAAACCCTACAAAGTGTTTCTTTGGATGTTTTAAAGGAGTTTTGTTAGGGCATGTTGTATCCAGAGATGGTATTGTACTGATCTGATAAAGTTTCAAAAATCAAAGATTTACCATTTCTATGAATAGAAGTAAGTTGAGATCATTTTTAGGCCATGTGGGTTCTATAGAAGGTTCATCAAGAATTTCTCAAAGATTGCATGACCACTAACCCAGCTTCTTGAAGAAGGATGTTACTTATGAACCAGAAATAAGGCGCATGAAGCTTTTGGACAATCAAGGAATCCAGGTGTCTTCACTTGTTTTGAAGAATCCGAATGGAGCAAGCCATTCATTGTGTACACCGATGCCTCGGATGCAGACTAGGAAGTACTTTGAGCCAAAAGGATGAAAATGGGAATGAACATCCAATTTACTTTGGGAGCATACAAATGAGCGATTCTGAGATAAATTATCTTGTAATCGAAAAAGAGGCTCACGCTATCATTTTTGCTGTAAATAAGTTTAGAAATTACTTTCTAGGACAAAAATTTCTAGTTGTAACAAATCATCGAGCTCTAAAATATATTGTAAATAAGCCTAACCCATCGGGAGGATAGCAGATGGATAATTTTGCTACAAGAATTTGAATTTGATATTATAGATAGGCCGGAAAGAAGCATGTCAATGCGATGCACTCTCTCGAGCCTATGATGGTTTAGGATCATCTTGTGATGATGATGATTTCCCGATATAGCATTGTTATCCTTGACACAATCCCTAGTGGATATATAGATATTTGGAATTATCCGAATGAATTCAAGTTTCCTGATGGTGCCAATGCAAAGACTAAGAGAAAGATTACTCAATCCAGTCATCCATATTCTATTCTCGCATGGAGTATTATTTGAATAGGACACGATGGACAGATTACACGAGGGCGGTTGGACGTGATCAAGGGAAGGAATCTAGAAGAATTCCACAATGGTACATGTGGAGGGCACTTCTGGACAACTTACGGCGAAGGATCTTGGATGTAGGTTATCACTGGCCCACTCTTTTTAAAGATTGTTATAATTATTGTAAAACATGTGATATTTTTCAAACACATAGTGTAACCGTAAGACTTCATCAGCTCCATTATGCCCTATTCTTCCACTTGGTCCCTTTGAAAAGTGGGAATAGACATTGTAGGTCCACTTCCAACTACCTCATGCCAAAATAAGTATATTGTAGTTGCCACAGTTATTTAACCAAGTGGGTTGAAGCTAGGCCATTGAAAACAACTTCCATGGATGAAGTGGCAAGGTTCATATATGAACGCATTTTCACCGTATTTGGTTGTCCATTAGAAATTGTAACAGATCAAGGAATCCACTTCATTAATGAGGTGGTAGAAGCCCTAGTCAATAATTTTTTCTATTAAGCACATGAAGGAAACAACATACAAGCCAAGCACAAATGGACGGTGGAGCGAACAAATTTTGTGTTGTGTCAAATTCTAGCAAAAGATGCAGCCTTGCAGTACATAAATGTGATAAAATGATTCATGCGGCATTGTGGGCATATAGGGCAACATCAAAGTCAGCAACAAGATACTCTCCATTTCGGTTAGCCTATGGCATTGATCCAGATTCTTCCTATTGAGTTTGATATTCCCACTATGAGAGTTATGAAAAATGAAAGGATGGATGAAAGTGATTCGAAGAAAAGAAAGGTTGGTATATCTTCATTTGCTAGAGGGAAATGAGGGAAATAGCAAAGGATACAAGCCATAAGAAGAAAATGAAGCGAGAGGAATACTTTGATCAAAAGATCCTTTGGTCTCCATTTCATGTGAATGACTTGGTTTTAGTATATGATTCCAAATACAAAAAAAGAAGACAGAGGAAATTTCTTCCAAAATGGATGGGGCCCTACAAAATAGCAGCTGTGCATGAAAATGGTACGTGCACTGAAGTGGAGGAATTGGATGGCACTCCCATTACGAAATGGGTCAACCATGACAAGTTGAAGATTTTCCAAGCACCAGAATAGTCTACTCCAAGGACGGAGTAGAAGCTAGGAAGGGGGAAGATGTCGACACTAAAATTTTCCTCCATAATTTCTATTTCATTAATGTATGTATTAGGAATAGGATGTTGTTAAGTGTAATTAGTAGTAGCGTCCGATAGAAGATAACAGTTGTTACAAGGTATGATGCCGCCAATAATGTGGAGTACGGTAGATCAAAGTACAATAAGAATGTTGTAAAAAGTAAATATTTGTCGTAAGTGGTCCTATAATGTTAAAATGTCAAAGTTTGGGTAATTAGAGAAGTAGGGTCTACATGATTAGGAATTAGAAATATTATATTGGTAATAAGGACAAGGAGTGAGGTCATAAATATTTTGTGTATTTTATTTGTAAAAAGTCTAAAAATGTGGAACCCATGTAAAATGATAAGGTTTATCTTATCTTAAAAGATAAGCTTACATGTACAGATAAGAGTTAAGGTATGGAATATGATTCATTAGAGTGGATTTCTTATCCTATCTTAGAGATAAGATGGATAAGCCTATAAGTTCTATAAATAGAGAGGCCACCCCCCTCATTTAGCATAGAAGGAAGTAGTGAGAAATATTGTAAGAAGTGTACTAAGGAAGCCATTAAGAGGTGTAATTGTAAAGTTTCTCCCATAGTCTTGGTGAAAGGCAAGTGAAGTCAATAACACTTGAAGTACCTCATGGGTGAGATTGTAACAATTTCATGTTAATATTATAATTTACTTTGATATTTCAGATTTGTCATCATTCCGTCTTATCATAGTCGATGGTATTCTTTTGTTATGTTTTTGTTTTGTTTCAGTTTACATCCACCAAACTAAAGGCACAATTTGTGCATTAGTAAATAATCATAGCACGAGGAGTTCTGGTGAAGAATTATCATAGTGCCGGATTGGTGATGACGTCCACTTTGCCTTAAACTCTTATATAGTTGAGGCATGGATCATTAAGTGCATATTGGAAGAAACCAAACCTCGGTGATTAGGAGGTGTCGCTTGTGGTTCATGTATAGTTTATAATTCTTCGATCATGTACCCCTTCAAGATGTTAGTCAAATACTTTTGTAACTCCTAACTACAAAACAATGCTAATAATGAGACCATAGTGCAATGTAAGAGCATATCATATAAGATGAAAATGAGATTGGAGATTAGGATTAAGGTCACTCTTGGAGTATTTTAACTTAATTAAACATTATCATGTGTTGCAAAGAATATGAATTGTTTGGTGTGATCAAACTTCGAGAAAATAAAAGATATATATATATATAAATCAAATTTGGAATTCAACAAGTTTTTTGAACTATAATGATAATGGTAGCGAAATAACTATTAAAGTGATCGACGGATGTTCTTGAAAAAAAAAGCTATCTCGAATTTATGTCTTCCCTAATCCCAAGATTTCACCTTGACATCACGTTAGATTCACTTGTGTAGCAAGGGTAAATTTTAAACATTAAATAAACGTTTGAGAAGCATATTCTTAACATAAGAACAAGATAATTAAGTCTGTATATGTGATTGGAATTGTGCCAAATAAGCAAGTAAGTTATGGAAATTTCCGTGATGCATAAAAGAAGCCAACCTAAATGGTCGAACTGCAAAGTAAATGTGGAATGAACTTAAAGTTTCTATAGGTGGAAAAATCGAGGAATTTATCCTTGTGAAATAATGTTCTTGGAGGGTTAACCGTAACTAAAATACAACTAAAGAAATGATGTGTTGTGGGTTCGCCATTCTTGAAGTCAGGTTCTTGTGGTTGGGTCTTTGCTAGTATTCATTCGTTGGGAAAAGTTTGGCATCGACATGCCAATGTCGTCTACATGTGTCTATGTGAGTCGATGACTTATGTGATTGTCGTTTGTGAGTCGAGTTTATGTACTTGGAGCTGTGTTGTGTCGTGTGTAGTGCACAATGTAAGCCAAAAAAATTATCACAGGTATTTCTTATTGTATTTGGGTGCGTGAAATGTGGGCACTACAATAACTTTTTGATTGTTAAGTGTGCATATGTCTAGACAGCCTTGCAACTCATGTTTATATGTTTACACATTGATGTAATGTCATTGGGATGACCATCTCCCCTTCTTTTTCCTACTAGGACCCCCTTTGAATCAACTCGTGTTGTGTCTGCCTTGTGCCACACATGAGAGGCACACTTTGAGGTCCCACATTGAAATGTCACCTCCATACAATTTTAAGTCCCTTATCAAAAATAGTTCCAAACAATTTTAGGTACCATGTTTGAATGACAACCAGTATCATGAATAACCACAATAATAGTGAATCCATTTTTGTCATTAATTGTTGAAGGAAGAGTAATGGTATATAGGATATGGACTGTTGATCTCAATGTCAACAACTTTTCTCTTGTATCCTTCACGTAGTCCACACCCCTTTCTCCTTTGAGCAATTTACACATATGGCACATAGTTCATATGTGACTTAACAAAAGAAAGAAGAGGATCATAGATGACAAAGGAGGGATTTAAACTATTGGGGGCTTTCAATTGGGTTGACCATCTCCCTTGGCTTTCCTGGTTGCATCCCCTTTGAATACACTCACATTGTGTGTGCCTCATGCCGTGCTTTCCATGGCTTCATTTAAAATATAGTCCAAGCTGCAAATTCTCAAGCTTTACACCAACGACTTTATCATCGTTTATTGTCAAATGCCCTGAAAAGATGTCAATTCTTTCTTCGACAAATTTATCAAAATTATATGGGGTTGGAAATGAGCCCTTGAGTTTGTTGTGTTCTCACATAATCATAGACCCCCATCTTCATCACTCCTCTTTGTCTTGCATTGTCTCACCTTTGTTCCTTCCGTTCTAACTTACTTGATGCCTCCCTTCCATTGGCCCCATTTTTCTTCCCTTGTTGACTTGCATTTACAAGTGGCTTTCCCCATCATAAAATGATGTCTTTTGGTAACAAGTTTATCATTCTCATTGGAGACCTAGGCTAATGATTCCCGCCAATGATATACCTTCGTATGTAGTAAATTCGTAAGGAGTGACCCTTGTGAGAAGCTTTCAAGTGTCTCTCACTTTGTGAAAAATCTTCCCCCAACAAGGATCCAACACAATGCGACAATCCACAAAGCTCATCAACTAACATTGCACAAAACAACTATAGAAATTGGATGTGTCGAACGACATGAACTTACTTTCACATTTGTCCCCAGAGTCTTCTTCCTTGATGAACGACACATTTGCTTGCCTTTCTCATTCCAATGCTTGACAAAGACGACTTGAGGTCCATATGTCAAATTTGGAAAAATAGAAAAGGTGCACCTACAAGCACCCCAACATTTCTCCACATACTAGACATTTGCAACTCGCCTCCGACGCCCCAACATTTCTCTGCATGCTAGACATTTGCAACTTATGTCCACTCATAAATAAATCCTCTAATTATTCAATGTTTCTTTTCCACATTTTGTTCCCATTCTTAATACTCAGTGCTACCCTTATCGATGTCTTCATTAGACACGTGTACAATTGTTAGTGTGCTTTATTAAAAAAAGGTACATTTAATAGTAATTATTTTGTTTTACACAAGCTCAATCTTATTATTGCTCATTACACTATGTACCTAAAACAAGGCTATTACATTATTAAAGTAGTCTCGACTCTTGCCTATATCTCTACATGCATTAACATCAAAACACTACAATACCTATCAAAGTAAGATCCATGTACGAGCACCTGCAAATACTCTATGCATTTCCATATGGGCATCTAAAATGTGGAACTTTGGTTGTCATACATCCCTTCTGATATTGCATTGGTATTGGTATTGCGTACCAAATCTGATATTGTAGCTGTTAAAGTCGAGGACGTTGATGTTGCACTTCCCATGAAAATGGTTCTGAGACTCTCCAATGCTCTTCCCACATCTCTCATGGTTGGCCTTTCTGGGGGAGATTCATTTATGCAAAGCAGGCCAACACGTATGAATGAAATTAGGCATATATTTTGTTCCATATTCAAAGTCCTCCACAACCTGCTGTCAACAATGTCCATTAACCTATTTGGAAAAGCTGAACTCACCCAATTTCGCATGTTCAGATCTCCCACAAACATGGCATCCGTTGGCCTCTTCCTTGTAACCATCTCTAACAACAAAATGCCATAACTGTAAACATCCCCTTTATAGAAACTCTCCAACCCAATCCATACTCTGCAATCAAGTTGGCTAGAGTTAGTGATTATTTTTGATCCTATTATTGTTAAAGAGAGTGAAATTAATTTTAATTCTATGTAAGAAAATAAAAGTTTACCAGGGGCAATATAACCAATAGATCCCCTCAGGGAAAATGTTGTACTCAAGGAATCCATGGAGTTTGTGGAGCTAGTTAATCTTGATATACCAAAATCAGTTACTAGGGCTGTCATATTGGCATCCAGAAGCACATTGCTGGGTTTCAAATCACAGTGCACAACTTGGACAGGACAATCATGATGCAGATATTCCATGCCATGGGCCACATCTATGGCAATGTTCAAACACTCACTCAGCCCCAGCCTACAAATATCCTCTTCAATACCATCAGGATACAAATATTTTTCCAAGTTCCCATTTGATGCAAACTGCAGAACCAAACCTTTGAAGTTCAGGTAGGAACATGCACTTATGACTCTAATGAGATTGCGGTGTCGAATCCTCCCCAAGACTTTGCACTCTGCCTTAAAGCTATTCTGACCTTCTTCGTTGGGTGAATTGAGAACTTTGATAGCAACTACCTTGTCATCGCTTAAGACACCTTTGTAGACAGATCCAGAGCTGCCCATTCCAAGCAAATTTGACTCATCAAATCCATTTGTTGCAATGAATAGATCCTGATATGTAAACATCGGATACCCAAGTCTTCTAGACATAATGTTTGACAGATCAAAATGTTGTCTCAAGCCTTTCCGCCTCCACATTATTCCTAAGATCAAAGAACATAGTACAAATGCAGAGACTCCAGCAGCTGATAGAATTACTTTTGTAAGTAGTGTATGCTTTCCGCTGCCCTGTTTCTGACATGCAGGTAACAAGTATTTTTTCGGACCACAGAGTCCAGGATTTCCCACCAATAATGCAGTTACAGTTTTATTTGGAAACAATCCCTGTTCTGGAATTACACCTGTCAAATTGTTGAAAGCAAGATTAATGTAGTGAAGGGCTTTTAGTTGTTTAAGGGACATGGGTATTGTACCTGATAGGAAATTGGAAGAGAGATCAACACTCTCTAGATTTTGTAATTTGCTAATTGCATCTGGTATCAGACCTGTAAAAGCATTGTGAGAGAGATTAAGATGCTCTAGTGCGAGGCAGCCTGCTACTACACTTGGAATCGCCCCTTCAAGCTCATTGCCAGAAATGTCTATTGCTTGAGCACTTATAATCTTACTTATCTCTCCGGGTAGGGGTCCATGTAAAAAATTCCATGACAGATTCACATAGAATTGAATGTTTTGAAGACTGGCCATAACATCTCCAGGTATGTTGCCCCTCAATTCATTGTGAGAGAAATCAAGCAGTTCTAAATTGGGACATCTCCTCAAACCAGCAGGTATCTCTCCTGAGAAGTGGTTGTGATGAAGAAAAATCCTCCGGAGCTGTTGGAGTCTACCAAGTGAATCAGGAATGCTTCCAGATAAGTTATTGTGACTAACATTTAACAACCCAAGACTTTGGAGCTGACCAATCTCATTTGGAATGCTTCCTTCTAATCTGTTTCCACTCAAATCTAATCTTTCCAACTTATGCAATCTTTTAATTCCATATGGAATGTAACCTCTTAAAAGATTGTGGCTTAGGTCCATGTAGGCCAAGTTGGTAAGATTGGTAATGTCTTGAGGCATGCTTCCACTTATCTTGTTGTATGCTAATAATAAGATAGATAGATTGGAAGAAAGTTGGCCTATGGATTGGGGGAAAACACCGCTCAGATGATTATGTGACATTTTTATCACTTCCAGATCGGAGCAATTCGTTAGTGCAGTGAGAAAAGCCAATGAGATTTGGCTGCCACTGACAAGTTTATTGCGACTTAAATGAATCATTTTAAGCAAGACCAACTTACCCAATTCCATAGGCACTGTTCCACTTAGCCAGTTATCACTTAGAACAAGCTCCTCGAGTTTGGAACAATTTCCAATGGAGTTTGGAATCTTTCCGCTGAGCTCATTTCCCCACAGATAAAGGAATCGCAAATAGGAGAGCCTGGAACAAAGTTCCCATGGAATGTGTCCACTTAGTTGATTAGTACAAAGGTAGAGCCTCATAGTACAGGGGTGAGGCTGCCTAATTCAGCAGGAATGGGGCCTGTGAGATAATTTGTTGACAGCTCCAAGTCAGTCAAGGAAGTCAGTTTTCCTATAGAGGAGGGGATGGTGCCTGACAACTGATTTTCATAAAGGTAGAGCGTCTGTAGCTGGGTGAGGCTGCCCAATTCAGCAGGAATGGGGCCTGTGAGATTATTTGTATACACCCCCAATTCAATCAATGTAGAGAGGTTCCCAGGGAGGGGGGAAGTGTACCTGTGAGATAGTTTGCTCCCAAGTAAAGGTTCTCCAGATTTGGCAACAGCCCGAGCTCCGTTGGAATACTCCCCTCCAGTTGGTTGTAAGAGAGTGCCAACTCAACTAATTTGCGGCAGCCGCAGAGAGTGGATGGAATGCTTCCTTGAAATCGGTTGCGATGCAGCAGGAGTTCATGAGCTGTGGAAAGGCGCCCCAGTTGTGGTGGAATATGACCGTGCAGGGCATTATTAGAGAGATCGAGTGTCTGAAGAGCAGAGAGATTCCCAACCAGAGGAGAGATGACGCCCTCCAAACCCGAGTAGGAGAGATTTAACCCAACAACTCTGTAGTGCATATGTGGAGTACTTGAGCAAGTAACGCCAGTCCAGTTGCAAAAGGAGATATTTGGGGACCAATTCCGCTAAGAGCGAATGTTGGTCCAAAGCATTATTCCATGCAGCCGCTGATTTTGAGAATGAAAACAGCACAAGCGTGTGTGCCTATCCCTCATCACAAGATCTTTCAATGTCATTTATATATGTTCACATGTCTACAAAGTATCATATCATTTTTTCATGAAATCTCATTAGGAAGTGGTGATGTAATTTTAGGATAAGCCTATCACAAGATTTGTCACTGCCTTGTAATCTCTTTATGAAATTGTGTTTTTTTAAGTTTATAGTGTTATATTTAATTTTTGATATTTTTACTACATGTCAACAACGTATAATGTTTTTAACCCTGATAATTCTTACACAATGTGCTTTAATTACAAACTATCCTCTATATACTTTATTAAACTATAGTGTCAATTAAAGGTGTGAGTATATGCATTGTGTCAAAGTAGCATGATTTCTATACCTAATACGTTGTTACCTATGAAACTTACATTTTGGATATTCATTTTGCAATGCATAGTGTGAGGAATACAATCAAAGTGATTTCATTTAATTATTTTGGAATAATTTCTAGTGCATTGCCCGATACTTTTACTACAACAATTCAACAATAGATTACGTTGTTACCCCTAATAATGATGACTCAATGCGTTATTATTATAAACAATATTCATTATATTGTTTCAAACTGCAATGTCAAAATTTTATGAGCATACATGATATATATCAAAGTAGTTTATTGTTCCACGTACTACGTTGTTACATCAAAAACATGCATTTTCAATGCTTGTTTTGTAATACATAGTTTTATGACTTTATTCAACTGATTTCATTCAATTATTTTTGAATAATTTTCAATTGATTCCCCCTCCTTTGATTACAACAATTCAACAACGTATTTTGTTGTCACCCCTAATAACGATGATCCAACACATTAGTCTTATAGAAGATACTCAATGTAATATAAAAAAATACAATGTCAAATCTTAGTGTGCCTACAAGATCTATATCAAAGTACGTTGTTGATCCATGTAATATGTTGTTGCTTTGACAACCTACAATTTTTAATGTTTGTTTTTCACTGCATAATATATTCAAAGTTGTTTCATTCAATTATTTTAGAATAATTTCCAATTCATTCCCTCCTACTTTAACTACAATAGTTCAACAACATATTATGTTGTCACCCATAACAAATGATGAACGAACATGTTATTCTTACAAGATATAGTCATTATACTATATAAAACTATGATGCAAAATTTTATGTGCCTACAAGATCTATATGAAAATAGGTTGTTATTCCACGTAAAATGTTGTTGTGTCGATGACGTGCATTTTTAAATATTGTTTTACACTACATAGTGTTATGAATCTATTCAAAGTTGTTTCATTTAATTAATTTGAAATTATTTCCAGTTCATTCCCTCCTACTTTGAGTACAACAATTTAGCAACGTATTACGTTATTACCCCTAATAACGAAGATCCAACACATTATTCTTATAGAAGATACTCGGTGTACTATATAAAACTATAATTTCAGATCTTAGTATTCCTACAAGATCTATATCAAATTAGGTTGTTGTTCCACGTAATACGTTGTTGAATTAATGACATGCATTTTTAATGTTTTTTTGCACTACATAACATTATGAAATCTATTCAAAGTTATTTCATTCAATTATTTTTGACTAATTTCCAATTCATTCCCTCCCACTTTGAGTATAGTAATTCAACAACGTATTACATTGTTTCCCCTAATAACCATGACCCAACACATTACTCTTACAAAAGATACTCAATGTATTATATAACACTACGATGTCAAATCTTAGTGTGCTCACATGATTTATATCAAAATAGGTTGTTGCTCAACGTAATATGTTGTTACCTCAATGACATGCATTTTAATGTTTGACTTGCATTGCATAGTGTTCTGAATCAATTCAAAGTTGTTTCATTCAATTATTTTTGAATAATTTCCAATTCATTCCCTCCTACTTTGATTACAAAATTTCAACAACGTATTACGTTGTCAGTTCTAATAAATAACTTTTTCATAGGTAAAAAAGTGATTTTGAAGGGATCAAGAACCTTGTACAACCGAAAGATAAACATTAGAGAAAAAACAAGAAACCATAGGCCGATTGCATGATGTAAAAATAATGATATGGCCATATAAACAAATTTTATTATAATCATGTTTTTCCATTGTATTTGTCCATAATCTAGGTAGTCATCATTATAATATGTAAATATATTGGTTTTATAATTTATTATTGATATAGGAGCATCCGAAGTTCAAATAAATCCTACACAATGTTTTTCTAAGTATGGGAGACTACATGGGTGATGAGAATAAGGGTGATGTACATGAAGCACACTGTAATAGTCTAGTAATTAGGAGTGAGTGAAAAAAGGATCTACACAATGGTGAGTGAACATGTAGTGCGTGGAGACTTTGATAAACGTAAAGGCATGGATGGTATGTGTAGAAGTTCAATGATAAGATCCTTAAATGAAAAAGATGAATACTACGTAAAATATAACACAACACAAATGATATTGGTGCACCAGAATCCTAAATATTCAATATATGTAGAATAATACCCTTAAGGTAGGTAAACACCATACAATGCTCCTTCAGGAAGGAGTAACTCCACAATCTCACAAGATGGTAATCCACTTCGAAGGGGACACCTCCAATATACCTCTAATAAGTATAAGACATAACACATACAACACATTACATCATAATTATACTCATATGCTTTATATAAACATACATCACTCGTAATGGATGGGTAACATGACCTAATCCTAATGTGTGCCGACTCATTACCCAATATAACTAGTTCCTATGTGACCCCATATATTATAAACATATAACTAACTAAGGGGATGTGTGCCACATGTCGACATCTCCATCAACCCATATACATTATAATATCATATCCCAAGGTACATAACATTCATGCCCTCCTTGACATGTTTCATCCCAAAACATAATAAGAAGCCATATAGTGAGTGTGCTTCAAATCATTACACACTTGTCACTATGCTTGATCATCCAACCACCCATATGAGATCTTAGTGGGTGATACTTCTCCAAATCTGATTGCATATTCCATTGCACTCCTCTAATTCCATCCATGTCCATATTTGTTAGGGGTAACAACGTAATATGTTCTTCAATTAGTGTAGTCAAAGTAGGAGGGAATGCATTCAAAATTATTCCAAGATAATTGAATGAAATAAATTTGAATAGATCATAACATTATGCACTCCAAAACAAAACTATTGAAATATCCAATCAAGGGATAACCGAAAACTAGGATAAAACTGATTAACTAAAAATAGAGAAAGATAGGTTTTTCTTATTAACTAAAAATAGGACAAAACTACTTTGATATAGATCATGTATGCATACAAAACTTTTACATCACACTTTTAAACAATATAATGAGTTTTGTTAGCAAGAATAATGTGTTGGATAATCATTATTAGGGGTACTAATGTATCATGTTGTTGAATTGTCATAATCAAAGTATTAGGAAATGAATTGGAAATTATTCCAAAATAATTGATAATGAAATCAATTTGATTATATTTCTCACTCTATGCATTGTAGAATGAATATCTAAAATGCATGTTTAAGAGGTAACAACACACTAGGTGTAATAACATGTTACTTTGACACAGTCCATGAACTCACATAAAAATTTGACACTAAAATTTAATAAAGTATATAGAAGATAGTTTGTAATTAGTTCGTAATTATAGTGCATTGTATAAGAAGTCATCAAATGGTTAACAACATTATACCTTGTTGACATGTAGTAAAAAAATTGAACACTATACATTTAAAAAAAATAATTTATGTAGAGATTAATGTCTTGAGTAAACTTTAAAATATTCTACTACAACTATCACTCTTTCTACAAATAATATTTACATAACGTAATTTGTTTTATGTTATTATATTTTCTAAATAAATTTCAGCCTGTACCATGATTATTTTCAGATACCCATTTGGATTTTACAAGTGATGGTGAAAACTTTCAAATAGGTTCTTAAGGGAAATTACATAGTTTTACTATAAGGGTGCTTTCAATTAAGTCTCCATCAGGATTGAAACAACTCTTTATGGATTCATCCATCCATGCAACATGAAATGACATGAAACCAATGGAATATCTTAGAGTAACTTCTACAATCTATACCTATCAAATTTGAGCCAATTTCATCCATAAACATGAAAGATACAAGAATTTTCCTCCTTAAAACCTAGATCAGTGTTGAACAAGTTTCCTCGCTACTTGTTTCAAATTAGTGAAATCACAACAATAAAGCTAACAACTCTAAGTATAAGAGGGTTTAAGGTACCTCTAGATGGGATAATGATGTGTACGAGTGCAAAATGAGAGATCTTTCTTGCAGCGAGCTAGATGGATTACAAATCAAGAGAACTCAACATGAAAAAATGGATTAATAGATAGATGGGTGGGTTGTCTAAAAATGTTAGTCCCAAGAAGTGAAAACTTCCTAGGATGGATGTCAACCCAAAGGTAAGATAAAATAACGATTGATAAATCAGATGTATTAGAATCTGAGATTAAGAAAACTGAAATGCAATAAAGATGATAAAATGCAAATCTGGTCTAGCTAAATCAAACCAAACCTATGCAGGTCGACGATGACCCAAGACTATAGGGGCCCAGTCAATGGAAAATGGAAGATTCTAAGTGAAATAGTGACATAAAATGCAGATCTAAAGGCCTTGGAGGAAGATTTGGAGCTGATGATGAACTAAGATGAAGAAACAGGAACCCACAAGAGATCTCAAATTGGATCTGACATGAAAGGATGCAAGAAAATTATGAAATCTAAGGCGAATTCAATGAAGACTAATTTGGTCTATGATGACCTGAATGAGTCGGTGATGAATGGAGCTAACAAAATAGATCTAAAAGTGACAAGAGGGAAAATGACAAGTTTCGAGGGTCTGAGTAACTGTGAAATCAAAGAGGGGATGACTGAGAATATGAATGGTAGAGAGGCTAAAAAAATGGGAGTTGGATCAATGGCGACTAAGAAGATTCAATGATGATTAGGGTTGATCAAGGATTTGATGGAAAAGGATGCACAAGGATGATGATCTGCAAATGAAAAATGAAGGCTTGCAAATCAAGAGAACTCACCATGAAAAAATGGATTAAAAGATAGATGGGTGGGTTGCATGACAATGTCAATCCCGAGAAGTGAAAAATTCTTAGGATGGATGTCAATGTGAAGGTAAGATAAAATAATGATTTATAAATTAGATGTAGTAGAATCTGAGATTAAAAAAATGAGATGTAATAAAGATGATAAAATACAAATCTGGTCTAGCTAAATCAAACCAAACTTGTGCAGGTTGATGGTGACCAGAGAGTACATGGGCCTAGTCGATGGGGAGTGGAGGATTCCAAGTGAAACAATGACAGAAAATGCATATTTGAAGGCCTTGGAGGTATATCTGGAGCTGATGATGAACTAAGATGAAGAAACAGGAACCCACAAGAGATTTGAAATTGGATCTAATAAGAAGGATGCAAGAAAATTATGAAATCTGAAGGCCAATGCAATGAAGACTAATTTTTTCTTGGATGACATGACTGATTGATTTGGTGATGGAGCTAACAAAATAGATCTAAGAGTGATAGGAGGGAAAAATGACAAGATATGAGGGTCTGAGTGACTGTGAAATCAGAGAGGGGATGACAAAGAATATGAATGACAGGGAGGCTAACAAAATGGGAGTTGGGTTGACGAAAACTAAGTAGATTCAATGGCGACTGGGGATGATCAAGGATTTGATGGAAAATGATGCACACAGATGATGATCTGCGGATGGAAAATGAAGACCTGAGAAGGTGGAGAAAGGGCTCTGTAGGATAGTTGAACCTGCACAAGATCTAATGAAGGAATATAATGACAAGATTGCAATAATAGCTCTAAGCATACAAGAGAGAAAAAAATCTCCAAATATCCCAAAGTGAAGCACACGATTTCCAATATTATGATGAAATTGTAAAAGAGATCCACAAATGAAGGCAAGAACACAAGAAAAACTGAAGTCTCCAAAATTACATCCTAAGAAAAAGAGGGTAGGGGACTTTATAGGGTCGATGATGAACAAGATGGGTCAATGTCGATTGCGGGGATCCATCCATTTCCATGTACATATGAATAGTTATTAATTCTTCTTCTTGATAGATATGAATCATATCTTTCCTCAACTAATGCACAAACATAGGTTTCTCGATAAGATAGAAGACCTAAGTCTTGTCAAATATCTTCCTAAAAAATAATATACTTGATTTAGCTTCTCAATGCAGGATTCTCCCCTTTCAAGATGTTGATGAGGTGTTTGTTACATTTACATGAGGATAAAAGGGATTTTACATCATGCTATTGACATTCCACAAGAAACTTATCCTTTAAAACCATTTCATATTTTTAAATCAAATATTTGGCAGGAGTATGGATTATGATTTCTAAAGAAAAATGAGTTCATTAAATACTTAATATTGACTTCCAAATACTTAATAATAACCTACTAAACCAAACTTAGACTATGTACATGAGATTTACATAACCATTATGATGCTCCTACATCAAGTGCACATAAAAATATTGTGTGACAATGATGAAACATTGATAAAAGATGAAGAGAAGGGATTGAAGGTTTCCCCAAAGGAAATGGAATAAGAGTGGTGGGAAAGGGAGGATGAAGTATTACACATTGAGAAAAATGTAAGAAAAGGAAAGAATATCCATATAGATCTTGAAGGAATACATGGAAAGTAGTGTTTTAGTGATATTTTACATGGAAATAAGGAGGAACAATAACATAAGAAAAGCTAATGAATAAGGTTTCAAAATTATGCAATAAAGTTAGGGCAAAGAAAGAGATAGAGAAGAAAGAGATCTAGGTAGATCTCAAGAAATAAGGTGAAAAGAATAGCACCAAGGAATGTGTGTGCATCAAAAAGGAGTGAAAGAAAGGGGAAGAGGAAAGAAATCCCATAACCAGAAAGGAGGGAATAACACAAAGTGATGAGTGCATGAGAGATAAGAAGGTACACAACTAGAAGAGAACACATGAAATCACATTTTTATACAATATAGTAAGTATATTTTGTAAGAATAATGTGTGGGATCATAATTTATTAGGGGTAACAACGTAATACATTGTTGAATTTATGTAATCAAAGTATGAGGGAATGCATTGGAAATTATTATAAAATAATTGAATAAAATAACTTTGAATAGATTCATAACATTATGCAGTGAAAAAAAACATTAAAAATACATGTCGTCGAGTTAACAACGTATTACATGGAACAACAACCTATATTTATATCTCTTTTTAGTCATATGGAGGTATTACTTAGTCAGTGTAGTTAACTAGTATGACATAACACTCATAACTTATTACACGTAGAAAAAATGTAAAATTATGAGAAAATATTGGAATAAAGGGATTTTGCTACTTTTTAATTCTAATCTTTAAGCCATTAAGGTTTTTGATTGGATGGCATTCAGTTTCTTAGATAGCCAAGATGCAAACATGAGAATAAAGTTTGAAACTAAAAGATGGGAAATAAATACTTGTATGTCCCACACCTATTTCCATGGCTTAGATTATTGCTACAAAAAAATTATGTCTTCAGCTGACATTCCTAATAGTAATAACTCGTGTCCTTTAAAAGTAAGAGGGAATGAGTTTGAAATTATTCAAAAATAATTGAATGAAACAACTTTGAATAGATTCATAAAAAATGAAGTGCAAAACAAACATTAAAAATGCATGTCGTCGAGGAAACAACGTATTATGTTGAACAACAACCTATTTTGATATAGATCATGTAGGCACACTAAGATTTGACATTATCATTTTATATAGTACACAAAGCATCTTTTGTAAGAGTAATGTGTTGGATCATCATTATTAGGGGTAATAACGCAATATGTTGTTGAATTATTGTATTCAAAGTAGGGGAATGAATTGAAATTATTAAAAATAATTGAATGAAACAACTTTAAATAGATTTATAACACTATGTAGTGCAAAAAAACATTAAAAATGCATGTTTTTGAGGAAACAACGTATTACGTTGAAAAACAACCTTATTTGATATAGATCTTGTAGGCACACTAAGATTTGACATTGCAGTTTATATAGTAAAGTGAGTATATATTTTCTAAGATTAATGTGTTGGATCATCATTATTAGGGGTAACGTAATACGTTGTTGAATTATTGTACTCAAAGTAGGAGGGAATGAATTGGAAACTATTCAAAAATAACTAAATGAAACAACTTTGAATATATTCATAATGCTATATAGTGCAAAAAAATTAAAAATGCATGTCATCAATGCAACAACGTATTAGGTGGAACAAAAACATAATTTGATATAGATCATGAAGTCACACTAAGATTTGACATTGTATTTTTATATAGTACATTGAGTATCTTTTGTAAGAGTAATGTCTTGGGTCGTCTTTATTAGGGGTAACAACATAATACATTATTGATTTATTGTACTCAAAGTAGGAGGTAATGAATTAGTATTAAAAAATAATTGAATGAAATTAGAAATTATTAAGAAATAATTGAATGAATGAAACAACTTTGAATAGATTCATTCAATTATTTCTTAATAATTTCTAATTTCATTCAATTATTTTGTAATAATTTCTAATTCATTCCCTCCTACTTTGAGTACAATAAATCAACAACGTATTACGTAGTTACCCATAATAACAATGATCCAACACATTACTCTCATGGAAGATACTCATGTGTACTATATAAAACTACAATGTTAGATCTTAGTGTGGTTTCATGATCTATATCAAATTAGGCTATTGTTCCACCTAATATGTTGTTACGTCGATGACATGCATTTTGAATGTTTATTTTGCACTATATAGTGTTATGAATCTATTCAAAGTTGTTTCATTCAATTATTTTTGAATAATTTCCAATTCATTACCTCCTACTTTGAGTACAATAATTGAACAACATATTATGTTCTTACCCCTAATAATGATGATCCAAAATATTACTCTTACAAAATATACTCAGTGTACTATATAAACTACAATGTCAAATCTTAGTGTGCCTACAAGATCTATATCAAATTAGGTTGTTTTTCAACGTAATACGTTGTTTCCTCAAAAACATGCATTTTTAATGTTTTTTTGCACTACATAGTGTTATAAATCTATTCAAAGTTGTTTCATTCAATTATTTTTAATAATTTCCAATTCATTCCCCCTACTTTGAATACAATAATTCAACAACGTATTGTGTCATTGTTACCCCTGATAATGATGATCCAACACATTACTCTTACAAAAGATGCTTTGTGTACTATATAAAATGATAATGTTAAATCTTAGTGTGCCTACATGATCTATATCAAAATATGTTGTTGTTCAACATAATACGTTGTTTCCTCGATGACATGCATTTTTTAATAATTGTTTTACACTTCATTGTGTTATGAATCTATTCAAAGTTGTTTCATTCAATTATTTTTGATTAATTTCTAACTCATTCCATTCTACTTTTAAGGGACACGGGCTTATTATGTGCCACATATTAGTAAGGAGTTGCAAGAATGAGTAGAAAAGTTATTACTATTAGGAATAATTATAGCAATTCTTTCATTATCAGATCTTTAATATACTTAATTAATACATGTAACAAGGTACTTTAATATAGATCATGTATACATACCAAGATTTGACATTGTAGTTTTATATAGTACATTGACTATATTTTGTAAGAGTGATGTGTCGATCATCGTTATTAGGGGTAATAACATAATATGTTGCTGAATTGTTGTACTCAAAGTATCACACAATGAATTGGGAATTATTATAGAATAATTGAATGAAATCAATTTGAATAAAGTCACCACACTATGTATTGCAAAACAAACTTTGAAAATGCATGTTTTTGAGGTAACAACGTAGTGCGTGGACATGAAACTTTGACATCACATTTTTAAAAATATAACGAGTATTGTTCATAAGGATAATGTACTATATCATCATTATTAGGGGTAACAACATAATTTGTTGTTCAATTTCTGTAATCAAAGTATCGGGAAATGAATTGGAAATTATTACATAATAATTGAATAATATCCATTTGATTATATTCCTCACACTATGTATTATAGAATGAATATAAAAATGCAAGTCTAAAAGGTAACAACATACTAGGTGTAATAACATGCTAACTATTCAACCGACATGTCCCTTATACTATTCGTTTCACCTAGATTTTACACATATATAAGAGCTTATGAATGTAATTTTCCACCATTTTGAAATCATATCGTGTGCATATTCACCGAAGTAAACATAAGAAAATCCTCAACCACCAACACAGAAATCTGAGCCGTCCAACCACAAGTCGTCCAACTCTGAGCCGTCCAAACCTGAGCCATCCAACCCTAACCCGTCTAACTCTGAAATCTGAGTCGTCCAACCTCTTAGCCATCCAACTTTGATCCATCTAACCCTGAGCCATCCAACTCTGATCCGTCCAACTTTGATCCGTCCAACCTCTAGCCATCCAACCCCTAACCGTCCAACCCTTTGTCGTTGAACGATCAACCCCTAGCCATCTAATCCATTAGCCATCCAACTGTTATCCGTCCAACCCCGAGTCGTCAAACCCCTTAGTCATCCAACACTAGCTTATTTTTGAATGGTAAACCTGTTAACCGATGTACATCCTTGGGTTCAATTGAGAAATAAATTTGATGACATCTTGGATGCACGAGGAGAACAAAAAATTTACCATCACTCTCATTGTAAGAGGCGAGAAGGTAATCAAGGACTAAAGTATCAGTATCGAATTGGGGCATGTCCACAAGCCCGGTAAATTCTGATTTTTTGAGCCAATCCTTTTGTGTGTCTTTTTCTCTTAGTAGAGCTACAATCTATGGGCACATGAGGTTTTTGTATTGAAATTTAGGTGTAGGAATAGATGTGGTGTTGGCCATTGCTGAAATTTGGGAGAAGTTTGAAGATTGGAGAGCTCGAGCAGCATGGAAATTTTCATAGAAAAGTGAATAAATGAACCTTGAAGGGGTATTTATAGGGTCTGTATGGTTCAAAGGACATGTGGTGGCAAACTATCCATGCTTTCTCAAATGAAAAATATATAAGGCAATTATTCATGCTTTCTCAAATAAAAAATATAATACACAAGATTTTTCATTGTGGATTTGTATTCGATACTATGCAGGTCCTAATTTTAGGTTTTTGAAACTCATTAAATTTGACTCATTGACACATGTATCTCTATTAGGTAATATTTATATACCTACCACTCTTTTGTTGATTCCATTGTTGTTAGCAATGTTATTGTTAAGGTTTTAACACACAACATGATGTTGTACTTATAATTTGATCATCCTAAAAATATGGTCGACAAATAAAGGATATCATTATTAGCCTTTCATTAGTACCCATTGGTGTACTTCATGAAGAGGTGGGTTGTTTGATCACATCACCGAGTATCCTTTGTCATTTCTTGCATAAAAGGAAACTTGCATATGTTAGATATAGATACTCTACATTTAGGGTTCCTTAGATGATGTCATCCATCAATGACCACCAACACAAAATCTTGACCGTAAGTTTTCCTAACTCTACCATCTATTTCATATACATGTGTTTCAGAAACATCCGTCGAGACTCCCATTTGGAAATGCATAGTTACATAATTAGCATTTTAGGAATTAGAAAAAGAAAAAAAATTACTTTTTTTGTGTTCTCTTGGGTCCTCATTTCATGCTCTGGCTCATCCAAGGTAATAAATAGGGGACACTTTACTTTGAATATTATAATTCAGTTGATCTCTTTCAAGATTATGATTTTGTTTATTTATCATGGTTCTCTATATTTGTTTCAGATCTATTAGTTTAGTTGTGGTGGTGCGGGTCATGAATTCGGGAGGGGAGATGTTATGTTAGCATATCTTTCCCAAATTAAAATGCAAATGCAAATGTTGGAGTATTCATCGCGTGTCTGAGTGGGAGTAGAAAAAAGTGACATTTAGAGGCTCATCATCATCATCATCATCTATCATCATTAGAAAACTACGATTCCTTATTCAAAAATTTCATTCACAAATTGTAATATGTGAAATCAAGCATGCCCAAACCATACACTTTGATTATCTCACAGAAGTGGAAGAATGTAGTGATGTCAGTGTAGTTTCACATACAATGTAGGTGGGATATTTGTATGCATAGTTAAGGAAAAACTATGACAAAATTTCCTCTACTTATCACATTCCCATTTTCTCCATCATCGATCTCATGAAATTGGATATAGTCAAAGTGGGTATAAATTCTCAAATTCCACATGTAAAGTTAAACACAAGTCTCGAGGCTATATTTACTCTACGATTACAAATAAAGAATCCATACAATTGAAAGTTTGATTTTATCTCTTGATTGAAAATTTTAGATTGAGACTCCATTTGATTTCTTATGTTGTTGAGTGCAAATTTATCTCTAATTTACAAGGAGGGATTTTTACTAAACTATCAACTTGTATCGTAGAAAGTCCATATATATAGGAAACTCAATAATAAAATTGTCCAATTACTTGAGGGTGAGAAACATGAATGATCTATCCTTTTTCTCATGAAAGCCAAAACTATAGATAAACATAGAAGTTGGTGAATATAACAAAATATCCAAAGGTTGCGAATAACCAAATCATCATATTAGATAATAGAGTATCTTTTCTAAGTCCTTCAAGGTTGAGAATTGTTTAAAATCAGTTGCTACCTTATAAAAGAGAATCAACCCAAAAATAGCTCTCAAAGGTATCACAAATAATCACAAGCATCAATATTGAAGTATAGAAATCATTTTAGGTCTCAAACATGCCACCACTCTAAACAACATGGGCTAGAAAAACTTCATTATCATCAACCTGATTGGAGGAATCATTGATAATATTTATCATCGCCAGGAACGGAGAATAAACCTTATTAACATTTATCATCGCCATCAACTGTTAAATATTTTACAAGATATTCTACAGATGAATGTTTAGTTAACAACTACATATTTTTACAGATTTTGACACAAACAAAGTTTCCTTTTTAATAAATGTCTTAAATCTAAAAAATGTATTAAATCTGAAAAATATCCTCTTTCCATTTTTAATAAATGTCTTGAATCTAAAAAATGTCTTGGAGAGGGTACCCTTTGAGCCACCTCATCATATCCTAGCAGTCATTATCATCCTCCATAATTATTCCAGTAGAGGGAGCTGTGAAAGCATTTCTGAGCATTGTATACATTTTGAACTGAGATTGAGGAAGCTTATAGAAAGCTTTAAGGTCTATCCACTCCATCCACTTCCCAAATCTGTACAAGTCATGAAATATTTTAATTCCTTTCTCAAACCAAAGGACGATAAAGAAACCTCTTGTCAAGGCAAGGATCTTTTCATTATATTTCAGATTCGATGAAATCGATTTGTTTGCTTGGCCCCTAGTGTCAAAGGAAGAAAATATAGGCTGCCTAACCATAAAGTGCTTCAAATTTTGATACATTGTTGTACTCACAATAGGTGACAATGTAATACATTGTTGTGTTATTGTAATTCAAGTGTGAGGGAAAGAATTGGAAAA
Organism: Taxus wallichiana var. yunnanensis; assembly: GCA_018340775.1. Taxonomy (NCBI): domain Eukaryota; kingdom Viridiplantae; phylum Streptophyta; class Pinopsida; order Cupressales; family Taxaceae; genus Taxus; species Taxus wallichiana. The sequence continues at coordinate 10,065,297 of CM031237.1, forward strand.
TATTCCAATTTAATTGAATGAATTAACTTTGGATAGTTATTCAATTAAAAATGTAGGTCAAAAAAAACATTAAAAATGTAGGGTCAAATCAAAGTAAAGTAACAACATATTACGTTGATCAACCACCTACTTTGATGTAGATCCTGTAGGCACACAAAGATATGAAAGTTTATAGTTTTATATAGTAGCACATAAATGTATCTTGACATAAAGTAACCTCAATAATGAGTTAGATCATTGAAATGACATATCAAGTGGGACTCTGTAACAAAAATAAAAAAACTTACATGAGGGAAGCCTAGCCCATAAGCAGACTAGCCTTGTGAACACAAAATTTTCCATCTTTTTAAGATGGATTGACTAGTTTAATGCAAAGGATATCATATATAGAGCATTGATAAATAATAGCATTCAACATAAATATTTGAAATGATTTTTAAAGTCTTTTTATGCATTGAAAGCATTGTTAACTGTTAGTCGTCCATGTGGAGGTCACTGAAACTCCATGTCTGACAACACCGCAAATCTCCTACTGCAAACTGTAATTGATGTTTAATAGGTCTGACACACCCTGCATGAAAAATGATGGCCTGCACAAAATTTCGCATTGACATTGTTTCAACAAATGCAGCCAACAGGTTTCTAATTAGACCACTTCACCTTTGCTACCTTGCTATCTCATTCTGTGTCAAAAAAGAGTTTCAAAACATGGCATTGACCTTCGTCGAAGCACTATGGGGAAGGACTTTTGGCTAGATGTTTAAGTTGCGAGCTCCTGGTAAATATATATTCACTAGCAATCACACTTGAGTTGTGCTGATGGGGATCTTGAAAGGGAGAGATGTTAAAGAAGTTCAATTGGAAGCAGAGACCGCACCTGGATGACACAAGGGGGCTTGATTGGGGGAAGATGTACCTAGCATGGAGTTGGCACGAGACGTGGTGCCATTATATATGACCCACATTTTGAACCATGGATCCTATGTGAATGCTCTCGAAGTGGTATTCACATGTGAAGAAGACGGGCACGAGGTGATACTTGATGTATGAGATGTTGACCGATCAAAGTGGTGTGAATGCAGGTTGGAGGAAAGAGAGAATCATAGAGTGGGTTGTTGATGCTTGGCATAGGGAAAAGGATATGCTATGTCGTAGGGCTGCTAAGTAGTTGAATGGAGGTGTTGATAAGAGGAGGGAACAATCAGAGTTGAAAGAGGGGAAGTGAAGCATTATAGGAGGATGAGAGGTGATGAAGTTGTAGGGACTCTATTGGAGGGAATGTAACGGGCCTAATTTATATGATATGAATATAGTATAGCCAACATTACAACTCTCATGTGAAATACAAACCACTTTGGTCACCGAATGGGCATTTAAACCAATAATAGATTCTCCATGTAATGATAATTATGGGTTTTTAAATTAAATTAATTTAAGTCAAGGAAGAATGTATTAATCTTTTAGGCACCAAAAACTTTTTAAGAATTGCCTTAATTTTATTAAGAATAAATATTATCACAAATTTTGAAATTTAAAAATAGTAAAATTGTAGGAATAATGTCAATAACACAATTTGCACTTAAAGGGCGCTAAAAACAAAGGAAAATCTAATAGGTTCCAGGTTCGAAACCCAACAACAAGGCTTGCTTTTTACTATTATTAGGGCTCCTTTTCAGTTATAAGCTCCAGTAATTGCAGGAAAATATGTTAAAATCACATTTCTTTCAGTTATTATGTTAAATTGTTCACATGTCATGTGTGTAAGCTCATATTTCAACATAGTTGTGAGTATGCTAAAAGAGGTGAACAGGTTAAGTGGATCCCTATTGCATGTGTTTGGTGAGACATGAATAATGACATATTATTTTTATCGATCGAATTAACAATAATTACTTTCTACTAATTAAAAACAAGTCATATATTTTAGAAACATACTAAAACTATTTTAAAAATAATTTTTAGAAGGGAAAAAATTATTTTTTGTTAAAAATGTATGCCACACTTCAAAATATAAAACATGTTATATAATAATGGGAAAGAACAAAAGAATTAATCATTTTAAGTCAAAACCATATAACCTACCCTAGTTTGGGTAATAAAGAGTTGGCTATTAAAGTTATCCCTCGCAATTATGCGGAAAAATTGTGAAAAAAACAAAAGGATGAGTACGTAAAGGAAAGACTTTGGGATTAAAAACCTTGCTCAAACAAGTTCATTAAAATATTAATTGATTTTGAAATACATGCAAGTTAATGAACTTGTTAAAGAGCTAGCGGATAAGTTGTATTAGATGTGAGAAAATTCATACTAAATTGTCTTTTTCTTATTACGTTGAAAGGCATGTTTTACAAGGAAAGCCTAAGGGGCACTGACAACTAATTTTAATCACCATCGTTCATAAGAAAGACCATATCAACGTCGCTGACAATAATTTGAGTCGTTAATTTAGGGATTTTCATGTACATTGAAGTTGAGCAATGCTCATGCAAGTTAATGTTGAAAAATGTGAACCAGGTTGGAGACTTTTTTTAACTTTTCATTTTCCATTTTAGACACTACTTTTTCTAGTTCAACCCATCTGTGAAGATCCACGACTACTATCATGTCTGTACATTGAAGCGTTGATGAAATATATCTGACATTGATCACTTCCCATGGTACAATCTGATGGCACTTTCCTGCCACCGCTGAGTTGTCATCGCTATCTCCTTCACTGGTTGTTCATCTTATCCAGTCAAGTGTCATCCAAGCCTTTACAAGCCGTGTGAGTTTAGATAGCGTGTAGGTGTCTTGTAGCTAATACCAGGGTAGGTGGTTGTCCATAGGCATTAAATAAGGTATCCCAGTCGATGCAAGAACAATATATACCGAATTTTAAAACTTGGTCGATGATAAAATATCCCCACGATTCATGAAGGAAATTACAAAACTCTCTATACAAACAATATAAGTTTCCAATGGAATAATTTTAGTTATTTATGTCGAAAGGCGTGTTTACAGGTAGAAATCCCAGGGGCTCTGACAACATATTGTAATTTCCACCGTACATATGATAGACTATATAAACGACCCTGAAATTAATTGGTGTTGTCCAATGGGATTCTTTCTATCCACCCACGCTTTGGCATATACGAGATTATTTCGTCCAAAGGGCATCACGGGATTGTACATTCTGGTCATCAGCGGTGGAGCGCATGTTTTGTCTATCTTTTTTCTTTTGTTATGTTCCATTCAATAAAAGAACCAAAATCGATTAGACCTAAAAGAAATGATTCAAAAGAAATAAATAAATAACACTCACATGCAGAGCCATGCGATTGTAAACTGTATTCGAGTTTGGCCCTTGGTTCTTGCCCCACCCTCCATGGAGATTATACAAGAAGCTCCTATTTTCATCTACAATTGCTAGCAGAAATGTGGTTAAGCCTCTACAATGTTGCTTTGAATCTCTTCAAGTCCCGGGTGTGTGTGTGGAGCCAAACCAGATGAAATCGAAGTGGCACAGTCCTCCCTTCCTACACCACATTATCTGAAAAACAAATTATATCAAATTCTCCTTCTTACATCAACTTTTTAACACTTTTCAATTTATTAATAGTACAACTAGAATTTGTGGAATATTTATTTATTGGTTTATCTAACCAACCATATAATGTGGTGCTTTTTTAACCACAAACTAAGTGAAGTAGCTAAAAAATATTGAGGAAATTTGTAAACAACAAGTACACATATAACACAATAGTTGAAAACATAAACAACAACTATTGCCACTTGCAATTTTGATCGACCACTCTTTGTGTTCTTAGATATCTCCAAAATATGTTCCCTCGATCCCTTGCACACCATAAGTAACATTGTTTTTACATATTTGAGCTCTAATTTTAATTTGAATATTATTAATAGATTATATATTTTTAGTGACCAAATATTTCATGACTATAATTTGCAAGACATGAACTGCACTTAAATGTAGACAAAACACATCATATCTTAAATTAAGAAAACAAGAAACCTCTTTCCACCTATACATTGCATAGTACCCTTTTATGGTTTTATTAGTTCAAATCACTCTTGAATGGAAAATAAAAGCCACCTTTGTCTCATTTGGCCAACCGCTTGAAGAACCTAATTATCGATGATTTTGTGTGTCCTCTATTCTCATGTGCTTGCTTGAGCTTGAAACTAAAAAGGGAAGTAGATCACCATGAATTAGATTATTCCCACATTAATAATATATGTTATTTTCTCCACTTTTTCATCACAATCTCACTTGCATTATGCACATGAATGCAATATACGTTTAAAATGGCCAAAAAAAGAAAAAATGGAAAACCCAATAAATGTTCATTCTCAGTTTCAAGCTCAAGTACTTACAGAGGAATAGGTGATGCGAGAGTAGATTTCTACAAAATAATTTGTGGAATAAGTGTGGGACATGCAGGTATTTAATTCCCACTTTTTAATATAAAATCCCTCTTTTGAATGGAAAATAAAAATATCTTTCACTTAAATTGCATTGATTTGAATAATGTGGACGAGATCGAGATAAAAAAGTGGAGTACATAACATTCCTTAAGCATACATTCTCACTTTTTTATTTCTATCCTTCAATTCGTGTCTTTGTCTTCCTTGAACATTCCTTTTATGTGTCCTGACTGCATGATCCCATAGGAGTAATTTCAGTTGTCAGGTGTCATCGCAGCAGACTTCCCTCCCAAACATCTTGCTCACCTAAATCACATTGCATCGTCTTTCACACTTACAAGGTTTCACCTACATTGTCTACACTTAGAACAACTACGTGCCTCACAACTTGAGACAAACCCAATTATTTTCCCTAATGGCTACAGAGAAACCCTATTCACAATTGTGTATGAAACCCCTAATCTCATTATTGTATGAAACCCTAATGACAATAGTGTATAAAGTTGAGAAAGTAGCAAATATTATTTTGGTAGGAATAATCTAAGTTGGGGAATAGGTGTGGGACATGCAAGGGTTTAATTCCCATGTTTTTACTAAGTCATGGAGTAGGTGTGGAACATGTAGGTATTTAATTCCAGGGTGTACTTCATCTACATTTTCCACATGTGTAAAATTTGTGTGCCTCATTGTTAGAAGCAAACCCTATTCTTTTCCCTTATAGCTACATAGAACCCTTATCCAATTTTGTATGAAACTCCTAATTGCAATTATGTTATAACCCTTTTCATATTTGTGTATATGGTAGAGCACATAACATATATTATTTGGGTATGAAACCCCTAATCGCAATTATGTGTAGAACCCTTTTCACATTTGTGTATAAGGTAGAGCACATAACATATACTATTTGGGTAGGAATAATCTAAACCAAGGAATACATGTGAGACATGAAAGGATTTAATTCCAACATTTTTACTAAGTCATGGAATAGGTGTGGGACATGCATGCATTTAATTCCCATGTTTTTATTTAAAAATCCCTCTTTCGAATGAAAAATAAAATACACCTTTCGCTCATATAGCCAACCGCTAGAGTGGTTCAATTATCAATGATTGTTTTATCATCACCTATTCATATAACATTATCTTCTACCTCGTATGTCCATCCCCAGATAGCCTCAATTATCAATGATTGTTCCTCCATCAACTACTTCACTATAATTTCTCGAGCTTAAAACTGTAAAAAAACATTCCTACAAAGTTCTACAAGAAGCAAGCAGTGTGGTTGGGTCTTAAATTGGGACACTTGTGAAGTCTCATACATTTCCTCTTCTGGGTTTCAAAGCTTAAGGATCAACTTGAGAAATAAGAAAAGTGAGCTCCGGCGGGCCCCACATGCAGCCGAAACAGGAAAAATGGGAAAAATTGGCAAAAGCATCTTTGGATACACTACTGGTCTCCATTGATCCCCAGTGCACAAAGAATTCATGAAAAGATAAAAAAATGCATAAAATTTCGGAAAGGGGTTGGAAATAATCATAGAGCTCCCCAACAGCTCATTGAGTTGTTAGGTGAGCTGGTTACATGGGTTAACGAGCTGGGAAAGTGGGAGGTAGTCGAGTAGCTCGCCGAGCTACTCAGTGAGCTAGGTTGGACATGGAACTCATGTGAAGGATGAAGGTCGGGGTGTGAGGCGACTCAAGTTGTAGGAAAATAACTTGGTCCGGAGGTGAGTCAAGTTGGTAGTTACAATGAGGCAATGGAGCAAGGGCCAAGCTCCTAAACTTGGAAAGGCGAGAAGAAATGAGGGCCAACTCAACGGGTCGATCCTAGGGTCGATGAGATGCAGGGAAGGGAGCTCGACGAGCTCTCCCAGCTCACCGAGTCGAGTTAAACAAATTCAAGAAAGGGTCGAGCATGGAGGAAGTTGGAGCTCATGGCGAAGGTGAGTCAAGCTAATGCATCGTTGAGTAACCAAGTCGTGGGGTTGAGCCGTGTTCGTGTGGGAAGCATCAGGTTTCAAGCGGGGCATTACTTAGAAGTAATGCCCCCACAATTCAATGAAAGTTAAAGTGGTTCCAAAGACCACAGTAAAGCGAAGTGAGCGGGGAGGAAGTAACTCGACACTCCCAAGTTACTTCACTTCCCAAAGAACAATGAAGTAGTGCCTCCTTCATTCGGCGTAAGCACAAGCAATTTCATTCACTACAAAACAGGGCGAGCTCGTGCGGCGAGAATTCATGTGAGGGGAGTGATCCGAAAAAGGTTGCGGTGTTTTGGGGGGATATTGGTTATAAGTAATGCCCCCTAAACGATGAGTTGAAGTAATCCAAAATCATGAAAAATGATTGAGTTGAACGCAAAACCCCAATGATGAAACAAGTGGTAAAATGGGGGCCCATCAATTCAAGTAATGGCCACCTCAAACACCGAAGTAAGAGCAATGTGGAGGACCACATAGAAGGAAAATGGGTCAAGCGATGATGACTTAAGAAAAAGGGGTTGCATTCGACACAAGTATAAGTAATGCAAAATCCCAATAAAGGGTGAGTTGAGGAAAAGCCCGAGTTGGGTGAGTTGAGCGCTAGGTGGCGTTCGGAAGAGGGATGAATGCCCGAGCAAGTAGGAGGCATTGCAAACACAGACAAGTAGGGCGAGCCAAATGGCGAGTTGCGGGGATGTCGGAGGAGGAGTCTTGAGTTGCGAAGGGCCCATTCACCGAAGAAAAGTAAATGAGAAGACCAAGTTGGAGCATGAAGGAAACCCGATGCAATGCAAGGAAAGCTATGCCATGAGCTATAAAGTGAGCTGTGAGGCGAGCTAAGGGGAAAGTTAGCCCACACCCCAAGGCAAGTAATGAACTCCCTAAACACCACAAAGAAGACAAATGAGTAAGAGAAGTAGTGCGGTAAACTGAAATTACTTAACTTCTCAAAACATGAAGTAAAGTAGTTTGAAAGGTCCGATGGGCAAGTAGAAGTAATTGGGGGTCGATTCCCGCAAAGTAGGGAAGTAGCAAGAAATGACCCCCTGGTTTCTCGTAGAATTGGAGATGAAGAAATGGCCATAACTTTTGACTGGGAGCTCCATTTTGCACAAAATTGGACTTTTAGAAAGGTCTCGAGCCTCTACGTAGCAGAAAATCAAATTTTAAATTTTGGTGAGGGAAAGGTGGTGAAAAATGGAAAAACTTCTTCTATACTCCAATGCATTGTACAACCAACTACCACCATTAATGGAGCATGGAGACCAATTTCTTCTCCAAAGAAAGAGTATAAGAGGGATGGGTTGTGCAGGTGTCCCATAATGTTTTCAAATTAATTATTGCATTTGGTAGGTGGATAGAGGCATGCATGCAGGAATTTCACTTTCTCTCTCTTCTCCTCTCAACTTCTATAAATTGTAAAGCCCTTTCATTTTGTAGAAGGGGGATTCTCATTATAGTGAAGCTCTGCCAAAATTACTTCATGAAAGCCAATGTGTTGCAGGCATCCATTCTAGACATCTTGCATGATGATCCTGGCCTTTCTCTTATACTGTAATGAATTGTGTATATCAATGAAGCAATATATTTGAGTTTTGGATATCTTTCTTCCCTTGCTTTTGTCTTTGCATTCTCCTACCTCTTCATTTCAGTATGCAACTATATTGTGCCAATTTTATTTGTCTTGCAGGGTCTGTTATTGTTGTTCCTTCATGAAAATGGTGGGTTGAGTGTTATTGCTAGACTGTGGTGATTACTTCCACCCTCTCTGCTCTGCATTTTCTTCCATTTTCACTCATTGGGAGACTCCCTACACCCCTCTCTTGGTGTTATCACCTCTTTAGTGTATGTTTTCTTCATTTTCATCCTTGGTCCCTTGGAACTGATAGGGTAGGATTAGAAAGTAGATTTCCTTTCATTAGAGGTAGTTGTTGCATTAGTTTAGGAAGAGGAACCGACCTTCTTTGGAGGTCCATCTCAAGTAGCAGTAGGTCCCACAACTTGAGAGATGGTCCAATGTTACCCAATCACACCAAATGCCTCAGTCACAAAAGCTAGCAATTCCGTTGGTGCTTTGATTTGGTGATAACAGTGACCACCATTAGGGAGGATACTACACACAACACAAGGGTGGTGATGGATGATGTGCAGGAGGTGTCACATTTGGGTGATAACTCGTAATTTGTCCAAGTGTAACATACGAAGTGAGGCCAATGTGGAGGTAGACCAGGCCATCATGAGATGACACCTCCGTGATGAATCTTGGCCAAGATGGGAAAGTACAACATTTAAGACTCAATTTCATAAACCATTTTCTCTCTGATAAATGCTCATTACAACTCACCCCAATAAATATTCTTCAATCCTTCAAATTTAACTTCATTTTCGCATCCATATTAATGTTTCCATTGCACATCTTTAGTATGATTTCTAGTATTATCCCTGACATCTTAGAATTTATGTGAATGATGGTGTAGTTTTCTATGACAACTAATCATGGATGACCTTTGAGTGTGATGAGAGGAATATTCCCTGCAATCGATTCAATTATGGCGACAATTATCTAACATACATGATAACATTGGCCCATCCTATGGACACATATGTATGTCATCCATACCATGACAATTAGGTTGATAGATCAACATTTTAAATATTGTTGACTAAACAATGGATATCCAATGAGAATTGAGATGGAAAATGAGTTATCTGATGTTGGTATGAGAAAGGAAAAAAGTGATCTTTGAGGATATTGTGTGGGATTGTGAAGTAAATTATAGTAAATGTTACCTATGGCACCATCGTAAACACAAATTGGCTGGAATAATCAGCGTGACATGTGTTAATTAAACATCTCTTGTTTCCCCTACTAACACGTTCAAACTAAATATAAACAAACAAGAAACAAATCTCTTCCCAAATGTAAAAAATGACATTGGATGTTTAAAAGTGAGTTTAGATATCTATGTATTCAAACAATTTACATATCACTTTGATAAGTAAGGGGAACAAGGAAGTCATAATATTGAAGACTAAAATTTAGGAGCTGCAGGTAAATACATTTAATCATCTAATACTTCCCACATATAATCGCTTGTAATGCTTACTTTACAAGAACAATAATGAAACTACATCTTCCGAAACAAAACAATTTAAGTAGTTAAGAAAGATAGCCAAATTCTCTGCATATAACATAGTGAATTCTTACAACATTTGTGACTAAAGTGTTGTCCAGTCCATAAGATACCCCACCAACCATTCTATTGCCTTTGACATGAGTTGCAAGCTTTGCATTTCTATATGTTTCACTATTACTCCTTCTTTCTTCAATTGAATTTGTAATTTTGAAGTTAGTAGTTTTTGCAGAGCCAAATGACCATGCGATTTGTGTCCCAAAAATGTGTTTTCCACTTTTATTTGTAAAACACACGATAGAGAACTAATAAACATAGTGTGTTTATGACCTACACTTTCTTCTTCATGACTATACCCTTTGCTGCAAATACTTGTATTCTTACACCATATGAATGGTTGTGATATTCTTCTAGTGTAATTTTGCTTTTCTTTAAAAGTAATTTTCTGAAAAAATGAGTAACATTAATTTTCTTTCACTATTTAAAAATAATCATTACTAGTTGAGAAGGTTTAGTAGAACAAGTCTATCGTGCCCTATGCCACCTTACTTTGGACAACGGTTGATGTGGGGTTACATTCGTGAGTTTCTTTAACTCAAAATTTATAAATGTCTTATCGAACACCTTACCGGTATTTTGGTGTAGATTTAGATTCATAAGTTAATCGACTCGAAGATGTATTAACAATATAACATAATTATATCATATGAGAATTTAAGTGAAGAAGAATATATATATATATTCTTCACTTAAATTCTCATATGATATAATTATGATAAAAGGGGTGGAGTAAAATTAGTCGTTGGGATTGATTATGCATTGATGAGAGATGGAGGGTTAACGGCTAGTAGGAGGAGTGTGTATGCCTTGACAAGACAACTAGCCCAAGGCAATGTATAGTAGGAGGTGGAGTGTGCAAGGATTGACAAGAAATGTATCCTATATATACATACATACATACATACATACATACATACATACATACATACATACATATATATATATATATTCTTCACTTAAATTCTCATATGATATAATTATGATAAAAAGGGTGACAAGTGGTGGAGTAAAAGTAGTTGTTGGGACTGGTTATGCATTGATGAGAGATGGAGGGGCAATGGCTAGTAAGAGGTGAAGTGTAACCCCAACCCGACCCGACCCTCCACCCCCACCCCACCCCTCTCACCCCTCTCTTCACTTAAATTCTCATATGATATAATTATGATAAAAGGGGTGACAGGTGGTGGAGTAAAATAGTCGTTGGGACTGATTATGCATTGATGAGAGATGGAGGGGCAATGGCTAGTAGGAGGTGGTGTGTGTAGGCCTTGACAAGGCATGTATCCCCTCATTAAACATGCAAATGTCCTTTCACCTTAACTATGGTGGGTGGGAGTTGTTCTCAAGATGAAGCTTCCCACCAAAAGTCTTTATTCACACTCACCTTAGCATTCATTAGACATACAAATGTCCTTTCACCTTAACTACGGTTGGTGGGAATTGTTGTGAACATGAATCTTCCCACCAAAAGTCTTTATTCACAGTCACCTTAGGTAGCATTCAACAAGGAGATTGAGTTGGAATTAAGTAATTTATGTTTGAAATTGTGCTTCCTCGTGTGATCCTTCCCATCATGTTCAATGCAGAACAAAAGGATTGGAATTTCAGTTTTCTTTCAGTGGCAATGTTGGCAAGGGAGTTGGGTGAGTAGCTCGGCGAGAAACTCAGCAATGAGCTCGGGAGGAACTTGTTGTTTTAAAATAGAATTTGATATTGATTCGAGCCTTACCAGACTTGTGCATGGCATCGCTTACAAGGAGCTCAGAAATGGAGTTAATGCATTTCGAATTTGTGTTGCCTCTGCATGCTCCTTCCTGGCCGTGTGCTTGTGCCAAACGTTAATGGCTTCTTGGCTCAGTCTTGGAATCACACCTATGGGAATGCTGACAAGATACACTGAGAAGAGCTCGGTGGGCATAGAAATGAACATGGTTTCCTTTCGGCCATATCAAACATATGATAGGTATTTTGTCTTATAACGCATTTGGGTGGATGTTGTTCTTGGAGGACTTTGCTCATCGGTTGTCAATGTTACAGTCAATGTAGTAGTAGCCTTCAAGGAGCTTGGGTTTCAGTAATTGTGTTGCCACTCATGCTCCTCCTCACCTTATGCTTTGTGTTGAATTATGTTTATAATAATATCACAATTATTTTCATTGATAAAATCATATAGATAATAAATTATTCCCATATATAACTTAAATTAGTGCTGCCAAAAATAAATTTAATTAAAATTAATAATAAAGTATATTTGTTTAATGTAAAATTATATTTTTTCATAACTCAAAAAAACATCATTTTTTAGTGTTTTTCTGCGGTGGCTTTAAAAATAGGAAAAAAAGATGATTGCTCTACAAAACACCGTATCTAGTAACTATTTCTGAAAGGTGCACAAATGGGTTTTTTGAAAGGACTTGGAACCTTTCAAGTAAATGCATTTGGCTGGTGTAAAGCTACCCTCAACCTTTGCAAGCATCCTTCAAGCCTAGAAATGAAAGTTCTAGAACATTGCACAAGAATCAATCAAAGGATAATGGATGGCAAGCTTTTGAAGATAGTTGCAAGTTCTGTAATGCCCCCTCGATTATAGACATTGAGCCACCTTTGTCAAGGGTGGTAGGTGGAAGGGCATGCAACCTGTCATTTTCCTTGCATAATAATACAAGCACTTTATTTGAGGTCCAGAGACAATACCCATGACAGAACCAAGTTAACATATGAAGTTAGCAGTAATTGGTTAGTTACAACGAATTCAGAATGTTATGGGAACTGTGCAAATGGAGCCCCAACTATAGTCGTCCTTCAATCAGTACCATGATGGGTTTAATCAGTCCTGCACAAGTTGATAAAGAAAAACCTAAATATCTCCTCATGTTACTATACATAAATTTGACTGATCTGGATCTGTATATGCATCTGAAGCAAGATATTTTGTCTTTCAAAAGAGGTTTTTTCCCCTGTCGTGGTTTTTTTGTATGCTGAAAAAAAAGAGATTGAGGATCGAAGCACTTCATGAGAGCATATTGTCTAGCTATATTGATATTCTAAGTTGTGCTACGTGCATTGTAACCTTACTGCACCATTCTCGTGGTAGACAACAACTACTCCTTCATTTTCCTACTCTTTTTCTTTTATTTTGAGTCATTGTTGAGTTGATTAAGACATAAAAAGTGCCTTTCCTACCATCCCACATATGGATCTAAAATATTTGTCTCTTTCACCTTCCATGTGCCTAAATAATAGCTTGGAACAGGGCATGGGTATCCGTCACAACATAATGAAAAGGGGGTTTTTGTTAGATGTTGTATTTGCAAGTTCCCTAGTTGACATGGATGCAAAATGTGGGAGCATACACATGGCACGTGAACTGTTTGACAGAGTGCCACAAAGAAATGTGTTTCATGGAATGCATTGATTGCAGGGTATGCTCAAAATGGGTTCATTGAAAAATCCTGTGAACTGTCAAAAAAATTCTTTTGGCAGGTTTTAAAACCAAACTCCACAACCTCTTTTAGCATCTCCTTAGCGGTTGTCAGAATGGGGAATGTTGGGTGTGAAGCGGACACCATAAAAGTTTAAGCTCCTCCCAAACCTGGTAAAATAAGATCTTGGTACAATTACTCTTCAAATCATAGTGATAAGGTTGGATCTGTAGATGACTTGGTATTAGTAGAGAAATATGTAAAAGTGTGGATTTATGCTCAGCACGTGAACTATTTGACAAAACGCCTTGAAGGAAGACTATTTTATTAAATGTCATGGTTGTTGGAAGTGCTCACAATGGTGGTCATGATGAGACTTAAAGGTTGTTCAAGAAATGTCCCGGCCAGATATTATCCCTTGGAGTGCCATGATTGTGCGTATGTGTAAATGGGTTCATTGGAAAAGCTTTAGAAACTTTCAAGCAAATGCAAAATGGTGGAATTGTGGATGCATGCAAACCGCTTGACGAAATGCCTATATGAGATGTTAAACCAAATCCCACAATTTCGACCGGCTTCATTCCTCTAGGCATGATAGGCTCTATCCCTTCCTTGATATGTTTCTCCATTTGTTATTTTCATGTACGAAATTTTGTATTAAGCTTGTTAATGCTAAGTGGTTTTGGGTGTTAGTTATTTTGTATAAATATGGAAATTATATCATTTTATCTTCGTATATGAACAATCTGGGTAAATGAAATACTATTTCATTGATTCAGTATGGTATTTATTTAGAGGGTTTGCTTGTAATGTGCTTCTATGGCATTATACTTGAAGCCGTTAAGTTAAACATAAACGGTCTGTGTTGGTATGAACTTAAACTCGAGGTTTATTTTATTGGGGCTTATATCTATGTGGGTATATCAAATCCCTTCTTCTTTGAGGGATTTGTGTATGTATAGTCGATATGGTTTTTAATATTACGAGTTATATTAAAACTCTGTGAACTTCATTTAGGTATTCGATACAATTAAAGCTTATTACTCCTCACTGATTATCATGGTGTGATATCTAATGTATTTGAGGTATATCTTCAATTTCCTTAGTTGTGAAAGTCAGTTAGAGGGTTATATAGCCATACCCAGATTTTCTTGTAAAGTCGACGGCTACATACCGGTTGAAAAATTTGAAGTCTTGAAGATTTAAATACCCAATCAAGTGGTATCCGACCTAGACCTTGTCATAAAATTTGTGACCTGTTGGGTTATTGGGAACTCTTTAACAGTTGTGTTTTATGGCAATGTTGTAATGTTCTGATAAGCTATAAGTTCCAATGTCTACGGAGTTGGGTCTCATCCTTTTTGTTTGAAATCGTGCCAGTTATATGGCATTATTGGAACACAATCATATCAATTTCATAGAGTTAATACTTAACTTTTGTGGGTATTTCTCCTTATAATGATTACTCCTTAACTCCTCCAGTCGATTAAATATTTCTAGTTTGACTGTTGTAGACCAACGATTGAAGGAACATTTGGTCGATCTGTGCTCATTATGTCGGTCTAGCTCAACAGTGACTTTTTCACTTTGTCAACTCGTGAATGATTAAGGTAAACCGAGCTCAAATATGTTTGATTAATCAGAAACCAAATAATAGTATGGAATTGTATGTCAATACATCTGTATGTTGAGCATTATTATACCTAAAACTATGTCGTCATATTATTAAGGATATTCACTGCTAACACAAACAATGATATTCCTTTTATTGGAAAAATATGTAGACTATTCATACCCTAGAATGAAGACCATATATTAAAAGATACTTGTATAGTTATAATGCTTGCGTATTATTCTATATTGTTATATATATGAAGGAATAGGACTTGTCTATCTTGTAGTGTTATAATGCTTGAGTATAATTCGATACCGACAGATATATGAAGGATACAAGAACTGTTTGTCATAAATAATTATAATGATTGGTATTAGTCAATGTTAAAAATCTATTTGAATAATATAAGATCAATGGGATCTTGTAAAGGTTATGTGAGAGATATAGTGTATCAGGAATTTGGATAATGATAAGTTATAAAAGTAATAATATTACCTATTTATTCAATTTTGTAATAATGATTGATTGATTGACCTAAATGGTTATGTTATTTGTATAGAATTAATGCATGAAAGTAATTATATTTAAATGTTGTAGTTAGCGATGTACATGCAAGTAAGTTCAAGAAATGTTGCAACCATGATCTATGTCCTTTTTGTTAGCTATGTGATTTTAACTTAATGCAATATTTCCTATATGCAAATACTAGATGGTGTAAGTTATTATAGGAGGTATAGATCTTATCATGCCAGTTCTTATGAACTGATAGTCACTAACAAATCTTGCAGATGGACTACTTGAAAGATGAAGTTTTAAATGTTGCATTTATTCTATTGATTGAAGAAATTTGAATTGTATTACTTGTTGTATTCATCAATAAATGAAGTACCATTGTATTGTTTTGATTAATGAGGGCCAATTAGCCTAGTTATATGTATTAATTCCAAAAAGTGAAATTGTAAGACTTACATTGTATTCAAGGAAATATGTTTTATCTCATTTTAAAGAAATGAATAAGAGGATTTCATATAATCACTGTGTGTTAAATTGCATCAGATGTTGCAAGGTAGTTTATTAAACTTAGTTGCATATATGATTGTAATTAGGAGGAATCACACATTAATATATATGTTAAATGTAATTGAGTTTGACATCTTATAGTGCCCTTTTAGGGTGAAATTGATGACTAAATATCTAGTGTGTTGTGTTATTTTCCTTGATAATGTAGAAAGAAAATCTAAATAAAATAGTCAACCCTAGTATAAAACTCTCACATAACTACCTTCTTGCGTGATCCTTCTTAACGCGGAAAACTAAAACCATAGGGTGAACCTAAATCATTAAAATCGATGGAAAATTCTAGCTTAAGGAAACAAAATCCCAAGTTAGAGATTATCACCTTAGCTTGTATGCTTAGCGACATTGTCGTGAACCCAATAGTTAGGAAACGACATGGTTAAACTTTGTCTTGAGTATGGGGTTCCCTCCTAGGATTGGTAGTCATGTGTGTTGTAAGGAGAATGTGTTTTCTTAAGGTAGTACTCCATAGGAAACCAACCTTTAATATAATGTAAAACCCTCTTGGCCCGACACACATGTAGAGTGAAGGGTGTTAGGTGTCAAAGATCGCCAACTACTATTGAAAGTCACCTTTAGCAGTTGGGATTATAAATGAACTCGACACCCAATTTTTATTATTGTTTGGGATTCTATGGTACAATGTTAAGAGTTAATTATGGAACTTAACAACATTTTAATTTATGATTAGTTTGTGAAGGGTAACCATAAGATGTTATGCTAGGAGAAAAACAAAATTTGATCTTTCTTGTAACGTGTTTAAATCATCATGTTGAGAGAAACAAAATCCATGGCAAGTAAACTTTAATGTGAACCTTAATCTTTAAATGAAGAGTTACTCCCTCTTGTTCTCCCACTTGTCCCATTGTGAAATGAATGTTTGATGTGACACCAGGTAATCATGTTCTTGAGGCATTCCCTAGGACGAGAGCTAGTAGTCTCATGAGCATGCAAATGTTCCTTATTATCAAATGAGTTACACAACTAATTTCAAAACACTATTTAAATCAAACTAAGTGAAATTATTTTAAGATGAATGTAAATAATTCGAGTGGATCCTATGTTTTAGTTACCTACACATGATAACTTGAGTGTGAATCCCCTTTAACCCCTTTCAACACAAGAGTGTTTTTTTGGAATTGAGGGTAAATTGAGGGTGTTGAAAGTGAAAGGAACGATAACCGAGATCATACCAAGCCAAGAACATAGATGCTAATCAAACACCACAATCAATAAAATGAAAGCAATTCGCGAAATAGCTTTACATAAAACCTTTGCAAACAAATGTGCAACAATATCGCATATTATTATGGAACTTAATGCAATACATTGAGAATGGGCCTTGCTTAAATAGGCAAGGAATAACAATCTAAGAACCATTCAAGGTTGTAGATCAAGCCATAAATCAAGGAAATAACTTGTCATCAAAGAACTAGTCAAAACCATAGATTTAGGAGAGAACTAGACATCAAGGATCTAGTCAATACCATAGATCAAGGAAATAATTATACCTAACAACTAGATAATATCTCCTAATATCTAAATAAGATAAAAGAAATATCCACACACATAAGTGGGTGAGGATAAATACAATAAAGGTAAATAAATACCTAGGTGAACATGAGCTAAGGTAAATACCTACTCTAATAGAAAAGACCCACATCCTTATACAATTGAGGATTTTTTTGAGAGGATCCACAACTTGGTTACAATGAAGAAGGGGACCACTATTAGAAACCAAATTGGAGCAACCATGAAACCATAGTGAAGATGCAGTGACCAATGACAATGACCACAACGAGTGGGACAACTATCGATGATGGAAGTGAGAAGAACAACCACCAACATGTCGGCGAAAAAAGGAGCAACCACCGATTATCGGCATCAAGTAGAGCAGCCACCAGGTTTCAACAAAGTGAGAAGAGAAACCATGACAACAAAGTGAGAGGAGCATTAATAGTGTGCGGAGCATCCACCAACGTTAGCGATGAGAGAGAGGAGAAGTAAGAGGAGAATCCACCAACGTCAATAGCAAGAGGTGAAACCACCGGCGTCGAATGATGAGAGGAATAGCCACCAATGTCAACAAAGTGAGGAGTAACCACCGGTGTCAAGCCACGAACACGAAGCCACCTCTAGAGGTGAAACCACCTCCAAGGAGGATCGTGCCTCGGGGATTTGAACATGGGTGGGCAAGCACACAACCATGTGACTTGACTACACCACTCCCACCCCATCGCCTTAACACAAGAGTGTTATCTTGACAAGAAGTATCGAATTTACCTAGAGTTACATGAAGATTGTTGGAGATAAGGTTGTTCAATCACTCTAGTTGTGACCTTAGTAAGGTGTGTAAAATTTATAAATGAATGTCTCCTTGTAACATGCATCTAATACTTAATTTCTCAAGAATCCAAACTTGGTCGAGTGTGAAATCATACTCCTTAGGACCTTTATGATTAAGCATTTAAGTGAAATAGATGGGATATACGGTTAGTTGTAATAACTTAAAAACAAAATAGAGAAAACCTAGAAATTAAATGCTAATATGAAAACAACGTGTCATCTATTTACCCTTGAACTAATAAAATTCCTTTGTTTCATGTGAACCTTCCTTGTTGCAACTGAGATAAATTACAAATCCAAACGAACATACAAATTAGAATAAAAATCCTTAGAACAAACACTAGTAGCCTCATATGTATGCTCATATGTTCCTATTAACAATCAGGATACATCATTCTATTGCTGATAAGATAAAAGAAAAAAGTCAGATGGAACCACTGTAAGCAAAAAGTTAAGTAAGATAAAAATAATATATCCTAGATAAAGAAGAATGAAGGACTCTATGACAAGTGATTGTCAAATAAGTAAGGTCAATAACAAAATATGACTGTAATAAATGTATGAACTAGGAAAGTGTTGTGTTAGGGATGGTGCCTATATGGGAGTTTATCTGTGTAGTGGAATTATTGTGTTGTGCCTTGTCATTTGGGAAAGGTGGCCTCAATGTATTTCATGTGTGTTTCATGTTACCTATGTGGGATAATGTTTGTGAAAATGTCTCATGAGTATGTGTTGTCCTAAGAAATCCCTTGTGTTGTCATGTATCAAGCAATGTAAGTCAAAATAAAAAAATTATTCTGGTATTTTTACTATTGTATTTGTGTGTCAAAATTGTGGGCATTACAGTTCCCTAACATACATGTATGCAAAATGTGTGAACATGCTCTTGGCATGTGAATTTTTCGACTAAGTTTCTAATAGAAATGTTGCCTTAAGGACTTCTTTAATTGTAGGATATGTATAAAATGGGTGTGTGTTTCTTGCAGGTCATGTGCAAATGGGAGATTTGTGGTGATTCATGGCTATCACATACTCCTCTTCTGTAGTCCATCTGTTGGTGAAATAATTTGTTGTGTAGATTATTGGTTTTCACCAATGGTCATGACTTAAGCCCCTCCTTGGGTATGGGAGGCTACCATTTATTGAATGTAAAATAATTAGAATTGTGGGGTGGCCGTTAGACTGGGGATCACTTATGAATATTCCACTAAACTTGTGGCATTCTTTTTACAATATACAAGGGATGAATTTACTTTGAAGAGATGTAAATATGAGATGGGGAAATAGAGAGAGGTGGTTAATGTTGTGAGTAGACTTACAAATTTCACACACATTAGCTAGAGTAGGTCCACATTTAATAAAAATAAATCAACAATGTAAGCAATAGATAGACTAATTTTAAGCTAGGAAAAATGCACTACTAACAAGGAAGTAAAATACTAACAATCATACCTCCTCCTTCGCATTCTGTAGAAAACCTCATAATGGGCTAGGAAACATGGATTGATCTCATTGCGTGATATGTAGGTGCTTTCTTCAAGATGGAGAAAGGCCTTCCTGCAACAACGATCCACTTACTTTGCACCAAATGGGTAAAAGGATTATGGATTTGGGGTGCTTCAAGATGAGGCTATTTGGGCATTAGGATGAGGCGGAAGGATGTTCTTTGCTCAAAGGATGCAAGAACTTAGACAGGGCATTCAAGCTTATTTTCCATGTCTTTAGAGGAGGGGTAAGGTTGTATTTATAGCCCGGGGAGTGATTAACTTAGAGTAATTTAAGTAATCATGGTTTGAAAATGTGGGAAAGATTAGGTGAGTGGGGACCACGAAGAATGGGTGAGGATTTGATTTTGGATTTTTAATTCATAAGTGGAGGATTTTAGGTGAGTGGGGACCACGAAGAGTGGGTGAGGATTTGAATTTGAATTTTTAATTCAATAGCAGAAAAACATGGAGAATAATGACATGTGGTGAGGATTGGGTTTTTTTTGAATTTTGAAATGAATGATTAATCAAATTATATTTGATTAATTCAAAGTGTATTTTTGTGGGAAATGAGGAAGGGGAATTAATTGATTTAGGAAAGATGTGAAATTAGGGTGTCTACATTTTCCCCTCTTTGGAAGGGTACTATGAAAGTAGTGTCCTTTCAAAGAAAGTAGACGAGATGGGGGAAGAATTCAATCTAATTTTCTTAAGAAAAATTAGAGTGAATGTTTTTGGGGAGAATAGAAAGTGGTGAGTGGCAGATGTCATAGTATCCTATAAGAAAAAAATGTCATGAGAAGATGTGATTATGGATAGATGTGATGATGCCCCCTCGAGAGGAATGACGAGAATGGAATATATGATAGAGCTCTCAAAAATAAGAGAAATGAATTCTGTGGAGAAGATGACAATAATGGAGTGGAAGAGACTGGAATGACCGCACGCGCAAAAATGGAGAAAGGATTCAATTGACCTTGAATGCTAGGTGTGAGGGTGTGTGGGAAAATAAAAGGAATGGATAGGATTGGGGTTTGATTATGAGAAGAGTAAGGGAGATAGGGGAGGGAAAAAATGGAATGAAAGAGGTAGAAATAAGAGAGAGGGATGATAGGGGAAGAAGGGAATGACGAAGGAAAAATAAGGTGAAAATAGAAAAATGATAGAGTAGAGGGTGAAGGGATGAAATAGAAAGATGTGCGAAATGAAGGAAGCAACAGAGATAATAAAGATGGATGCATGAAAGTGAAAGAAATGATAGATCTGAGAAAATAAGAAAACAAGGAAGGATAAATAAGAAGGAGAAGACGATGTGGATTAGGGGTGAAATCAATGAAAATTGAAAGAAGATGAAAGAAGAAGTAGAATGGAGAAAAAAAGAAACAATGAGGGGTGAGGAAAGTGTGAAAAGAGTAAGGAAATGAAAAGAAAAAATACAAAACATAGGGGTGGTAGAGAAAAGGATAAGTGGTCGGAAGGAACGTGAAAATTAGGGGAGATGAAAGGAAGATAGAGAAAATATAGGGAGAAGATTGAAGGAATCGTGTCATTGTGAGGAAGACCAATGCAAATAATATGGAGCAGACCATATGGAGATGCATGTGAAGGTGGTATGATAAAAAAAGACAAGATAATGCTGAAGATATAGGTTATCGATGGGAAGTAAGGAGGAAATGTGATGGAAAAAGGGGAAGAAGACAGCACAGGGGAAGGGAAATAAGATGAGGGGTGGGAGAGAGAAGAGGATAACAAAGAAAATGATGTAGAAGGAAGGAATATAGAAAGGGGTAATAAGTGGAAAGGAACAATATAAGGAATGTTTAGAGAAGAAAGAGGGGAGGAATGTCATCGATTGGAAAATATGTGGAGATGCATGAAATGAGGATACTAGGATGATGAGAAAATAGACAAAGGATGTATGATGAAGACAATAAAGATATTGAAGAGGGTGAAGGGAAGATGGAGAGATGGGTAAGAAGTGACAAGAAAGGGTGGGATTGGGGGAAATAATAGGAGAGAAAAGAGAATGGGGGATAGAAGAGGCAATGCCAATGAGGGGACGTTAGGGAAAGTCCACTAATAATGAGTGGTGAGGAAGGGTGAGAGAAAAAATGAAGAAAAGGAGAAAGGTAACGAGGATTGGAAAGGGTAATGCCAACAAAGGGACGTTAGGGAAATCCCCTTACAATGAGTGGTGGGCTTAGAGGAGGGAAGGAATGAAGGGAAACTCTAGTAGGTCTAAGGAATGAATGAGGTCATGCGGAATGAGGATTGATGATTTTTAGGGAAAGCCCACTTACAATTATTAGTGTGGGAATAGAAGATGATGATGAAATAATGATAGAGGAATGTTAAAAATAATGGCGAACATGTGTGTGGGTAGAAATGTGTGGGATTTGAAAAATACACTACTAACAAGGAGGTAAAATACAAATAATCATACCTCCTCCTTCACGCTCCATAAAGCAAACCTCGAATGGGATAGGAAATTTGGATTGAGCCCTGATTGTGTGATATGTAGGTGATTTTCTTTAAGACGGCGAGCAATATCTTCCTGCAACAACAATCCTCTTACTTTACACCAAATGGGAAAAGGATTATGGACTTGGGTTGTTTTAATGAGGCTATTTGGGCATTAGGACAAGGCAAAAGGATGTTCTTTTCTCAATGGATGCAAGAATGTAAGCTAGGGCATTCAAACTTATTCTCTCCGTGTCTTTAGAGGGGATGGGTAAGGTTGTATTTATAGCCAGGGAGTGATTAACTTTGAGTAATTTAAGTAATCATGGTTTGAAAATGCGGGCGATTAGGTGAGTAGGGATCATGAAGAATGGGTGAGGATTTGCTTTTGGATTTTAATTCATAAGTAGAGGAATTTAGGTGAGTGGAGAGCACGAAGAGTGGGTGAGGATTTGAATTTTAATTTTTAATTCAATAGTATAAAAACATGGAGAATAATGACATGTGGTGAGGATTGGGTTATTTTTTGGATTTTGAAATGGATAATTAATCAAATTATATTTGATCAATTCAAGTGTATTTTTGTGGGAAATGAGGAAGGGGACTTAATTGATTTAGACATGATGTGAAATTAGGGTGTCTACATTTTCCCCTCTTTGGAAGGGTACTTATGAAAGTAGTGTCCTTTCAAAGAAAGTAGACGGATAGGGGAAGAATTCAATCTACTTTTCTTAAGCACAAGGTAGAGCGAATGTTTGTTAGGGAGAATAGAAAGTTGTGAGTGGTGATGTCATAAGTATCCTCCAAGAAAAAAATGTCATGAGAAGATGTGATTATGGATAGATGTGATGAAGCCCCCTCGAGAGGACCGATGAGAATGGAATATACTATAGAAATCTTGAAGAGAAGAGAAATGAATTTCATGGAGAAGAGGATGATAATGGAGTGGAAGAGACGTGAATGACCGCACGACGCAAATGGAGAAAGGATTCAATCGTCCTTGAATGGTAGGTGCAAGGGTGTGTGGGAAGGAGAAAAGGGAATGGATAGGATTGGGGGTTGATTATGAGAAGAGTAAGGGAGATAGGGGAGGGGAAAAAAGGAATGAAAGAGGTAGAAATAAGAGAGAGGGATGATAGGGGAAGAAGGGAATGATGAAGGACAAACAAGGAGAAAACAGGGAAAATGATAGAGTAGAGGGTGAAGGGATGAAATAGAGAGATGTGCCAAATGAAGGAAGCAATAGAGATAATAAAGAGGGATGCATGAAAGTGAAAGAAATGATAGAGCTGAGAAAAGAAGAAAATGGGGAAGGATAAATAAGAAGGAGAAGATGAGGTGGGAGTAGGGGGTGAAATCGATGAAAATTGAAAGAGGATGAAAGAAGAAGTAGAACAGAGAAAAAAAAAACCATTAGGGGTGAGGAAAGTGTGAAAAGAGTAAAGAAAAGAAGAGAAATAGATACATAATTAATGAAAAGGTAGGGGTGGTAAAGAAAAGGAGAAGTAGTCGAAAGAAACAAGAAAATTAGGGGAGAGGAAAGGAAGATAGAGTGAATACGGGAGAAGATTGAAGGAACCGTGTCATTGCGAGGACGACCAAGGAAAATACTATGGAGAAAACCATATGGAGATGCATGTGGAGGGTGTATGATAAAAAGAAAAGACAATGTTGAAGAGCCGTGTTATTGATGGGGAAGTAAGGAGGAAACATTATGGAAAAAGGGGAAGAAGATAGTACATAGGAAAGGAAATAAGATGACAGGTGGGAGAGAGAAGAGGATAAAAACAAAAATGATGTAGAAGGAAGGAATATGGAAAGGGCGTAATAAGTGGAAAAGGAACAATATAAGGAATGTTCGAGAGAAGAAAGACGGGAGGAATGACATCGATTGGAAAAGATGTGGAGATGCATGAAATGAGGATACTAGGATGATGAGAAAATAGGCAAAGGATGTATGATGAAGACGGTAAAGATATTGAAGAGGGAAAAGGGAAGATGGAGAGATGGGTAAGAAGTGACAAAAAGGGTGGGATTGAGGGGAAAGAATAGGAGAGAAAAGAGAATGGTGGATAGAAGAGGCAATTCCAATGAGGGGACATTAGGAAAGTCCACTAACAATGATTGGTGAGGAAGGGTGAGAGAAAAAATGAAGAAAAGGAGAAAGGTAATGAGGATTGGAAAGGGTAATGCCAACAAAGGGATGTTAGGGAAATCCCCCTTATAATGAGTGGTGGGCTTAGAGGAGGAAAGGAATGAAGGAAACTCTAGAAGATCTAAGGGAGTGAATGAGGTCGTGCGGAATGAGGATTGATGATTTTTAGGGAAAGCCCACTTACAATTATTAGTGCGGGAATAGAAGATGATGATGAAAGAATGATAGAGGAATGTTAAAAATAATGGCGAATATGTGTGTGGGTAGAAATGTGGGGGATTTGAGAAGATGAAGTGGAAAGAGTAAATAAAACGGGAGGGATGAGTTAGGACTAGGTGAAAGCAAGGAGAGGATGCGGGTGATGAGGATGAATGAGGTGAGGATGAACAAGGTGAGGATGAAGAAACAAGACATGAAAAGAATGGGAAGAAACGGTATGAAGGATGATGGATCAAGAAGGGGAAAATGGGGGAAAAGAACATGATTGTAGGCGGAAGAGATTAGATGTATGTTGTAAGAGGATAGGTGGAGAAAGGATAATGGTAGGAGGAAAAATTGGTTATTAGGAGAGACCAGGTGGAAGAAGTGATCAACAAAGTGAACAAAGAATGAGGCAAGGTGAAAGTTCACAATGATGAGTTGAGCGTAGGGAGGACCCGACATAACACTTATTATGTGACGGAAGTGGTTAAGTAATATTTCCAAACGAGCGAAACTAGAGATGACAAGTGGGAAAGCTAGAAGTGGTGTTTTCGAGAATGGAAAAGAAGGTCAAATGATGTGATAATGGGAGGCCGAGTGCCAAAAAGGGAAGGGTGAAGGGTGTGTTGTGATGGGGAAATGCAAGAAGAAAGATCATCCTTAAGAGGGACTCTTAAGTGAGATCGCCATGCCGTGTGAGTGGTTAAGTAAGATTACCAAGCAAAGGATGGTGGTAGTGGTGGTAAAAATATGTGATGATGGGGAATGAAGAGGAAAGATGGATGGTAAGAATGTAGAGTGATGGGTGAGTGTAAGATGACATGTCATACTTAAGAGAATCTCTTAAGTAAGATTGTCATACTCTTGGAGGGGTTTCGTAAGATCACCTAACCGACAGGATGATATGTAAGGAGAAAAATAAAGTGATATTGAGGAAAGAGGTGGAATGGTAGGTTGAAGAAGATGATCGCGAAAAGAGGTAGGAGAAATAATATTGGGAAAATATGATGGGATGGGGGAAGGCCATAGGGAAAATCGTCCTTAAGAGGAAGTCTTAAGCAAGATTTCCATGCAACCGGAATGGTTCAAGAAGATCGCCAAGTGAACAAGAAGAAGAATGATGATAGAGTTGGTGGGAATAGGGTATGAAAAAATGGACTGAAGGGGAACCCTCAAGTGAATTTTCCATACTATGAGAGCATGTAATTAGGATGACCAGGACATAAGATGGATTTGGGGAAGGATGAGAAAAGAGTGCGGTATGCCTGAGTAGAATAGGATACGAGATGAGGTGATAACAAGAAAGAAAGGAAACAAAGGAGTGTAACATGAATGGATGAAGGAATATATGTAGTGGAGGGTGGAGAGTGTGAGGGGAATCCTTAATTGGGATGCCCGCGTGGTGAGAGTAATGATGTGAGAATGAGAAGCAAAAGAGGTGGAATGGGAAGATGTGTTTGGTGGTGATTGTTGTTTGATGAGAGGGGAGGTGGTGAAGAATCTTCTACAACAGGAAGATATTAGGGAGAGAGTAAACCTCCACCGAGGATCCCATATAGAAGGGGTTATTAAGTAAGATTGTCAAGCGGGAAGTAGAAGGGTCAAAGGAAAGAACACAAATGGGTGAGAGGGGACATGAATGGTGAGAAGGGTAATATGGGGATAAGTGACAGAGGAGTAAAAATGAGTAGTGAGGATGAATGGATCAAATACATGGTGATCATGATGGGGGAGGAGGAGCTCTGCTAGATAGTGAATGCTACTTGAGAAATATCTTCAAGTAGGATTCGCAAACTACAACAGTGATCAAGTAGGATTCCCAAACTCGAAAATTATTAGTATGGGTGAATGGATTGGGTGCAAAGTAAGATGTTGATCATGCAGAAGATACTCACGTGACGAAAAGCATCTTAATTTTAACATAGCATATAACATAATGCATCGTGATATAAAAGATCGTGGTGACTAGACTAGCAGTAATATGCTTGATAGCATAGGCACAGGGGCCATCAAAAAGGTTTTATGCCCCATGCGATTTATATGCAAATGGAAGAGAGCATAGATAGAGGCCATCAAGAAAGTATGATGCCCCAATACGACATGCAATCAGATAACATAAGTATATTAGAGAGAACACCAGATACATAAAATCAAGATGCCCCTATAATATATCAAGATACAAGAAAGTAATTAATAATTTGTAACTAATAATGCAACACAAGAACCAATAAACATGTCCCTAACGTGTTCCACAGTGAGGATTGATCGGATGTGCCCCCAAGTAGGGGTACAAGGACATAGAAAAGGATTGGGTCATTTTCCTCAAACAAGGAAACAATGAGAGCCGGATTTGCCCCAAGCAAGGATTCACGCAAGGAGAAGTGGTTTGAATTTGGTAGTCATAAGGTGATTGGATCATTCGTTGGGGATAATAGTTCAAAGGTTGAATTGTGTTGGTTATTTTAGAGTTTTGTGATTTTGTGGAGTTTACAATATTTTTATTTTTGTTTATTATATATATATATATATATATTCTTATGTTTTTATATTTTTGACGATTTTCAAATGTTTTTGGATTTTTGATGATTTTTAAAAAAATTAGATTTTGGACGATTGTTTCTAATGTTTTTAGATTTTTGGATTTTTACTAATGTTTTGGATTTTTGACGATTTTTTTCTATTTTTTGTTGATTTTGGATGATTGTTTCTAATGTTTTTGGATTTTTGATGATTTTCAAATGTTTTTGATTTGTGTATTTTTCACGCTTTTTGGATTTTTGAGTGTTTTTCACATTGTTTGTGGATTTTTACACTGTGATTGGCAATTTATGGACCAGAGTGTAGACTTATTTTTGAGAGGCGATAAACCAGATATTATCCATATGTACCATGTTTTGTGTGGTAACTTATGCTCAGAATAACACAAATTCTCTTTCCATTGGCAAGATATGGTGGTGATGATATGATGAAAAGAAGTCCAACTCCATTCTTGACTCCACACAACTAGTAAGATGCATGGGCTCATCACCGAGAATCAAGAAGGACGTAGGAGGTAGATAATGAGTATAGAGACAAATGCTAACAACAATCCCTTTGGGAAATTGTGACTCAATTCTTCATAATGTAGTAATGAACCAATTTCAAAAATGGATTTCACTTTATGAGTCACGTGCTAGACTTAGACAATTACGTGGCCTGCTGATTGGTAAGATATGAGGTGAAGGGATAGTTCTCTCTTCACTTAGGCATCTAAATTACTTCTTTGGGGATTCTATAATTTGCAAGCACTTGTAAGATTTTGTATTTTTGAAATGACTCCCTATGCCTTGCCCCATGCTACTAGTGAGGAGCAAGGGCTCATCACCAAAGGCAAACATAGGCGAGTGAATTCCCTTTGTGTCTTTTTTTTTTTTTTTGATTTTTTTTTTTTTTGAATTTTTGAATGTTTTTGCAATATTTTTATGTTTTTATGAGAATGACCCTCTACGCTTTTCCCCATGCCACTTGTAAGAGGAAAGGGTTTATCACCAAAGACAATACGTAGATGAGTAAGGGCACCTTCCTTCATTCCCAGTCTCACACTACCAGTAATAAGTGTGGGCTCAACACCAAAGACTATGAAGGACGAAAGATGTGACAATGAATTACTCATAAGTTATTGAATTGATGGATTTTTTTATGATAGTGCTTTGTATTTGGGAATGAATGTCTACCCCCAATCTCAGCCCCACATGACTAGTAGGATGCGAGGGTTCAACATCAAATACTGAGATGGACGACCAAACGAACCCAGGTAAAGAAGTTTAGAGCTTTGTTATGAAAGAGAGAATGTTTTGAAGGGAATATATTACCATCAGTAAGCTTCTAGGTATGACCATAGATGAAAGCGACTGAAAATGGAAGATATGATAAGAAGTATGACGCTCACAAACTTAATAGGATTTATATTAGCACTTGTCTCATGATGATAAATATGAAGATGTGATTTTGATAATGAAAATGTCTGCCAATGGAAATGAATAAATTTATTCGGAGATAAGCAAGACAGAAGGAACAATGTACACGTTGTTGTTTCCTAGAATAGAGAGTGCTTTCAAGAATAGAATTTCTTTGAATGGAATGCATTCATGGGTTTTTCAAGGACTTGGCCTGTGTCAATGGCCAATTTATAAGCTCCAAACCCAAAATTATCTATGATTTCATTGGGCTCAAATTTGTCTTGTTTGTCTCGTTCTTTGGGTGTGTTCTTTCAATTTTCTTTGAGAATGAAATCATTGACCTTAAATTTTCTAGGTTTTAATTTTTTATGGTAGCTATGTCATAGCTAATTTTGATATACTTGAAGATGATCTAGGAATTCAAGTCATTTTTCATCAATAAGCTCGAGTTCATTAAGGCGTGAGTGTCAATAATAATCTTTATTGATTACATCTTTGAAGGATATTATGAAGGATGGAAATTCAACCTTGACATGTAAAATAACTTCCCAACCATAAATAAAGGAGAAGGGAGTGGCTCCAGTAGGTGTGTGATAAGATGTGCGAAGCCCAAAGAGTGGGATGGATTTTGTTAAGCCAATAGCTTCCATGTGTGTTGATAATGATTGTTTGTGTTATTTGATTTGTTGCTTCTATTTTTCTATTAATTGATTATTTTGAGGATAGATTAACGATTAAAGATGGAAAAGGTTGTGTAAAGATATTCCTGGGTATAAGTACCTTGTAGAATGTATGCACGTAGAAGTCTTGACAGTGAGAATAATTAGTGATCGAGATTCCCGCAAGATCGATCGTTGAAAGCATGATGGACATGACAAGTTGTATTGTCGCAAGTGTCCAAACTCGATGTGGTTACGTTTTGACAACAAGGCTAGAGATGTTAGGCATAAGAGCCAATATTGGAATAATATAATCACACTTAATGGTACCTATTGATGAAACCTCTTATGTAGTGTCTATAGTAATATCAAGGTTTGAAAGGTAGTCTTGAAATGAGATCAAGGTCTTGTTAGATATTGAAGAATGTTGTCACCCAAAATACGTTCAATATATGTTTGGGCTGAAAGAAAGTCTTGAAATAAGTTCAAGTTCTCAATAGATGTTGGAAGAATGTCGTTGTCCAAAACAGTTCAATGTATGTTTGGGTTGAAAGAGAGTCTTGAAATAAGTTCAAGTGCTCAGTAGATGTTGGAAGAATGTTGTTGTCTAAAACAGTTTAATGTACGTTTGGGTTGAAAGAGAGTCTCAAATAAGTTCAAGTGCTCGTAGATGTTGGAATAATGTTTTCCAAAATAGGTTCAATGTATGTTTGGGTTGAAAGAGAGTCTTGAAATAAGTTCAAGTGCTCAAGAGATGTTGGAAGAATGTTGTTGTCAAAATAGGTTCAATGTATGATTGAACTAATGGAAGGAAATTTGAAGAAGATATGGATTGTTTGGAATTAGAGAGTCTTGATTGTTGTCATTATGATCTCATGGAATTTTAGTATATATATGAGTTTCGAGAGTAGTCAGCTCTTCATGCAAAGTTGTGGTATTGGATGTGTCCTTGGTTGCAAGAGCAGTGTCTTCAAGATCTATAGAGATGATGTCATCATCAATTAAGTCTTGGACATAATTCTTAAATCAAACACATTTATCTATGTGATGACCATCAATGCAATGAAAGTCACAATATGTGTTAGGTTTGTACCAACATGGCTTAGCTTCCCCTTCGGTAAAGGGTTTTGTAATTGGATATCTTATCAGTTTAGCCTCTTTTAGTTGATGAAAAACACTAGAGAGACTTTCTCCAAGGGGGTAAACTAGCATTGGACTTTATGCGAAGTGACGTCTTCATTAGGTTGTATGATCAGCTTTTTGGGTGATCGTTCACTAATTTGGGTAGCCATATGAGAGAGTTGTGTTGTCATCTTATTAATTTTTCTAATAGCTCATTGTGTGATGTTTTTCGTGAATTCATCATGTTTGAAAGAGAGGGAGAATGAAGAAAGGTGCGATGAAGAACTCAACCTATTGATTATGATCTTTGTTTTGGCTCAATCGAGTTTTAACAAGGCTATAAGGAGCAAGCTTAAACAAGCTACTCGGGATAAATATGTGATAGCTTAAATAAGCTATAATGAAAATGGTTGAGATTTGGCTTAAACAAGCTCTGGATTGTTGACGAGGAGAGAGTAACCCAAAAAGGTTAATCATGATATATAATTCAAAATGAGTTATGAAAGGATTTGTGTTGGCTGTGATTTGGATAAACACGATGGTGGATGAATAATGAGTGAACTCAAACAAGTCACCTAATATTAGTTTGATATAGCTTGAAACAAGCTATGAAGGATGTTTTGACAATTGATGATAT
Source organism: Taxus wallichiana var. yunnanensis (assembly GCA_018340775.1). Taxonomy (NCBI): domain Eukaryota; kingdom Viridiplantae; phylum Streptophyta; class Pinopsida; order Cupressales; family Taxaceae; genus Taxus; species Taxus wallichiana. The sequence goes on from CM031237.1 coordinate 10,096,018, forward strand.
GGGGAGTGAATGCTAGTCACTCAATATTAGTTGGATATAGCCAAAGACAAGCTATGGTAGATGTATTGTTAGCTGAATCAAGATAATGAAATTGGTGCCATGTTTTGTCTCTCTGTGTTGTTGGATTGTTTGGATGTTTTCACTTGGTATTGAATTGGTCGAGAAATAAATTTTTTGTGGAACAAAACTAGGGTTTGAAATTTTACAATGAACACATTAATTTCAGCCAATTTTTATGATAAAACAATGCTAAACTATTTTGTTTTCAAATAGTAAGCAATCATTTCGATCCAATTGTTTTGGCTTATGAGGTAAATTCTTCAGGAATGATCATTGTTTCATGCAATCATACAAGTATGCTGTGGACTGATGGATGCAGGCTCTTATTACTCCAAAAAATGTGTCCTTTGATATACCCTAGTCCTGATATACCTAATTTTATAGCATAGGGGAAAGAATTGGTAGTGGGAAACCTTAGAGCACCTTTGGAGGAGACTCACCAATTCTTACTTGCTGTTTTGGAGTGAATCACCACGTCCAATAGGTTTTTGAAAAGGTGGAAGGTGATGGAGGGATGAATGTGTATGGTGTCCTTATAACTCCTTAAAGATTTATAGGGACAATGCCCATGCTTCGTTGTTATAGCTATTTAGGCATGACTCGCATGCGCCACATGACAACATTACCTGTAAGTGAAGAGCAAGGGTGAGGTAAATACTGAACGTTGTGATGAGACTAGGTCTCAAAGTGCAATGCAGATGTAAATGTTGTTGGTGTGTGGCAGTCAAGTCCACGTCACCGGTCTAGCTTTGTTGGTGATGAAATCCACCTCGTCTACATGAAAAAAATAGAATGATAAAGTGATTAAACGCAAGGTTATTTCTAACTTGAAATAAATCACTAAAGTAAAAATAATATTTGTAGCACGAGTGTGCTAAAATTTTTTTGGTTTCAAAATATTATTTGAATGGTGGTATTTTTGCGGGTTTTTTTGTTTTTTTGTTTCTTTGATAATATTCTAGCGACACGGTCCTATAGAAAACAAATTAGTAGTTATCCTGCAGACAAAATGTTAGGAAGAAAAACAATCGTGGTTGTTTTTTATTTTCCAGATCACTCGAAGGCGCAGGAAAAGAGCATACACAACCAACGACCGAACAAATATCAATAGTGTGATGAAATAAAATTAATTGAGATGATAGCTAAAAACATAAAATAATAAGGAAATGAATCTTGTAATGTTAGAACAAGAAACTAAACAATCTTTGTCATTTCGATTTTCTAGATCGCTTGAAGTGCGAAAAGAGCATACATAAATATAATTGAAATAGATTTTGTTAATTTTTTTAAAGTATTGCAATTAATCGTGATTGTGAAATAGTAATAACGATTATCTTCACAAAGAAAAGAAAAGAAAAACAACGAAAGGAGAGCATTAAAAATGTTCCCAGAAGTGTCGTCATGGAAAATTGGAATGTAAGGCAATTTTTTTGGTTTTGCAGAGTCCGGGTGGGTCTCTGTTTGCAAAGGATGACTGGAAATGTGATTTTAATAATTCGGGCTAGATAGGTGCGATAAGGGCTTGTATTGGTGAAAAAGGTCCTATAAGAAAATAATTAGTAGTTTGTACCTGCACACAATGTCAGTAGGATGATTACTAAAAATAATGAATTATAATCACAAAGTGTGAAAAATCATGAAATTAAGTGGATAAGAGAAAATTTGGAGATTGTGAATGAGGATGCAAAAGTTAGAAAACATGATTAAGAATGAGTTGGAAAAATAATCTCGAAAAGTGATAAAAATTGCACGGGTGGTCGGAAAAGGGAATTAACGTTGGTGATTTACGATTGGGAAGAACCACACAAGAAGGTACAAATTTAAAAAATCTAAGTGTGAAAAAATTGGCAATGATTTGGTACAAAATGATCAAAGGCAACTAAAAAGAAATAATGATAAAAGACATAATTAAATAAGAGTGTTATTAAAATCGTGATAAAGATAAAATAATCAATAAAAATAACTCGAATCTGCAACTTGATGGGAGTGTGAACGTGGCGGGTTTGAATAAGCTCTTATAGGACTGTGAAGACGAAAATATGGACTTATATGGAAAAAATGTGGATTGAGATGATGAAAAGGTGGACTTTAGAGGAAAACAAATGTGTTTTGAATTAAAATTAGAAATGGGAAAGGGACATAATGGAAAATTTTAAGAGAATATAGTAGGTGAACAGTTTAATGGAAAAGGATACGGTATAGGTAGAAATTGAAATGAAAGTATGTCTTAATGATTAGTTTAGAAGTCAAAGTAACGATTCATTGTGACATGCGGTGGGTTTTTGTGAACATCGAGCTTAATATGAAGTGGGAATATGAACAGATCATAATATTAAAATATGGTGATGGCGTAGAAGGATGAAGCGTAGAGTCAGGTTGGGAGGAAGTCTAAGTAGAGGAGACTGTTGGGAGGGAGGTGAGAGAGCTTGCAGAGGGAGGGGGATGGAGGTGGTGGGAAGAGAGTGGGGTCGGGACTAGTGGTCGAGGGAGTGGGGAGAGTCGGTGTGGGGGGAGATTCACGTGGATCGGGATCCAGTGTGGGAAATGGTGGGATGGGCAAGGTGAGGGCTTGGGTGAAAGGAAGGAAAGGTAATTGGTGGATATGGAGGTTGGGAGATGGGAGTTGGCGTGGAGGGAGTGGATCGGGGATGGTGGGAAGAGAATGAGGTTGGGACCGGTGGCCGAGGGAGTTGGGAGAGTCGAGTAGAGGGATGAAGGTGGGGAAGGAGTGGGAGTGGCTGAGTGGTTGGGGGTGGGATGGAGGAGTAGGCAGATGTGGGGATGGAGTTAGGGAAGGAGTAAGTGTTGGGAGGAAGCTTGGTTCACTCGGGAATGGAGTGGGTGTGGGATCGATGTGGTTGGTTGGGAATGGAGTGGCTGAGACAAGAAGGGAGCTACGAGTGAGTGTGGGGTGTTGGCTTGGTGTTAGGGGGTGGGTGGGGAGATAGTTGAGAATAGGTTGTACAAAGTATTATATTTTTAATTTTTAACTTTGATGTATTTAACAATAACATTTTTTTGGTTTATGCAGGTTTGAGACAAATAATAACATACTAAAGTAAAAGAAACTAGAAAACGAGAAAGAATATGAAATGCGTATAATAGGAGTATACACTACAAATTTTGAGTATCAAATTAAATTGAACAGAGACAACTTTAAAATGACTTTCCGGATCATTATCCCATACCAAAAGTTGTCATCCACGGTGACCCACAAATAGCTAGAGCAGGGGATGAATGTTCGCTTTTCCAAACATCGAGCATTGTAATGTCATTATTATTATAACCTGCATATGCACCACAAGACACCACACAACAAAAACACTACCCACAGCGTGAAGGTTAGCCAAAGAAGGCCATAAGGCACGGAAAAGGAGATAATAACAAATAATAATAAACAAAGAACAAAAAAGCCACTAATTGGGAATTTAATGGTAACAGATCAAAAGCCACCGGCGTGCAAGAATGTAAGCTAGGAAAAATACACTACTAACATGGGCAAAAAATACTAACAATCATACCTCCTCCTTTTTGTTTTGTAGCAAACCTCGAATTGGGCTAGGAAACATGGATTGAGCCCCGATTGCATGATATGTAGGTGTTATTCTTTAAGATAGAGCAAGGCCTTCCTATAACAATGATCCGATTACTTTGCACTGGATGGGAAAAAGGATTATGGATTTGGGGTGCTTCATATGAGGCTATTTAGGCATTAGGATGAGGCGAAGGATGTTCTTTGCTCAAAGGATGTAAGAACTTATACAGGGCATTCCAGTTTATTCTCAATGTCTTTAGAGTGGAGGGGTAAGGTTGTATTTATAGCTCTGGGAGTGATTAACATAAAGTAATTTAAGTAATCATGGTTTGAAAATGTGGACAAGATTAGGTGAGTGGGTACCTCGAAGAATGGGTGAGGATTTTATTTTGATTTTTAATTCATAAGTGGAGGATTTTAGGTGAGTGGGGACCACGAAGAGTGGGTCTGGGATTTGAATTTGAATTTTAATTCAATAGTAGAAAAACATGGAGATTAATGACATGTGGTGAGGATTGAGTTATTTTTGATTTTGAAATGAATAATTAATCAAATTATATTTGATTAATTTGAAGTGTATTTTTGTGGGAAAAGAGGAAGGGGAATTAATTGATTTAGGACAGATGTGGAATGAGGGTGTCTACACTAATAAATCAAAGACATAAAGTTCTATGGATTTATTAATCAAAGACAAAAATTTCCTTTTGGTTGTGCAAGATTGCAATACTTGCAAATTTTGAGGGTAAAGAGAGAGTGTAGAAAAGCATAGGTAAAGAGATAGAAAAAATATAGCTTTATTGTTTACAGTAATAGTGATATAAAACCCAAAAACTAACAACAATCAGCAACTACCAACCCTTTGGAATGGAGAAGCCATTCCAATTTATAGCTTACAAATTGTCTTTTCATCTCCCCTCCCACATGACTTTTCACATTCCCCATCACTTATGACCTTTCATATTTTTAGGGAATAAAAATGAGCATTTTTATTATTGATGAAAGAGAACTCTTACAATGTCAAATTAAATGTCACTTAAGTGAATAAGAAAACATAGTGAAAAAGTACATTCTTAGTGAAGAATTAGAATTTTAGAGAGAGATGGAGGGGGAGAGAAGAAGAGAGAGAATGAAAATATAAAGATGAGAAATCCTCTTGTTGATGAAGGATCTGCTTTTGATGGACCTTTGAGGAAATGCTTCATGAGTGAGATTCTTGGATTTTGACCTCTTATTGGACTGAAACATTTTGGTTATAATCTCCTTTTTCTATGAGGTGCAAACACATTATAAAGCATTTAATAAGTGTTCAAAAACACTATTGTGATACTTCCACTGAGTGGCCTTGTGATGACATCTTGATCCTAAAAACATGATGGTCTTGGGTACCTCGGTATCCTATAGTTCAAGTGACAATATTTTACACACACTAGTTCATTTTGACTCATTCCTTTCCACAATGTGATTAACATGATGTCTCTCCTCTTAGAAATATATTTGAACACAAGGTTAGAGTTGGAATATGGATATCATTACCTTCCTCCTCGTGACTTCTTAGAGCTTCACAATTCACCTTAGTGACAAAGATATCTCCTTCTTAGATGGAATCAACCTCAAGAGACCAAAGTACCTTCTTATTCACTTTTCGTTATTGAAAATGTATTCTACTACAAATGAGGAAAGAAGAAACTCCACATTTACCATCATACTCATCAAACACATTCCCATGTCGATCCTCGAGAAGATGATTGAAAATCAAGGCTTACCTTTGTAGACCATATTTGATATCACTTTCCTTTCATGGTCCACATCACTTAAACATGATGATACAAGAACATCAAGAAGTCGGAGATTCATATTTTTAGGAAGAGTGATTTAGTTGTGTAAAGAGTAATTATGCTTCTAAATGTAACAACTAGGTGTGTACGAGGTTGGAATTAGTTGTTTTCAAGCCTTATTTGGATATAATGATGTGTCATAGAGTTGTAATAGGTGTGTGAACGAATTGAGAGTATTGGGGGATGTGGTTTCATCCTAATCTAATTATGGTATGTTGTTGAGCTCTCTAAGGAGCTAGAATAAACCATTTTTAGTGGTCTAGTTAGAAATATAAGAGATCATTCTACGAAGGTCAATGAGAAATATAGAGGAGCAAGATGTAAAACAGGTTGATAATAAATAAAGAAGGAATAATGCAGTGGTTCAGAGGTTCTTGACTGAGATCAGTATAGTGTTGTCCCTGATAAGTTTAAGAATCTCAATCATGTTTATGGGAAGCAAATAAATCCTTGAAGCCAATTTCTTTGTGTGAATGATTACAGGTATGAAAATTTTGAATTAATATAACTATTATAGACCACTTTGAATAAAATATCTTGTAGATCGGGTCGCAGAGAAAATTTAGAGGTTATTCATATGAATTCAAATATTAGAAGGGATTTGTCATAGTCTAATCAATTCTCCAAGGTTAGAAAATTTGTAAAAGTCCTTGAATTTAGTAAGATTCGAATGTTCTTGTGCCTTTGTTTAGACACAGTCGTGGAAATCTGCAACTAGGGTTTGCAAATAAAAATATCATCATTCTCTCAATCTAACCCATAAAAAATCCTAAAATTTTGAGGATAAGTCTATCTGGGATTGTGCAACTATTGCAAAAAGAATTAAATTGAATGGTTCCTTAATTAAATAGAACGAATTACCAGATATTTGGAGAAAATGTGGTAGGCACCTGAGATAACCGTTTTTGCAAAATTGATAGAAATATCGAAATTGGAGGTTTTTGTTCTTCAAGGGATTCGAGGTAAGTTTTTTTAAAGAATTGAATTGTGTTAATAAAAGCAAGAATAACCTTCTATCGGGAAATTCATTATATCGAATGCAGAGAAAAAAAAAGGACATAACAAATTTGGAGAGATTAGATCGTCAAGAATGTATAAGACACATTTCAGTGAATTTGGGATTGAATTTAACAAAAGGATTGATTAAACATTTAAACAAGACTGTCATCAATCTTTCAAGGACTACAATATATCTTGAATCAGCCTAGGAACAATGAATAGTAAGGACAAGCCTATAAATTGAAAGTCTTACAAGTAATTCATGACAAGAGTTGAGTTTTAGAGAAATTAAAAAAGTTGTAACACATCCACCAATTAGTGGTATCAGATCATTGAGATCTTTGGGAAATACTTAGATTATTTGAATAACTAATATTTAGAAAGTTTGTAAAGATTGTATGCATATGGTTCTAGGTAGACAAGAGATGAAGAAGAGTGAGATTGAGAAGCAAAGACAACTTAAGCTCTAACAAGAAGCTAAGTCCATAAAAGAGGACCTTGAAAAGATGATGTAAAATATGCAGGAAGAAATGAGAAGCCTTATATTCAAGGTACATGGATGGAATCTTCCCATTAGGAATTTTTCAAATGGCTAGTGCAAGAACTTGTAAAAATAAGGAGAATAGTTGGTTTGGAGAAGAAAAATGAAAGAGATGAAATGTTGCCAAGAGGAGAGCAATATGAAGAGTTGCCTAGAGAGAAACCAAGAAGGAAGTTGCAAGAAATGCAACAAGAGAGAGAAGATATGCCAAAGGAAGAGGCATCCATGGAGGCCAAGGGGTCTCAAAATATTTCTTCTAACTGTTTCTCTAAATGGGTGATTGCAAGAACAAAGGCCACAAGGGAAGAATTCCAGTTTGAGGCATTGAACCTTGAGGATGAAGAAGCATCAAATTATGAATTTCTTTACATCAGCATGGAGCAACTACTTGAAGAATTGGAAACCCTGGAGAATAACATAAATGAAGACAAGTGGAGTGAGGCTATGGAGTCTCAAAATGAAGGAGATAGTACACACAAGGATGATTTATACAATCAACTACAATGTAAGACAACCAAGGAGGCAGGTGAACTCTCAAAGGATGAAATGATGTTAGAATTTAGTATTGAAGATTTTCATTTCATTGACAAAGTGAAACAAGCCTACCAAGAGGCCAAATGTGAAGATGGAAAGAGAATGATACTGGAACAAGTTAAGAAGGTAATCATGCATTATATTTCTGTATATAACAATGCTTGTGATGATATGATAGCAAACAACCATGAGACATGCAAGGTAGAAGTAAAAATCATGGTGGAGAACATAGAAGAACAAGAAACCAATAGGGAGAAAAAATAAATGAAGGAAAAATGCAAGTGCAGATGTAGTAGGAGGATAAGAAAAATATAACCAAGTGTAACAAGCATGTCAAGGTGGAAAATCAGGAAAGATTGCAAGAAGAAATTTGAAGGAAAGAAGGAATAACATTTAAGCATGCATTTGAGTAGGAGCTCAAATTTTCCCACCAAGGAAGTCTGATGCAGAAGCATCTAGAATTCAGAGAGTCATTTTGTAGGAAGAGTGATTTATTTGTGTAAAGAGTAATTATGCTTCTAAATGTAACAACTAGGTGTGTAAGAGGTTGGAATTATTTGTTTTGAGCCTTATTCGGATATAATGATGTTCTATAGAGTTGTAATAGGTGTGTGAATGAATTGAGAGTTTTGGGGATGTGGTTTCATCCTAATCTAATTATGGTATGTTGTTGAGCTCTCTAAGGAGCTAGAATAAACCATTTCTAGTGGTCTAGTTAGAAATACAAGAGATCGTTCTATGAATGTCAATGAGAAATATAGAGGAGCAATATGTAAAAGAGGTTGATAATAAATATTGAAGGAATAATGCAATGGTTTATAGGTTCTTGAAAGAGATAAGTATAGTGTTGTACCAAATAAGTTTTAAAATATCAATCATGTTTATGGGAAGAAATTAAATCCTTGAAGCCAATTTATTTGTGTGAATTAATATAACTATTATAGATCACTATGAATAAAGTGTCTTGTAGATCGGTCGCAAAAAAATTCAGAGCTTATTCATTTGAATTCAAAGATTGAAAGGGATTTTCATAGTTTAATCGATCCTCCAAGAGTTAGAAAATTCATAAAAGGCCTCAAATTTAGTAAGAATCGAACATTCTTGTGATTCTATTTAGCCACGATTGTGGAAATCTACAACTAGGGTTCTAAAATGAAAATCTCATCATTCTCTCAATCTAACCCACAAAAAATCTTGAAATTTTAAGAATAAGTATGCTTGGGGATCGTTCAACTATTGAAAAAATAATTAGGTCGAATGGTTGCTTAATAAAAGAGAATGACTTACCATAAAATTGGAGAAACCGTGGCAGGCATTCGAGATAACGTTTTATTGCAAAATTGATAGAAATATCACAAATTAGAGGTCTGTGTTCTTCAAGGGAGTCGAGGTAAGTGTTGTAAAGCATGGAATTTTGTTAATAGAAGCAAGAATAATCTTTATCGTGAAATTTAGTTATATTAGAACAAAGAATGTAAAAGAGACAAAACCGAATTGGAGAGATTAGATGGTCAAGAATGTATAGGACATATTTCATTGAATTTGGACTTGAATTTAAGAAAAGGATTGATTAAAAATTTAAACAAGGTTGTCATCTATCTTCTTTAGAGATCGAATATATCTTGAGTCAACCTAGGAACAACGAATTGTAAGGACAAGCCCAGTCAAAATGAAAGGCTTAAAAGTAATTCGGACAAGAGTTGAGTTTTAGAGAAATTCAAAATTTGTAACACATCCACCAAATTATGTCCTTGTTCTTGACTTCTAGGATGGATTGAAACACACAGTCTTGGAATTCACCTTGAGACTAAGTTTTTGAGAGTCTGTGAGGGATTTCTTTCTTGTTTGAACCATAAGACAATTTTATAGCCTTGAAATTGTCATAAGAAGCAAAGAGATAGGAAAAACATGAGTTTATACAAGATATTTGAGTTTAATTGTGAGACTTTCTATATTTGGAAGTTCTTGACTAAGATGGCTATTTTTAGTAAGTTTTCACAATTTTCACTTTTCACGGGTTTTACTTGTTTGGAGTAACAAGGATGTTGAGAGTTTAGTGTATTATAAAATTACTATATTTAGATAAATGATACCTTACAAAACTTACTATCTTTAGATGGATATCTTTTGGATATCGGATTGGAACGAAACTGGTCTCAAATGTTTAGGTTTTTTCTTAGGACCTTCTGCTTTGGTTTTCAAGGTTTTTTTTTTTGCCAAAACTTCGTAAATCTGAAAAGGAAACTCTAGGGGCTGAAAATTTCTATTGGCTATTGTAAATTGTATAGAGCATCAATGACAATGCTCTTGCAGTCAACTTGAAGGATTTTTGGGAGGATTGCAGTGGAAAATTTTGGTAGAAATTGAGTGCACCATTTTAAAGATACACGAGAAAAATTTCTATTTTCAATATTGATAGCTCTAAATATTTATAACAACATCACTGTGAAACAATCAAGTTTTGGAGGTAAAAAACAACACCTTGAATTTCAAATAATGATTAAGTGTTCAATAGTTGGGAGTTACTCATTCAATCTTGTAAATTTGAACTCATCTTTAACCATGGAGCTAAACTGTGGTTGAGAGATGGGTTTGAGTGTGGTTGCACCATAAATAGGGTGTAAAGCTACAAGGGGAAAATGGTGGAAGAGAAGTGCAATTTGAACCAGATGATGCCAAGTGTTATCTTGTGATGCAGTGGGAGGGAGATGCAAGGGGCTGAAATTGGATTCCGGGGATACAAGATGGTTCTCCATGTGTCCTATGGTTGAGTGGAAGGATGGGGAACACAATTTTGTGTCCTGCATGTCCCTTTTTCTATTGGTGAAATAAAAGAGGACACCATCATATTGAAAATGTGCCATGGGGGGTCTGATTATGAGGAGGGGTCAATGAGCTAAGTTAACATGCAAGATTGAGGTTACCTAGGTTCAAAGTTGATTATGACAAGCTGCATAGAGAAGGGGTTGATGGGGGAGTGCACTTATGTGTCCCACTTATCCCCTTTGCACCTTGGGGACAATCCAAGTAGACATGTCATGGTCAAGAATGTGCCATGAGGCATGCTCATCATGGGAATGGGCTATGTTGAGAGGGGTAAGCTTGCACATCTCCTAGCACACAAATTGTCACTTTAAGTGACACAACCAGTCATCCACATAGGGTAGTACACTTTGGTGTCCCCTGTAAACTGTGGAAAACTAAACTGAAATTCAAGATACACAAACATAGTGCAAACCTCATGTAGCCTTCCAAGCAACCTTGAGTAAGGTTGTGAGAGATTTGAAGCTGTGTAACCTTGTAAAATAACTTATTTATGGGTGCTATTTAATGACCTCTAAACGTAGGTTAACCAATGCTATGAACACAATTTCGAGAGCTTCCAATATGCAGATATTGGAATGTAATTTAATAGAGTAATTATATTGTGAATCCAAGAGGGTTTGTAAGAGTGTAAGTCTACATTTTATAGAGGAAGAAGTGATTATAAATTGGTTGAAATGGGTTGAATGCACATGCTAAAAATAACATTTGAGGAGGTTGCAATAGTTCGGGACATTTAGGGGCAATAATGAACTTAATTCCGGTTGTTGCATCTGTAAAAAGTGGTTGCATGTGCAATTTAATTTCCCCCATCTTTCTAGGATTCTAGAAGTGTAGTTGACTAAGATGAGGATGTGGAGTCCAAGTGGCTGTTGACTGAGAATCTAAGTGGAAGTTGACTAGGATGTGCACACTAATTAATCATTTAATTAATAAATGATAATTAAACTAAAAAGGGTTACTAGGAGGAAAACACAACACGTGCAAGTGACAATAAAACATGAAACAAGTATTGCAAACAAACCCAATATGAACAGAAAGGAACCACACCAAAGTTATATGTGAACTAAGATGTGAATAGATTTTCTTACAATTGGTCTACAATAAAGGTAAACAAAGTGCAACAAAATAACAAACTGAAAGAAGAAAAAACATCACCACAATGTTGACAAACCATAACAATACAACAAAATGTGCAAAAATGATGTCTAATGACACTCCAAATGTGTTCCACATTGAAGAACTAAACAAATTTGAATGCCCCCAAGTGATAGCTTAGAATGCGAGAGGATTGGATCAAGCCAAAGAGTGGAGTGATATTTAGATACTCCAAAAGATACTATTTTCAGATCCCATTAAAGTTTGATCTGTAGTAGATTAAAATGTAAAATCCAAATTTTCCCCAAGCAAAGTTATATTGCGAAAGGGTTAATGATTGATCCAGACAATGACCCAAGTGGCAATTATAGTGGAGCAACTTCTGGGAACCATAAATTTTGTACCATAGCTCCAATTGAATCCATTCAAAATGCAATAGAAAGTTTGGAATGCACATAATATGATGGAAGGGTGAGGAATTTTTTCGATAAAGTTTGGCCCCCGAAATCCGTATGTAAAGGCCTAAAATTGTAATTTTAGTAGTGTTTCCTAAAAATAGTAAATTCTAAACATAGTAAATTCACAAAATTGGTGCCTATGTAACTCACGAGAAGATGAACCACCTTGTCTCCCTCTAGATTGGCAACCTTCCACATTATTCTAGGTGTCTCTTTGTATTTATAAAAATATTATAAAATCATATGTAACCTGTAAAGGTAGGGAATAAATATCCTCACCGCGATATCTATTATAAATATAGTCTTTGATCAATATTTACATCTCTTTTCAAAGATAATTTTAAGCACTATACATCTCTTCTTAGAGAGAATTTCTATTTTCATTTGGCACAATTGTTATTATGTCCTTTAATTTTGAAACGCCTCTTGAGTTTTGGATCAATGATAGCCTCAAGCATAGATATACACCACGAGAAATAAATATGATTGTCAAAACATGATCGGGAGCGATCATGAGGAGTGCCATCAAATGGAAAAATTGTTGACTGTGTTATCCAGTTGCTGAAAATTGGTCAAATATTTTGTGAATGTTTTGATTTTGACATTTGTATGTTGTTTTTGGATTTTGGAACAATTTTTTATTGTTTGAAAAACATATTTGAATGTTTTTAAGTCTTGTGAAACATTTTTGAATGTTTTTGGTATTTTATACCTCAGTAAAAGGGGTGCATTGCTTGAAAGCAGGTGCAAATAATTAGAAGTATTCCATTCCATTGGAAAAAATGTAGATGATAAAATGATAGGGTGTTTCACTCCGCTCATGACTCCATGCAACTAGGAAGATGAGAGGGCTCATCACCGAGAGTCAAGAAGGATGTGAAAATGAAATGAATAATGATATAGAAGTGAAGATAATGGATGTGAAGACACAAGATGTAACAATGATTGATATGAGAAAAATGTAACTCATCTCCAGTCAATATTTTCTAGACTGATTCCAAGATGATTCCACTTTATAGGTTTTGACTCAACGTAGATCCATAGATGGCTAGGACTGATTGGAAAAATCCGGTTGAAGTAATTATTGTCTCTCTTTAACATGAGAAATTAAATTAATTCTTGGGATATTTTTGATTAAGCACTTTAATTAAGATTTCATAAAGGATTTATTTGTTGATTAATTTTTGTTAAGGACCCCCTACATGTTACCTCGTGTCATCAGTTAAAGGAAAAGTCTTAACACCGAAAACAAAATGTAGTTTAGTGAGGGATTTCTCTATTCCTAGTCTCATATTTCTAATAAGATGTATGGAATTATCACCGAAGACCTGTAAGGATGAAAGGTGTAATGATTTAATATATTTTTGTATTTTTAAAAATTAAATTTACCTTGTGTGTTGATAGTGTGTTTATTGGGATGGAACATTCCGTCCCCAAGTCTTAGCCGTATGTGACTAGTAGGACGCAAGGGTTCAACACTATAGACCCAGAGATGAGAAGTAAAAAGGATTGTGTAAAGAATTTCAATGATTTTTTAAAAAATAGAGCTTATTTAAAAGGAATATTTTCCATCAGTAAGCTTCGAGACAAAACCATAGGTAAAAATATATGAAATGGTAAAAAACATGGAAAAAATTAGACACACAATGCCTAATAGGAATAAGGTTAAATTGTGTCGTGATAAGTGAAGAATGTGAATATATGATAATAGTATAATTAATATATTTACCAATAGACGGAATGCTTAACATTATTTGTATGCACTTTGCCATTTTTGATTTGCAAACAATGCTTTAACATGAAGTTTTATGCTCATTTTATGCTTTTTAAGTTTTCTAAATTTTGGCAGATGAGAATTTGAAATGGACTCATCAAGAAAGAGATCCATGTTCATTAAAGTTGAAGGGTCCTAAAATACGAGACTTGTGTGGATGAAATCCAAGTCAAGAGAGGGGATCAAAAGATTTTATAAGTCCTAAAATATGAGACTTGGCGTAAAAGGTCCAAGTCAAAGGAGGAAATCCAAATATTTGATAAGTCCTACAATACGAGACTTGGGTGGATAGGGTCCAAGTCAAAGGAATGAACCAAATGATTCAATGAGTCATGAAGTACAAGACTTGGGAAGACAGTTCCAAGTCAAAGGATGTGTGATTAGATAAGTATTTGATGAAATCGAAATACCTATGTGATGTTAGTGTAGACACAAAACCACGAACTTTGGGTATTGTTTAGTCTTGGTCTCATACTACTATTCATATGGTTTTTGAGTGAAGAAAGTACTAATTAACCCATGTCCTTTGGCCATTTCACTTTTCTTTCTATCGTCATTTACGACCTTCTACATATAATTTCGTGGTTTTTATAGCCCCGCATTCATCTTATCCATGAATGGGTTGCCCAATCTAGGGTAGGGTGCCCGTGCACCTAGTCCCATCTGGGAATAATGATCCTCTTTGAAATTTACTCTCTTCTTTTGGGCACTTTATAGCCATTTGATCTTCCATGTTTTTAGTGGCCGACCTTTTTGGGGTTAATTATGAAATTATAACAAGATAACCATATAAATATAAAGTTAAGAGACCATAATGAGGGACCAAGCACTAAGAAATACTATCATACACCTAAGGTTGCATCCATCCAAGGCATCAAGAGCTCCATTTGCATCCATCTAGCTCCATCATAAGGGACAAGGTTGGTTCATCTGCAACAAACTTCATAGGAGGGGAATTTATTCTATTCCATCCACCATTTACTTACATTTCTACATCTATATATTTCTCGCTACTCACAAAGTGCAACTGACACAAGAGCACATAGGGCATGATTCACACACACACACACACACACACACACACACACACACACACACACACACACACACACACACACACACACCTAGAACTATATTTGGGTCTGAAATGTAGTGCAACATTTAGTTAGTAAGTCCACCATTGTGGTCATTGAGGAAAATCCGACCCCTTCATATGCATCTTTCTTTTTTAGGGTTTTGAGGCTTGGTTTGGGGTTTTACAGGTCTTCCCTTCATCTGTGATTATTAGTGACATATGGCGCAACTCAACGATATACACGTGATAGATAACGAAGGCTTCACATCATTCAATGACCCTACAAAATTTGTTTCTGGACCTCCTACTTAGACTAGGGCACCCAAATCTCAAAATAGGGCACCCCAGAAACCCCCATCCCTCTCTAAGCACCCCATTCTGCTTAGAAAACTTGGATTTGCACTTTCTGGAGCTTTTTTGTTGCTATTTCTACATTTTGTTTATCCAGTCTATTTTGTGACACAGTCCTGAGGCATCATCAAATCAACTAAGCTCTTTCTAACCCTCTTTACACATTATGGTTTCAATTTTTTATTTACTTAGTTGCTTGGGTCAAATCCTTTATTTATTTAGCTATCATTTACTATTGTGCATAACATCTAGATTAAAATAAATTAGGTTCCCTATATTTCCATTTTAGTTTAATCATTTTAGTGAACTTGAACTCGATCTTCATGCTTTGGATCCTCATTTTTCCTCCATCATGGCTCCTAAGGTCTATGAAGTCTCTTTGCTTCAATTGATTCAAATGTACCCATCTTGTAAAGATGCTCTCCAAAATTGTAGAGACTATGTTTTCCTATCAACATGTTGCATACTCAAATTAATACTATTTTTGATCATCTTTATAATGAATCTCTTGAATCAAATTTCAATCAATATATTTTCCAATCTATTCAAGCTCTACATTCTTTATTTCAAGATAAATTTCAAACTATGGAATCCATGATTACATCTCTAAAATATGAAATCCAACATCTTAAGGATGCTTCTCAGATTATGTTTGTTCTCCTTCTACATCTCATCTTCATTCTATGTCTTCTACATGTGCTCATATTAGTGAACCTAAAATCTTGCCACTCCCCTGTACCTCTCAAGTTTGAAATTAATTCTAAGCAACAAGACGTTCTTCCAAAACTCATAAATCATCAATTAATCAACTTGTCACCTACTCATTGTTATCCTCCTTACCGGCTTGAAAAATATCAAGGTTATCTGTATTGCAATTATCATCGAATCAATGGAAATAGTGACAATGATTGCTATGCTTTACAATGAAGAATCAAACATCTTGAGTGTCAAGGTTTCATCTCATTCACTGCACAACATTTTGCTACATGGTCCTCTCCACTTGTTACATCTCAATAGGTTCTTAAATATGATCCTTCTAATGATCATCATGCCATCATTTCTAAAGAAATTCAAGAGACGCCTAAGCAACCAACCCTCAAAATCAATGCAACACTTCCTTTCATGTCATCTACGAATCAACTACTCAACATAAACAACCTCCTTTAAAAATTATCTCAACGCCTCTTCCTCTCATAATCAATCCACCTTCTTCTCCTATCAATTATTTTGCAATGTCATCAATTCCACATAAGCTCCAACCCATCACTTTTGTCAAAGAAACTTCTCCTACTGATGGCCAAGACACAGTTCAAATTCTACCACCATCACATGCTCCTACTATCACTTCGGCCTACCATTATGTTGGCCCTCATTATTATCACGACACATATAACGCTTTCCCATAATGGCATGGTACCTCTCGTGTCGTTGCATAAATATCCATCATTGACATGCTTGGGGGGCATTGCACTTATTACTTCCTCCCCCTAGCATTAACACATCTCCCATACTTGCATAGTCATACATCAATCTCTTATCATATGCATATTTATCTACACTTTAGTGTCATCATTACCTGATGAAAAACTCTTGTGTTTCAGTTCACACTTGAATATTGAGGGCACACTACACATGAACCACACATATTGCACATTCGACATTGCACATTGGGTATATTCACACATTTTGAATTTGGCCTACTACATCTTGCATTTGTTCCACATCATTCATGTCTTGACATATGTGCATCTACGCATCGACATACTCTACACACCATACTAGTGTTCATTATATATGTCTCACACTCCTATTATCTATGAGTCTTTCATTTACCTACTATTCATACTACATATTGTACATTTCATACTATTAGTATATTTACACATCTCGTGCATTGTACATTCCACATCACATATTTGCACATTTTACTCATCACGTGGTCATCTATGATCATTGCATATACTACATCTCTTCACATGCACTCGCACTCACTACCCTATGATGCATTCTAGTTCTAAGGTCCATACTCGACTACCGAGAGTTTACAAATCGGATGGACCGCATCACACTTACACGTTCCTCATTCAGCCTTCTCTCATTTGACATTCCTCGGTTAGTGATATATGCTATAGGCTAAATGATCACCTATTCCTTCATCTTGTAGAGGTATACACTTTAGGCTACACCACTAATCCCTCTATTCATATTGTAGTGATATACGCTTTAGGCTAAAATCATCACTCCTACTCTCATCTTGTCGTGATATATGCTTTGACTATAAGGTCACACATACATCATCTCTAGGTTGCATCTCGTCACTACGCATACACACTCATCACGACAGGTTAAACACAATACACACTTCTATCATTTCCCGATGACGTACTCTCATTTACGGTTGATTTTTGATTTCTGAGGGAAAAAAATAAACATCATTGCATACAAATCCATTCACTCAGGGGCACACAAATCCTATCATCTGTCTTGCATTCCATTCCATCCATCAACAACATGTTGCATATCTTGGTCGTATTTACTCTTGTTTGCATTTTCTTTTACATGTTTCATCTTATTACACATGCTAGATAGATCTCTTTTATGTCATTATATTTATCATACACACATGCGTGTTCACATCCTTCTCTAGTTGTGATCACAATACATGTATTTTGCATGCAACATGGATGCTCACCTCCTACCAGTCCCACAACGGTTGCTGGGGAATCTACATTCATCTCTTACAGGTGTTATTGTTTAATTTTATTTCATAACACATTACTTTATTTGGTTACACACACTTTTGACATATGGGTTATCTTTCTAACATGCTAATGGGTGCTTCATGTGCAACATTTTTTTTGCAAGATTACTTGCTTCCATAACTATCTATTTGTTTGTCTACCATTGTTTGTCTCTTGTTTTCTATTGTATGTGGGCCTTTCCCTTTGTTTGGTATACACACTTGTTTGTTTCTATGCAGCCATTGTGGCCTTGAGTGTTTTGCGACATTGTGAGTGATGTACCATGTTTACAACCCACTTCGGTGGTCTATCTACGTGTTTACTTGTTTTATAGCTTCTACATTATTTGGTAGGTTACACTTGTCTTCTACATGCATGCTTATTTGTACTAACACTTGTTTCTAGCCACTTATTTGTGAGCACCTTAGTTTTTAACAATCACACTCCCTTCCCCCTACAGGCTATAATTTATGTGGTTGGTCCTCTTTTGGGGCCGCATCCTCCTATCCACAACGTCGCATGTACCCCAAAGAGGTGGGTATCATTTGGGGTTTACACACTACACAACGCTCTACACCGATATAGTTTAATTCAATTTTCCATCCTTGACATTGTGGGTTATACAATGAGTTGGTTCATACTAGTCTACAAACCCCATACACATCGGATTTTAAAGGACATGTTGTCCTTACCATGTTGGGGAGTAGTTACAGGTTGGAGGATACTGTGCTCATTTTTTATTAACTAAGCTATAAATTGAAACTAATATCTACATAGCTTCAAAAAAAAATGCTAATTAAACAATGAACCATCAAGATAAGAGCTTAAAGGAAACACTTCTTCAATGCATAAATGAAACTACATGCTAAGCTATTTCCTACTCTCTATGATTTCTAACTTAAACTATGAACCTATGAAGAACATAAGAAATCGAAGCGGATTTTTGCTCGATCTCAAGCATTGAAAATGGAATCTCACCAAGAATGGCTACAAGGCCATTTTGGATCTTCCCATATTACTCAATTTTGAGTGAAAGGATGCAAGATGGAGAAGCTATTTCCAACAATGGAGAATGACTCAAGATCAAAATGCTTATAGTTTTCACTATTCAAAGCATGGTTCAAGAAGAAAGGTAAGAAGAAGGTTTCTTTATATAATTTGCATGAAGAGGCAAGGACAAAAATTGATGAATGTGGGATAAACATAAAATAAAATTATGAATGGATAAGGTTACTTTATAAAAGGTAATCTTGATTTAGAAGAGTTTAATTTGTCATTAGTAAGTCATGGGAGTTGGGGTTAATTAATCAAAGGTGATTAATTAATAGGTAGAGGTAAGCTTATAGAAGCTAATTAGAGGAAAATTAGTATGATTTGCGGGATGTAAGAGAGGAATTTGATCCAATAAATAGTAATTTATTGATTTAGAGTTGCGAGTGTAATTAATTAACCCAAGTAGAAGTGGATATTAATTAACGAAAGGTTGTTAATTGACATCCTTAATGATAAGAAAGCTAATTAATTAACAAAAGGTCGTTAATTAACGAATATGAAGAGGAATGTTAGCTAATTAGCATAAAAATGCTAATTATTACAGAAATGATGAGAAAGAGGATAATTAGTGCAATCTTAGCATTAAATCCCGCGTGTAAATGATTTTAGGTGTCTACATTTTCCCCTCTTTGGTGTGGTGTAAGTGACACCACTTCAAAGATAGTAGACAAGTACAAACAAATAATTTTTTTGAAGAGATAGAAGAAAAAATTAATATAATGAAAGATGCCCTCGAGTGTCGATGGGGTGATGAAAGAGGGCGATCGACGATCGAAAAGATGAAAGAACATAATAGAAGAAGTAGAAGAATTGATCCCTATTGCCCCAAGTTACTTTTGAAGAAAAGTTTTGATAGAAGGAGAGTGATATGGAAGAAAATGAAGATGAAAAGAGATGGATATAGCTATCATCTTGTCAATGTAAAAACCAACTTTATTTCATCATTTTGCTTATGATCGATGTCATCGGTCCTTATTAAAAAGAATGAACAGAAGTGTAGTATGACATGAAAAGTCATATATGAATAAATGTCCATAGCTAAAAACACCAACTCTATGTAACATACAAAATGTAATGCAATACAAGATAGTAAAAGATGCTTAACTCCCTACAACATACATAATGCAATGCAATACGAGAAAGTAAACAAGCTAACCTAAGAGAGAAACATAATATATTTTTTGTTATCGAGATTTGATTCCGACCTATGTGAAATAATGACAAGGGTTAAAAGATGGTGCTCCAAACAAGGATACATGTGAGGGAATTAATGGAGGACACTTGGGTCCTATGAAAAATAGTGCACTATAAAACAATACCAAACAACTCATTGTGCCCTAGAGTACAGACATAGTAAGAAAACCAACTTTGTTAATGGAGGTATATCAAGATGATCCGTGAGTCACGCACAATAATAGGCGAGAACCAAAGAGCAATGGTTTGTAGGATGATTTTTATTATTTTTGATTTTTTAGAAACATATTTGAATGTTTTTTATTTTGAAAGTTTTCTGAAACTATGTATAGGAAGACAAAGAAGCATGTATTCCCCCAATGATAGATGGGATGTACAAGGGTAGAATGCCATACATATGCGCAAGAAAGTAAATATGCGAAAATGCCCCAATGATTAGGTGGGAGTATTCAAAGGAAAAATCTTCATGCACTAAAGGGGGATCAAGGAAATTATAAAATAGGTTCAATTATGAGGGAGCAAGGATGCCCCTAGTGTAAGTGGCCAAGAAACACATGAGAGAAAGGAAGTAGAAAATTGTCTTATAAAAGGGGACAAAAGTGCATGCAAACATGGAAAAGAGGACATCTGATACACATGGATGTTCTAAATGATTTTCAAAGAAAAAGGATGCTATGAAAATATTTAGATGGAGGTTGATGAAAAAGTGATTAGCCCAAGGCAAAAATCATGAGACAAGATATGCGCTAAAGAAAGAGTTTGAATAAGGTTTAAATGATAACACTTGATAACATACTAATCATTTTTACTCATCGAGGTCCCGTCTGTGCACATGGAAATGAAGTACCTATTGAAGGAAAGATTTGTTAGATAGTAAGGGAATACACTAGCCAATGTGTAGGAATGATTTAGTTTGAAAGGTGATTTATGAATGGATTATGAAAGGATGAGTCGTACATTGCTCTGTTTCCAACCATGCATCCATAGCCTCAACAGAGATGCATTTGATTCTAATCACAACATTGATCTATTCCCAGTCAGGCATCCATAGCCTTGGTAGAGATTATTGGAAATAGCTCAAGAGAGAGTTATATATCAATTTTATTTTACTTTATCTTTTGCTTTTATATTGATTGATTTTGATTCTTTTACTTTCTGAAAACTTATTTCAGCTCTCTTGTTTGACAAGGGGTTAAGAACCACTGATGGCTTAATGGAAGGATGTGGAAGTGATTATTATGATGAAATTGTCTAGTATAAAAAATATGCCCAAATATTCTTCCTGACAAGTTTATTATATGTAGATATTGATAGGATCTCTAAGAGGTCAATTAGTTCTTTAATTTAACAATGTGATAAAAGACCAAGGATAAACAGATACCATAGAGATAAATGTCACAAAATGCATGTGAATAGGTAACCACAATAACATCTAAGGGATGAAAATGGTGGATGAATTGAAGAGGAATATGAAAGAAAGGGAAGAAAGAACATCTATGTGTGCAATACCTAATTGCAATGTTTGATCTCTCGTACCTTTGATTTTATTTTTGTAATGTTTTAATGTTTTCTCTTTTTTTTGTATTTTTGAATTGTTTTATGATTTTTTTGATTTTTAGATTTTTTGGAAGTTGGGACCAACATTGTCACTTTGCGTAATAGGATCCAACAACGATGTGTGCGAGTTCCTTAATAAGGGAGACTAAACACATTTTTT
Source organism: Taxus wallichiana var. yunnanensis (assembly GCA_018340775.1). Classification (NCBI taxonomy): domain Eukaryota; kingdom Viridiplantae; phylum Streptophyta; class Pinopsida; order Cupressales; family Taxaceae; genus Taxus; species Taxus wallichiana. Next base: position 10,117,806 of record CM031237.1, read on the forward strand.
ATCAAGAGTGATATTATCCTCGATCTCGAAGATCGTGGTGAGTTCACACTCAAAAAATGACTGTGATTTGTTTTAAAACATGGGTTTTGTATGTGGGAGCTTGAGTTCCCTATCCATAGGTTTCAACACTTTGCACCATACTTGATGGGTGCATTGGTGTGCATTCTAGAATTGTGTTTGATTTTAGATTTTTGGATCATTTGAGTTGTTGATAGCTTTGGAGCTCTTCATATTTTTGATCTTGGCTTGATAAAGAACCTATCTAATTTTTTTATAAGCTAATGTGTGACTTGTCTGATCCCGAGAAGTGGAAGAAGAATGTGGACATTTAGAATTGATGTTAGAAATGACAGTGGTATTGCCACAATATTTGGTAGAAGAATAATGTGATGGATGAAAAGGATACAGTCCAAGAATTGAAGAAGAGGGGCTACTAGAAGGTGAGCCACAAATATAAGATGAAGGGCTACTAGGATGTGGTCCAAGAATAGAAGAAGAAGGGCTACTAGGACATGACCCATAGATGTAAGATGATGGGCTACTAAGATGTGGCCCAAGAATAGAAGATGATGGACTACCCGGGGGTGACTCATACATAGAAAACAAGGGGCTAGTTGGATGTGCCCCAAGAATAGAAGATAGTGGACTACTCGAAAATGTACCACAAATAGAAGAGGGAGTGTTACTAGAAGGTGACCCACACCTAGACAAAGATGAAGGGCTACTTGGAGTTGACCCCATAAGAGATTGTCATTGAGGAATTGTAATAGACAAAGAGTGATTGGGTGATGAGAAGATAGACCATGGATCAATACAAGACCCACGAGTTTCATCACATGATGAAGAATGTGAGGATGGAAGAATAAGATGAGGATCAATTTTCATGATCTTAGGCTCTTCCTTCATTTATTGATAAAAGTAATCAACCTTTTCCTCCCAATTTGTGGATGCATTGAATTCTAAAGATAATCCTTGCTTGTAACTTGTTAGAGGGATATATTTGTGTGCCCCTATAAAGGCCATGATCACTCCTTTGTTCTAAAATAAATCAATCGATATGGGTTGCCGATCGACCATGAGGGTTTGATTGAATGAAAAAGGTTCAATTGGTGTGGAAGACTTAGAATATATTTTATTATGATTGATAGAAGAAGATGACTCAAGAGACAAAGAAGATGTGGAGCTAGATGTCTCGGGAGTAGAAGAAGGTGGTTTGGACCTACCTATACGATGGTATATCATCTGTAAACTAGTAGGATTAAGTCCAAAGTCTACAAATTGTGATGCATGGGTCAATTCAAAAGTTTGACTAGAAATACTTTGAGTCACACGAATCTTTAAAGAAGGAAGACTTCATAGGGGTGATTGATGAAGAAGATCCCACGGAGAAGGGGAGGACCATGATTCAAGAATCATATTGGATGAATAATAACAAGCGTCCTGTGAAGAAAGAGAAGACCGTGATTCAATAATTGTATTAGATGTTTGATTGGAGGGATTTGGAGTCATGCGTATCTTCAACAAAATAAGATGTTGTTGAGGTAACGGATAAAAGGGGTCCTACGAAGAAAGGGAGGACCGCGACATAGGAGTCGTATTAAATGTATGATGAAGAGGATTTGTGGAAACAAAAATGTTTAGAGGAGAGAATCATTTGGGTGACTGATAATAAAGGTCTTGCGAAGAAGGAAGGAATACAACTTAGAGTCGATTAGATGAATCCGAATAGTATTTTGGATCCAAATTATCGAAGAGTCGAGAGGAAATATTTAGATTGGAATCCTTAGAAGAAGATGAAATTTTGGATTAGAATTAGAAGAAGAGTGGGGGAACCCAAATAATAATTTGGATCAGAAGTGTCCAAACCATACAACCGACTATGAGATGAAGGTGAGGAACGGGTTACCCAGATGGGTTCTTTAGTGTGAAGAACCAAACGAGGTTTGGTCATGATGGGCATCTTTTGATGTGAATGCCAAAAATTTGATTCCTTATTGTTGTATGTATAAGGGACCTTGCAATAATCAACCATTTTTGTCATGTGTTGGGTTCAAATTCCTAGACGTATATTGTATGATCAAACTTCTACAAAGTGAAGAAGGTTTCATGTTGATTTGAGCAACATAATTACAATGAACTAAACATTTCATAAAGATGGGGATGCTTGTGTGATTTTCCAAAAGGGAAGCTAAGGAAAACATACATCATGATTACTCAAGATTGATAATCCAACAAGGTTTGGAGGTGTAAATGTTAAAGGATTGATAAAAAAAATTAGTAACATAAAGGATACAAAGGAAAGATATCCTATGTTTGATTGATGCAGAATTTGCTCGATAGGAAATGTTTTTGCCAAGGTTTGAAATATGTGTTCAAAAATGATCATGAACTCAGGAAAAAACAATAATATCAAGAGAGTCAAATACCCAAAGGATTGTCTTAGAAATGAGCTTATAAGGCAGATAAAAATAAGGAACAATCATGCGGGTTCAAAACACAGCCAAATTAATGACTAGAGAATAATGAATGATAAAGAATCAATGGATCAAAGTGATTATCCAAAATGGATAAATCGATGTGAAAAATGAGGCACAATCATGCAAATTTGTTGGTAAACCAATCAATCAAATAGATTAATTCCTAAGTGTCCAATCAATCAATAGTTTGATGTGTAAGTTGACCAACAAAATGTCACCACTTATGCTTAGTTAAAAACAAACAAGACGTAAGTAATAACAAAAAGGTTGATATGATTTCAAAAAAGGTATAATAAAATCAAGTTTAGATCCAATCAAGACCTAAATATCAAAAAGTAGAAGTTACAAACATGAATGATGCAACAATACCACTAAGATATGTTAACCAAACTTTATGGAAAAGTAAGGTATTAGTATCGAAATAATATTATTACGACGTGCATAAAGGTAACAACAACACTTTTCAAAATCAAGGTAATGTTTGAAGGAAAACTAAGGCTAGAGTATACCAAGGAATTGTTACGATGTGTGTAGCCTAATGCTACAATCTAGACACTTAGGTTGAGTTTGCAAGAAACAAGACGTAAGTATCAAAAATTGTGGCAATATGATACAAGCAAGATAACACCTCAAAAGAGAATAAAGTGATGAATCAAGCCTAACTATGATGACGATCTTGACTTGGGTATCAAGATCAAATGGTTACTAATGATACGAGTACGTGCCCACACACTTTAGACATTTAACAACCTAGCTGCAAACATGGATGAGTGTAAATGAACATAAAATTGGTGACACCATCAATTGGCAACACATGTGTGGTCACTCCTCTTTTGATCAACAAAGTGTCAAAAGAAAGTGAAGGAAGTAGTACAAGTGGGGATGAAAATGTTGGCCTCAATTTGGCAGAGTTTCACCTCACCTTAGGGCAAGTGAAAAACTAAGCAAAAGTAACGCTTCACACATTTCATGATGAATGTTGGCTCTTTACAACAATGATTTGGTCAAGTTGGCTCCAAAGACTAAATGGCTTTCCTAGGTGGTTCGCTCAACTAGGTGTCAAAAGTTATCTAAAAGCGATCTTGGTTTTCCAAGGTTTCCCAAGGATTATTCCAGCTTTACTTTACCCCCTTCAAGCACAATCGGCAATAAATGTGTCCATCATGTACTCTCACTGGGGTCACGATACAGATAACTTTGACGCTAAATCTCATGTGTATACTAGTCAAGTACGTTTGCGGAGCACTTCCCATTTCATCCACAAGGTTCCCTCTTGCATGGACTACTTTGGGGTTCCTAGGACCACCCCCATTTTTGTAGCTTAAGGATTATGCCAAAGGGGTTATGTCCTAGTTTTAAGTGGACGGGTGTACCTTATCCAAAACTGTAAATAAGGTGTTTTGAATGTGGTGTGTTTTTTTAATATTTTAGACCCAATGTGGTTTAGTTGTTCACCATTTGGTAACCTATAACACACGTGTAGTTAGAAAAGTTTGTTTCGAACTCCTTTCTTTGATAAGCATTTTTAGGTCCTGGACTCAAGCGTAAGTAGTTCTCCAAGAAAATCACATTATTTAAAAGAGGATTAAGATTTACTTTTGATTCTCAAGATTATCCAAATATGTAAGAGAAGAGCATACACAACAAATAATCCAACTAAAAAGTAAAGGAAATATTTTTAATTAATGAACCATACAAAAATCTTGATAAATGTTCATTCCCTTAAACCAAAAATGAAACATGAAGTTTCCAATTAACCAAATGTTAGAAAATGAAGATTAAAGTTGTTTTTGATTCTCAAGATCACCCTAAGGTGCAAGAGAATAGCATACACAAAATTTATCCCAACTAGATAGAAATGGAAAACTTCAAATCAAAGGACCATAAAAATTTCTTTGTGAAAGGTTCATTCCCTTAAGCAAAATGAATAATCAAATTTCCAAGTTAATTCAAATAAAAGCATAAAGTTATGAGACCATATAATTTATGATAACAATAGAAGTATAAATTTATGAGACCATAATGAGGGACCAAACAAAGAAGCACTACTATCATCACCTAAGCTTGCATCCATCAAAGGCTCCATTTGCATCCATCACAAGGCATAAGGTTGGTTCATCTCGCATCAAACCGCATATGAGGGAAGTTTATTCTATTCCATCTATCATTTTATTACATTTTTACACATAGTTATGGTTCGATACTTTCATAAAGTACGACTAGCACAAGGGCACCTAGGGCATGATTTCACACACACACATAGAACTACATTGGGTTTGAGATGTAGTGCAATGCTTAGTTAGTAAGTCCACCATTGTGGCCATTGAGGACATTCTGAACCCTTCATATGCATATTTATTTTTAGGGGTTTGATACTTGTCTTAGGGTTTTGCAGGTCTCTCATTCATCACTAATTTCCAGCAACATACTACACAATCTAGAAAAGCTAGTGTGATAGGAAGTGAACATATGCGATCAATTAGTGACTCCTCGGAGGAGGTTTGAAAAGTTTTTCACAAACCAGGGTGCCCATATCTCGACTAGGGCACCCAAAGGCACCCATGTACCTCTCCAGAACCCCATTCCATCCTATTCTTCCAGATCTATGTTTTTTTGGAGCTTACATGTACTCATTCCCGTATTCGGTTCATCCAATTTATTCCGCAACACAATCCCGAGGCATTATCGAATTAGCTAAGCTCTTTCTAACTCTTCTTGCACTTTAGGTTTTTCTATTTTCATAGCTTATATTTCTTGGGTCATTTCTTTTAAGATTATATCTCATTATCTACTGATTTTCTTAATATTAGATTAATAGTAGAATTAGAATAAATTCCACATTTTAGTTAATCAGAAACATTTTGCATTGCAATCTCTATAATCTTATAATATTGTAAATGCGATGTAGTGTTTATTGTAAATGTTGTAATGCACTAGAAGCTCTATAATGCAATAATTTTTCACCCAATTTCTTTTTATTCTTATCTGCTAGTTGTTCATTTTGGAGGTGTTGCTGGTTTTTTTAAGTTACATGATTGAAATTCTTGCAACTCTTTCCACTTTAGTAGTTTCATCTTATAAAGCCCAATGCTTGCACTTTGGAATATTTAAGCTGAAACTACTAAGGTGCAAAGTGACCATCTAATAAAGATATATAAGCTAAAATTATTAAAGTGGAAAAATACCATCTAATAGAAACATTTTGCACTATGATTTAAAATTTGAAATTGGTAAACTAACATAAATTATTTAATGTTAATCATGAATGAGAATAATATTACATTACATGAGAAAATTTAAATAAAGATAGACTTCACTTCTAACATTTTATTTTAATCGTGCAACTCTTTCCATTTTCAGCTTATAGATCCCAAACACGTCTCTATAGTTTTTCTAATCAATGATCAAGTTATTAGATTTATATTGTCTTGCAATTCTTTCTACTTATAAATTTGAGTGGAAGGAGGTTTTTATTAACTCAAAAAAAACTTCATTTCTTAGAACATTCTAATCATGCAACTCTTTCCATTTTATCAAAATGAGAATGTTACAAAAATCATAAATAACAAATATATCTAGCACCTAAAAATCAACAAACAACACATTTAAAACATCTAAGCACCATAAAATGGTGCATACAGTGTGTTTAATGTTTCTTCCATCTCCCACTACCCACCTTCCTTCATCGATAAATGTGAAGTGACTTCCTTAACACTTCATTTTAGTATCACTTTACCTCTGTTACACCAACTTTATTTTCATTATTATCTGATATTGGTTCATTTTGGAGGTGTTGTTGGTTCTTTTAAGTTGCATGATTGAAATAAAATGTTAGAACTGAGGTCAGCTCAAGGATGAAATCCATAAGTGTGAAACGACTACCTTGTCATGTCATTTCAATATTGCTTAACCTTCTTTGAGTTCCATATTTTTTAGTGTTATTGTATCTTTCCCCAGTATTTTGGAATACTCAGAGCATATTTGAGTTACATGATTAGAACAAAATGTTTGAAATGAGGTATGTTATCTCAAGGATAAAACCCACAAAGTGTGAAGCAAATGTCTTGTCATTAATTTTTAGTGAAGTGAATGCATTATTTTTGAATATATTATATTAACTTGAATTTTGTAACTCTTTCCACTTTACTAGTTTTTTATTATAGAACCAAGTGTAGGGATATTTCTTTACTTGTTCAAATTGAGGAGTAATGGCTATTTTTTCCATTCTTGCATATATTTCCTACAAACTTATACATTGTATAAACTTTAAAGTGAACATTATTGCATTGCTTTCTTGTGAGCTTATACATTGCATAAAATTTGAAGTGTGCACATTTTACTAACCAAAAATAAATTAAAGACCACATATCAATTTCCAAGTTGCAGGATGAGGAAAGAAAATGAGAGGACATAGTTTGTTAGGAGAAAGCCTTGCAAAACAACAAAGAATAGAGGGGTAAATTTGGATTATGTAAAATATGAAGAATTTATTCAAGAGGAGATGTGTGCCAATGAAATGGAATATCGACCAAATGTCAAATTGAGAGGAAATGTTGTTTCCACAAAAATGCTTCCTACAATAAAGGATGGAATAAGGCTAATATGGACACTTCTACGAGAGATATAGAGGATAATGGGTACCCCATAAAAAATACAACATATAAATGGGGCATGAATTTAAACACTTTGTCCAATTGGCTGAAACAGGTTACGTCAATGAATATAAAGGGACCACCCACTATTTTATCAGAAAAATTAATCAAAGTTCATGCAATGGGGCAAGGGCTTAGCTAACATGTGTCATGGGCTTGGTAGCTCGTATTTGAAAGTACATGTTTCTTGCATTTGCAAAACTAGGACAACCCATTTACAAATGAGGTTCTTGATAAGTTGTGGTGGAAAGGGTTCAAAAAAGGTGTCATGATTTTTCAATTAGACTAATGGAGGTACTTTATAGAGATAGGGTTGTAATTATTAAACCCACTATAGTTGGTATTTTTATGAGAAATTGAGAAATTTGTATGAAATAAACCAATATGGGCCTCACAAAATATAAAATTACAATGAAACAATATTGAAAGCTTGAAGGAATTATGAAATTAAAGTCATTACCAAAAAAGAATGAAGAAGTGTACTGTGTGTCATAAGTAATTTTTAAGGTAAGAGAAAGGGTCAAAATCTTAGCATATCTTAACTTAGTTGGGGAGAGTATCCCAGGATTCCACCTATTCAAAGAAAAAAGGCAACTGCACAATTTTATTTTAAGGTGTGAAATAGGGGCATGTATGGCTACACATCCCCATGCATGGATGACACAATTTATTTATGAATTGGTTACATGATTTTTCATATTTATACCAGTTGAAGTTTCACATACAAATTGACATCTTCTCATATTTAATAGTCATGTCAGCTATATTGCACTACCAATAATTAAAGAGGTAAGGGATTTAGGGATTGACCTTCACATATATTGTCGACACATACTAGCCACAAACTAAAACCATTAGATGTATCTTTGGACCATTTAATCCCTACTTCAAAGTTGAGAGAAAAACATGGACGAGTAAACATTATGGTCTACATGTTAGCAAACAAAAATTGGCCACTTTAGATAGCTTATCATTCAAGTGTGCACTATCTCCTTATAATATTAAATTTGGCTTTAGAAGACGAGGTATATGTCCCCTTAACCCTAAAGTGATAACCAAGTGACATGATTTTGATTCAAGAATTCAATGTAGAATAACATGAATTTATTTTTGTTTCAAATATCATCAAGTTGGTTAGCTTTAATGATGAAGAAATTTAAGTTACTATAATAGTGATGTAACTAGATTTTAAGAAGAAACAATTGTACTTGAAGGAGAATGACCAAAAATGTAGAAGGTTTTCATATCCAAGTATTAAATAAAAGCTATGAATCTCACAACCACTAACCTTAACAAGAACCTACAATTGAAGATGTATTGACCGACCCTTTCAATAAATGAGATGCATCTTTCTCTTTGAACCAACAAGGTGTAAGTCTACCTACCCAAGTAAACCTAATTTGCTAAAGGAGGATGTAGTAAATGTTGGCCTTAATTTTGATTCCATTCAATGAAATTTTTCAATGTCAATTTCATCATTGCCTCCTCCTCTCCCAACATAGCTAGTTCATTACCATGTAAATTTTGGTGCAAATGAAATAGCTGATGAAATAACACATTTGGACACAAATAAGGATGTAGTACCCGACATGAATGATAACATACATTGCGAGTTAAATAGAATTGAACACAAAATCATCATATATTTTTAGAGTTCTAGTTGATAGGGTTGTTGAAAAATCATGAAGCAATTCCACAGGGTTGGGTAGACAATCCCAAAATCTCACATCATATGAGTATAGGAAAATGTTGAAAGATTAAGGGACCCATAAGAAGATGAAATAAGAAAAAACTATAATGTAATTTTTATGTTTCACTACAACATTATTTTTTAATAAGCGTGGAACTTAAAATTTGACTAAAGCCCAACACATGATACAATATAAAGAAAGGGGTGATATTATGGTTCATAAACTTGATAAGGTTAAAAAAACAAAACCTACAAGTTGTTTCCATCTTGTTCATTTCCCTTCTAAAATATCAACCACCACCATAGTTTTGCAAATTCAAAAACTACTCTACTCATCACTCTACTCTAGAACATATACAAAAATCATACTCAATTTTAATCTAATAACTTGCTCCTAAATTACAAATGCTACAGAGACAAGTTGGCACCAAATACTATAATTTGGAATTGAAAAGAGTTGCATGATTAAAATAATCTGTTAAAAATGAGGAATGTTTTTCATTTATCAGAAACATCCTTGCACTTGGATTTACAAGTAGTAACTAGTAAAGTGGAAAGAGTTTCAAAACAATCTAAATTTAATAACTTTCTTGTCAATCAAAAAAGCTATAGAGGAAGGTTTGTGATATGTAAGCTGAAAATGAAAAGAGTCAAATGATTAAAATAAATTTTTAGAAGTGAGGTCTGTTTTGATTTAAATTTTTTCATGTAATGCAACATTCTTCTTATTCATGATTAAAAAAAAGTAAATAATATTTTTCCAGTTTACTAGTTTCAACTTTTACATTAAGGTTCAAAATGTTTATATCGTATGAACTCTATCAACTTTAGTAGTTTCACTTATATATTCTAGTGCAAGCACAATGTTTTATAAGATAAAATTAATAAAGTGGAAATATTTGCAAGATTTTTATCATACAAGTTACAAGAACCAATACCAACTCCAAAATGAACCAATATTATATAATAATTAAAATAAAGTGTGTAAAGAAGGTCAAATAATACTAAAATGACATGATAAGGTAGTGACTTCATGAATACAAGCTTTATCTCAGTGAGATAATAGAACTCATTTCAAAAAATTTATTTCAATCATGCAATTCAAACATGCCCCTAATGTTCAAGAAAACAATAAACTCTCGAACCATATTTTGTTAGGAATTAGAGATCAAATATGTGGAAACAATTTCTCAAATCACAGTAGTAGGAAACTATATAGCAGAATTATACTTGCAAAAATATAACAACATAAATAAATAATGCACAAAATAAGACAAGACAAGATTTAACATGGTTCACCCAATGTGGGCTACGTCCACCAAGAACTTTCTCATATTTTATTATCAACAAGAGTAAAATAACTCTCACATTCTTCTCTCAGTTATGAACTCACAATAGAATTCCAAAGATGCTAAACCACATCTAAACCACAATTGACACCCAATTGCTTAACCTTGATCACTCTTGATCACTAAGACTCAAGACCTCTTGAACACTCAAGATATATTCAAGATACCCTAACACCTCTATTTATAGGATTACAATCCTTTTAAGAATTCCTAAAGCCAACCCTAGAAGTTTGAAAGTCGTGACCTTTCAACTTCCCACGACTGGAAAAACTATCACAATGTTAACAACCAATTAACAACATATTAACAACGACAACACAACAATGACACAACAACGTCACAACAGATGACTGCAGAATGCTCCTGAAGTCTCCAAACTTAACCGTTCGAACTCCAACACTTTAACACTGATTCGAGAAGACCAAAAATAGGCTCCACACCCCAACATATTTACAATATTATAGCATTACAAAGCTTCCAATAGATAATAGATGGTCTCTTTCCACTTTCTATGTTTCAAATTAGCTAGGGGATCAAAATAAACATATTACATTACTCCTCATTTAGAATAGGTATATAAACATTCTTGGAATCAAACAATGTATAATCATGTTTAACTCAAAATAACTAGAAGAACCGCCAAAATGAACTAACATCAAATAAGTATGAAAATAAATTTGGTGCAAAGGAGAAGGTAAAACAATATTGAAATGACATGTTAAGGCATTTTCTCGCACACTTATTGATGAAGGAAGGTGGAAGTTGAAGATGGTGACAACATTAAACATGTATGGGTTTTATTCCCGAGATTAAAAACCTCATTTTATTTCAATCATGCACCTCAAATATGCCCCCAATATTTTAGAAAACTAAAATATTGCAATAACAAGAAAAAAATGATATGTGGCTCTTTAATTTAATGTTTTAAAGAAAAATATGCACCTTTCAAACTTTATGAAATGTATAATATCACATGTAAGCTATACAAGGATGGACACAAAATATATATTACTAATCAATTAGAATAGATACAAAAACATCCTTACATTGGGATCTATAAGGAGAAGCTAGTAAAGTGGAAAGAGTTGTAAGATTCAAGTTAATTCAACATATTCAAAGAATGCAATACTAAAATGGAATGAGAAGGAATTCACTTCACACTTGTGGTTTTTATCCCTTAGATAATAGATCTCATTTGAAACATTTTATTCCAATCATGTAACTCAAATATGCATGTATTATTCATAAAACCGAGCAAAATTCACAATAACCCAAAACAAATATGGAAATAAGCAAAGAAACCCTAACCCAAAAAAATTGTATATACAAAAATAAATCTCATGTACAAAATAAAAGATCTATACATCATTTACATAAGTATTTATGACAATGTTACCTCCACAAGAGCATTCATGACAACTGGCAATATCAACACCTCCACTCTACACCTGCAGAACCTCTAGAACGAACCAATATTAGATAAGAATTATACAAAAGTTAGTACAAAGGAGTATGTAAAACAATACTAAAATGGCATGTTAAGGTATTTACTTTACAATTATCATTGAAGGAATGTAGATAGTCAGTGGTGACAACAACATTACATTTGTTGCATGCAATATTTAAGGTTCTTAAATGTTTTAAATACGTTGTTTTTCACTTTTTAGGTATCAACTCTATTTATTTGTGATTTTATTTACAATTAAATATTATTTTTGTAACAACTATTTTTTTTATCGTTAAACACTTTTGACTCGGAGCTATGAACTGGAGGGTTGAAGGGACCCCACCCATTACAAAAAATGTCCTGAGACCAAATATTACAATTAATCCAACACAAACCGTGACCACTGAGCCTGCACCAACGATGTATTTTTTTGCCACTAGCCATGGTGAGCACCAATGTCGGCAATGCAAAGTCCGCCACTGCCAAGAATAACCACCAGCCGTAACCACCGGTGATACAACACCCACCACCACCAATAAACCACCCCAAAGGGATCACGCCTAACAAGATTTGAACCTAGGTGGATCCACACAACAATCCGCTTAACCGAACCAACCGAACCCCATTGGCAAGTTTTTGTACCAACTATTAGTCCAAGTAGAAAAATGAAAAAATGGAGAGGTCGAAAGAAAAGTAATTTATCATAATATGCATCATTTTGAAAGTCACAAAAGTACCTTTATATAATTTTAACTTGAGGAACTATGTGAATATGTCATTCTTTTAATGAAAAACACATTTTGAGTGGTGCTACATGACCCTAAAGTTAGGGTTATCAACTATTTTCCCCCTTCCCTTAAAGTAGCAACAACACCCCAATGAGTAAATGCGTGTTAAATCTCAAGAGTTTGAAGGTGGAAGGTACAAATAAGATAGATAAATATATATTTTAATAACATCCATGAGACCAAAGTAGTCTATCAAGAGAGAAATTTTTATGGTAACCACAATACTCACTAGGAAAAGGATGTGACTAATCTAGAGATTAGGTGCACCTATGTTAGGCTATGCAAATGTAAGAAAAGTGAGTCTAAGTGAATTTTTTTATCCTTATAGAAGCAATTCCAAGATGCATTGAAGAGGCATATCCAATTTTTCTAGTAAGGCATGATATAGAGGAAATTTTGTGACATTAGGGAGCCAATTATGTCACTTTTCATACATAATAAGAATCATGTTAGTGAATTCTTCATTTAAGCCAAAAAATATTAAAAAATAAAAAATGGAGTATAATCTATATTAAATACCAAACAAAGTTTTTAAAGTGGTTGATAGTATGAAATATTATCATATATTTGTTACCTTTGCAAAGAGCTAAGGAAGACTTGGGTTGCATAAGGCCTAGGAAAAGAGTGTGTATAGATGTAGTTTTTAAGGTCTTAAACATACGTAGAGTGCATTTTTGGGCTTCATGTATGAACCCTACGTATATCTTAAGATGTGTACAAAGACATCACATACATATGTTGACATATGTTGTCTATCCTACCATCCATTGCCAACTCAATGGAAAAATCCCATTAACTTTGAAGAACCTATATACAAATGTGACCAAATGACCTACTGAAATTTGGAAGTGTGAACATGGAACCCAAATAAATGAAATAAATATATAAATACGATCAAATGCAAGTTTTAGTTATCGTTGATGGCATGGAAATCAATGGTAAACATTTTAACTACTTAATCCCTTGACATAAGTTTAATGTTGAGCTTCCCCTATTATGTCCCACACATGCCCCATGTTTTGAAAAAAAATATATGAATCACATAGGTTATTTGAATTTATTTACCTCATCGATTTCTTCATTCAAGTAGACTACTTTGGAAAGGTATATACACATGTTATGTGTTTGTATGTATCTTAAGGTAAAAGTAAGTATGTCTAGTCAACAAATTAGTCACGCCTTATTGGAAAGTCATGAAATTTTTTTAACTTGAGCTATTGAAACATTGCATAATGGAAAATCAGACATTAGGTAGCATTCAATCACCTACATAGGTGAATTTGGTTTTGCATAGGTGTGTATAGTTACCTAGATAGATACTTCTCTTTATCTATACAATTCGCAAGGAGTGTATAGAGAAGAAATGATAGCGAATAAGGAGGCGTTGGTCTAGGACATTCAATTTTAATTGCATAACTACTTGAGTGAAAATTACAATAAATTTTATACTTTTCTAAAACTAGGCAATGAAGCATTGTTGAGATCCATAATTGTGGAATCGATGTTTGTTATATTATAAACTATTTATCACATTTTAATAAGAATAATTACATGTATGGAACAATATTATATTTGAATTCATAAAAATAATTTTGAACACCCATGACATGCTTGTATCAATGTTTTTAGCGTTAAAAGAAAGTGAAATTAATTTTTATTTTAAATTTTCAATATTTACAAAAACTAACGAATAAAATTATTCCAAAATTTATCGACCAATAAAGCCAAACTTTGTAGTTCTGCTTTCGCCATAACTTGATTATGGAAAATTTATCACAAGAAAAAGTTTGTATTTATGTGAGTCTTTGAGACAAATCTAATATGACACAGTGTTTTGGTGAAATTGGTAAAATCAAAGTTGCCTTTCTATTATGGTTGCTTGATAAAATGGTAAAATCCAATACAAATTGCCTACAACCACTCCACTCAACATGTATACAAATAAATAATGTCATGATGAAATATTCTCTTTGTATCTCTATAATGGGTGATCTAAATTAGGATAATGAGAGGGTTCATACTAAAGATTTATACCTTGAGGTTGTATGTTGCAAAGAGACATGGAACTTGAGAGATAATATCTCACACTTTATAGGAGATGCAAGGTTCCAAAGCCCAGATATAAGATAGAGTAATGACATATTGCTAGCTTATGATGAAAATTTGATAATAATATTGGTGTAATCAGGTTGTAACAAAAATATGGATTCTTATGCCAGGGTTATAAACATAGGTTTTAACGATCGATAAGTTATAAATCACAAAGTGTGGATTATAAGGTAAGAACCGATAGATAAATAATGCAATTGATCAGGAAAATTATACTCTACTCTAACATATGCATGATCACATCAAAAAAGCATCCAAATCTAAAATAACATAAAGTAAAATAGAGGTTAGAGATACTTACTTGATTGTGGACACCATTTGTGCATTAACTTCCCCCAAGGTTAACAACACCTTATGAGAGAGTTGATGTGGGGGAACACAAATGAATAAGATAAGACCTAGAAAAAACCTCTTTTTAAAGAATACAAAGAATCCAAAGGATGAGAAAACCATAATAATTGCAACTCATATGATTGGAATCCTAAGTACCTAGTGCTCCAATTTGATTCAACCCTAAATTAAAAAAGTGTTGAGTTAATGAGTTTTATTTATTCCAGGGTTAAGTGTTAGAAACATTAGTATATTTAGACTCTTAATTATAGATCAATGTGTATATCAAGATTTACTATTATTAGTAGTTTACAAGAGAGAATATTATAAATGATTGTTAAGAAGATGAAAACACTACAAAGAGGTGCACTTACTTAATTACAAACTTTTGAAACTTATCTAGTAGTGTTTTATAATTGTACAAGCTCGGTAATAATCTACGGTGATTTGTCTCTCAATATGAGAGTGTAAACTAATTAAGGATGAAACAATTTGGGTTATATGAAATTGTTGGATGGTTTAATACATGGTGAATGATTCCATGTAATTATGAGATGGTGTTTTAAAAATTTATGTACCTTCACATGCTTAAGCATATTATAGACACTCAAATTTGGTAATTCACTCTTTGACACTACTAGTTTTGATAATGCACTCTTGCTAAGATAAGTACAACCTTCCCTTTCCCACTTAACACATTATGAGGTATTTTTTTAATATTTTTTTATCTTTTCGCAAAGTGACATGTTGTCAAAATATAAGAACACAATGCATAAAATCCATAGAGAAACATTAGGAAACAACTTCCAAAACTTTAGGATACATATTTTCCTTCCATGGTCAAGGTCGTATAGTTTAGTCGGGATAATATATTTGGTCTTGGACCAACATGTCCTTCAACTTTAGTTTCAAATTCATATTATTTTTAGGTATTATAATCTCTTTGGGTCAGCATTTCATTGATAGATCATCTATAGAACCATATATAAGCAAGTAAACACTACCTCATTTGCTAACTTGGAAATATAATGGAACTACATTGATAAAATCACTTCCCACACTTGTAAAAGGCACCCAAGGCTCCTTAATTTTGAAATAACACATCTACAGTCATTAGGGAAATAATATTTATAGTTTTGAAGCTTATTACCAAGTTAAGACAACAATCTCTCTTATCTATAAGCACTCAGAGATCCCTTCCCCAAGTATCTTAACAAGAGCATACTCAATTCAAGCATGGTTAAATATGGTTGTCAAAATTAGTTTCATTCAATCAAATATCACATGTCAGGTGGAGAATGACATGCAGTTTGAGGCCTCTTCGGAGTAGTGTATATATCAATGGTGAATGTGGTTAATGTTATTTTTGTAGGAATTATCATCCACATCTAGGGTTTTAGATCATGATCAGAGTATTCAGATAGTTTCATAACATGATCACAAATTAGGGTTTGACAATGACATATAGTTCTAGGCAATCGATAGTATGTAGAAGTTATAAATCCCATAACCAAATAGGTCCAAGACAATTAAAAAGGGTCAATACCATATCATACGACCCTATAAAAGTTGTATGATCATACCCCAAGTTCGTTTCTAGTTATAGTCCTAGAAATGAAGCATCATCAAGTTTATACCTCCCTATTTCAATAGTGCATCCTTCCATAACTTTCCATAATCATCATCGTAATTAGCCTAGTGTACTCAATTCTTTGTATTGTTAAGTTCATATCTTATCTATCATATTAGTTGTTAATATAAAATCATTATTTTGATTGTGATAATTAATATTAGAATTTGACTAATCAAAATATCCACTTGTTGCTAATCCTTAAATCATTTAGTGTACTTGATTCACTAAAATTAATTAGGTTTCACGTTAAATCTAATTACGTAAAATTTTCAGGTGAACCCCTCTTGTGATTCGATCTTAGCAGCAACACTTGTTGCCTTAGGGATTTGTCCTTCCTTATAAGTATATGGTACTTCTTCTTATTAGTTATCTCATCTTATTTTATATCGCATATGGTCTCTTCCTATGAATTTTCAGCATAGTGCTAGCTTTACCAATCTTTTTTAGTGAAATATTATATGATTTTTACTCTCATAAGCATTTCAAGAACAATGGGATGGGTATCATAATTCAATTTTTCCTTAAACTCCCTGAAATTGCTCATTTTTCCTCAGGACAATAGGGTGTGTCTACATAAATTGAGCTTCCCTGAGAATTAAACACGTCTTGTAGTTGTGAAATATTTTATGATTCCATCATGTAGAGGATTATTCAATATTTCCAATGAATATTTGTTTTCTTTCAAATTTATCACAGAACTCTTGAAATCCTATTCCGAATTTTAGGTATTGTTTTGGACTGCAAGCTCCTTACCCTGAAAAACTAGCTTTCACTGCAACTGTTCCTAAACCTCCAAAATTTCCCTAAACTTTCCTAAATCAGTTCAATTACTCTCTAATATCTTAAAAACTACCTTTGGATGATTGTGGGAATTCAGATTAGTCTCAAAGTATGTGCACCTATTTAGGAAAGGCTAAAAATAGCCTTTCTAGTCTTACCAAAGATTTCTCTTTTGACAACACTTCACTGAATGAGTTGAATGGCCTTATAAAAACATTTCAGACATCATGGAAAGTTTGTAAAACACTTTATGAGGACCTATAAGGTTTGGATGGATATGATACATATAGCAGACTGATCTGCATGAGGGTTCAGGAGGGTTTTCAAGCAAGTTTTTGACACCTAGGTTTCATTGTCATGGTTCAAGATTTGAATTTTTAACTTTTCAAAAACACATGAAAATAAATGGAATTAGAAATGTGTGCTTATATGCAGTTCTTAGTCTCTTTAACATCCAAGAATCATACAATTCTACCACGCATATGAGTCACTCATGCTAATGATCAATTTCTGCCATCTCAATATTTTATGTGTTTAACATATGGTGTTATCGAGCCCTTTGAAGTTCGCTTCTTGCTTGCATGCTCATGGTTAACTCAAGATTGAAATATTTGAAAACTCATATTTACAAGAGTGGATCATTGTTAAGCTGGACCTTTTTGAAATGAGGCACAATGGATGGCATAACAAAGAAAGGTAATTAACATATTGTGTTTCAATTGCATATTTGAAGGTGAAGAGTGTGTGGCTATTGAATATGCTCTTATAAATTTTGTTGGCACGTTACATTATTTGTGAAATTCCATAATGTATTTTATCAATGCTAGTGTAGTGTAGTTTTCCATTTTCCTGCCAATTATTGACTCATAATTGTATATGCATAGTAATCCTATTTTATTTTAGCCACATTTCTATCATTTTACCGTTCCATAGGTTGATCCTACTTGTGGTCAATAGTCTTATAATCGTCAAGCTTAGAGTTGTGTTCTTCGTCATACAGCTTATTCTTCGAATTGTGATCCATATTTAAGATTTATGGCCAAATTTTTCGCTACTTATCAATATAAAAATAGGTGCAATTATATTAAGTACGTGATCAAAATTTAAATTTTAAGGTCCATAGTATTATTTTATAAGGTTAGTGAAATTTTATTAAGATTTATGTGTTATTGTCATCAATAGTGTCCTTTGATTTGTCTAGGTTTTAAAATTTATCAAAGTAATAATTTATCAATAAATTTAAAGGTGTCAAAGCCATCATTTTGTATTTTCATTGTAATCATCTATCGTGGCATTTTCAAATGCCTTTATTTGGGTAAAAAGAGTTGTTTACATATATCATCGTAATAGGATCATAGTGTCTTGAAAATGGATAACTTAAGTCTAATTAAGAAATTTGAAGGAAAATATTCCCATACATAGAAAATCTAGATGCGAAGTACACCTAATAGAGAAAGATTTTTGGATGCCATCAAACAAAATGCGTCAACACTAAAAAATGCAACCAATCTTCCAAATTGGACTATCAAGGATAAAAAATCCATGGGAACTATTGGTTTCAATCTATCAAAAGCATATCTTCATCATGTGGAATTATTGAAGTCAACAAAAGAGATTTGGGAATTTAAATAAATTGTTTGGATCTGAAGCAAAAAGTGCTAATACAACAATGAAGCAAATATTGTATGGATTGAAGATGAAATAAGGTGCAAATATGGAAGATCATATAAGAAAGTTCCGCTCCATACTCAAACAACTCATGGGTATTAACAAGAAGGTAAAAATTAGGATACCAAAGTAATACTTTTGAATAGTATGCC